>LS585852.1:2964-31169 GCA_900490775.1 Pristionchus maxplancki
AGGAATTGATTCTAGGATGGTTTTGGGTCCTGCCTGCACAGGAAATGGATTTTGAAAAAATCTCCTGTGGTGTGGTAAACCCCCAAAGACGAGGCATGGGAAAAAGTGAATATTTCGCATCAAAAAATTAAATGTCTACCGATCAGCACCAAACTTTCAGGATCTGTTAAGGTCACCGTAAGGATCATTTTGACGCTTTGTACGAGTCTCTAGCATGCCTGGAAGCTGAGTAATGATTTTTTGAAGAAAAAACTTGCAGCAATGCTGCAGCAGCCGAAAAAAATCGCAGCAACTTGAAAATTTTTTTCAGAGTAGTCGATACTAAGACCTTTAAGTTCAGGAGTTTTTGTGAGCAACACAACTTGCTCCGAATTTATACGATTTTTTAAAAAGGTGCTATTCGATTACGTCATCACTACGCAATAACTGGAAAATTGCAATACTCCGCAATGTCACGGCTGTTTTCCCCAATGCTTTTCCTATCTCCACTTCAAAAATCAGCCAGATTCCTTCACTGGTTAAAAAGTTATAACGGAAAAACAAAGTGGGCAATTACTTTCCGGCGCTACTGTAAGCAAAACTCAATGACAAAAAGCAAACCTTGTGTGGAAACCATTCCAAAATTCTGGAACATTAGTGAAAAAGTCGACAAATGGAAGCAGATAGTATCTAATGATCTGAAAATGAGTGAATTAAAATAAGCAGAAATAAAATTAAACCTGTTTCTCGTCTTCAGTAATGTTTTCAATCGTGATCTTCCTATCTCCGCACATTGCGCAGCACTTTGCGTTGTACAGTTGAAAAATTGTTTGGAATACAACGAACGCCTTAAAAATATGCTTTCATGGACCATAACCACAATTAATTAATTGTCGCTTACAAATAATTCTTGTCGAAACGGAGCAGTTGTCACCGATGCACGGAGGTAGTAAAAGATCGACAGCCTCGTGTCGCCTGGAAATGACAGATTGCATGAAGTCGGCCCCCAAGTAATTTCACCAAATTTTGATAGATTGTTGTTCTAAGATCTTTAATGTTATTGTTTTCGGATAAAAAGTGAAAAAATAACCTAGATATTGCCTTTCGCATTCGCACCGGCGATCAGTGCACTGTGTGCATTCGGCAAAGCGCTTTTTACCGAGACAGGAACCCATCTAAAATTTGTTTAAAATTCAGAATTTTCATGAAAAGCATTCCCCGAAAGATGGTTTTTCAATTATTATGCAATGCGCGTCTTTTCCTCTTCGAAAAAGCGTCGCGGTCACGCTTAGAACCATCTCTTGTGTTCAACGCTTCAAATTCATTCAAATTCAGATTAGTACATGTATGCCTTCCCAATTATGAAGGAGACATCAAATAATCAGCTGGAGAGTGATCAGAGGAGAGTGTTACGTGATTTATCACCAACTTCCCTCTAGTTAGAGCCCTTTCCTCTCGCACTGCCCTCGATAAGCCGTGCCCGCGAGCCAAGGACACAATCACAACCGCCATTTGCTCGTTCTCAGGGGTATTTTGGGAATAGATACAGAATAAAAAAAACTAACTATTAACTAGCAGATCAAGAAGTGGCCAGTCTCGAAACATGACATAGAGAAGTTTTTATGTGTCGAGGATCACCGCTTTCCTGTCTTATCGAAAAGTTGTACCCTCAAGCCAAGGACACTCTTCTTCTTCCCTTTGCGGTTCTCATTATCACGGTCGAGAGCGGAACTGCGGGAATTATTACAGTCGGAGGAAGGTCGAGAGTTACGAGGCGAAGAGTTACGAGCTGCTGAATGGGTTAAAAGGACGAGAGGGCTTGTTGCGAGCCTTTGCCCTGTCACTCATCGTAGGTTTGTCCTAATTTGTGCTTCATATTTCAATTTTCACACCTTTTTCTCAGGATGAGGTCCGTCTGCCTGGTCGCGCTGCTCGTCGGTGCTGCAGCTGCGGTTGTTCATGAGTAAGTTGACTGTATTATCACTTTTCAATTTCTCCCTCTGCTACGCTGATCAGTGTATGAGGCGTGCTTATTTGATCCTTATTTGTAATGGCTTGAAGGGAACCTCTTACAGATTCGAATCCGACTTCCCGCGGCCCGACGACCTCTTCCTCTACACCATTGAACGATCGAGGAGAGAGGTCTGATATTTTTGAAGCTTGTTTTCTTTTTGAAACAACATTTAGGAAGCCTCTACCACCACAACAACAACGACCACCACTACCACAACCACCCTCGCGCCTACAACGACAACTGCAGGTTTGTTACTTTCGATCGTTGTTTGCTGATGTGTTTTATGGATCCTGGAAGTTGATCTTTGATCTTTCAGCAGTTACGACGACTGTCCTCCCCTCCACTACCACTCTTGCTCCAGTCACTGCAGGTTCAGTATTTTCGAATCTCGAAAGTGATCTTTGATCTCTCAGCAGCAACCACCGCCCTTCCCGTATTCGTCTCTTCCACCCTCGCCCCGATCACAGTCACTTCACTACCGCTACTGCAGCAGCCGGGTTGGTCTTTGATCTTTGATCTTTGACCTCTGATCCTTATTCCAGCCCTCGCCCTCCCCGCTGCCACCCTAGGCGGCTACCCTAGCGGACTGCAGGTATACTGAAGTAGAAAGGGAACGTGGCATTTTCCATTCAATACATGTAAACAATTTTGAATAATAAATGCTTCGCAGCTGAACCACCTCGGCTGGGCCGGTCAACCTTATCGACTGGGTCTGCAGCAGTTCCCGACGGGCGGATATCGGTATTTTTCATTCTTCTTTTCTTCTTTTTATTCGGATAACATCGACGTTTTTGCAGGTTCCATCACGCGCTGATCGCGCCGGGCGCGCCAGGCGCGCTCGCGCGTAGCTACGCGCCCGCCGTGCACTACCGGCCGCCGGCGCCTGCGGCCGCGCCGCTCGCGGCGCCATTCGGCGCGCCCCTGCCGCAATTCGGCGCCCCGTACTACGCACCATGGCAAGGCCGCCGCTAACCGTTGCTCGAGTTGTGAGAGACGGCCCCCTAAGTTATTGCCCCTACCTCTTCACCACTTATCTGTAAATATGTGTTGTGTTATCGTGCTTACGGGTGGATAAATGTGTCAAGTATCACTCAAATAGCAGTTGAAACAACCCAACTGTGAGGAAAGAGCGGAAGAGCGCAATTTCAACAGATATTTGTGACCTTGGAGCGTTTCACTGATTAGAAAAATGGGCTCTGTTCGGATTTGGGGGACCCATGACATTATGGGGGACCCATGGAGACCCATGACAATATGGGGGACCCATGGTCAATATGGGGGACCCATGACCCACCTGACAATATGGGGGACCCATGGTCAATATGGGGGACCCATGACCACCGCTGACAATTTGGGGGACCCATGACCTCCTCTGACATTATGGGGGACCCATGGCCCCCTCTAACAATATGGGGGACCCATGTCATTTATTTTAGTTTTTCATTTTCTATTTGTCTTTTTGCTCAACTGCATTGTTATTTCTTTTCCCTGTGTGTAAAAGTGATTAATTCATTATTTACTTCTACAGTTATGAGATAATGTACATGGCCGGATTTGAAGCAAATAAATCGAACAATGCAATATGGAGTATCATAAAAGAAATTAGTTGACAGTGTAAAATCATCTAAGTCTATTTGCCATGCTGTCTGTGCCCATGACCCGATCCTCGTGAAGAGTTTCGTGGTCTTGGGGTAGATCTGAGACCTGGTCTTCTAGTTGGTTTTGAAGTGGTTGGACGGGTTCTGTGATTGGGAGTGGTAGTGGTAGTAGATCGTCCGCGTCTGGGTCTCGTGGTAGTGGGAATGCGAGTGGTTGTGGTAGTGGTACTAGGTTTTCCGCGTCTGGGTCTCGTGGTAGTGGGATTGCGAGTGGTTGTGGTAGTGGTGCTAGGTTTTCCGCGTCTGGGTCTCGTGGTAGTGGGATTGCGAGTGGTTGTGGTAGTGGTGCTAGGTTTTCCGCGTCTGGGTCTCGTGGTAGTTGGTTTGGGAGTGGTAGTGGTAGTAGGTTTTTCGTACCTGGGCATTGGGGTATTTGAGGTGTTGGTTTTGGGGTGGATGCCTTTGCTATTTTTGAAGTATGCATAGGGACAGGATTCGGAGCATTCAGGAGTGGGTTGGGCGATTCTAGGTGCAGGAGTGGGTTGGGCGACTACAGGTATAGGGACAGGATTAGGAGCAGGAACGGGCTGAGCAACGGGAGCGATTCTAGGAAAAAAAGACAAAGAGAAAATGAAAAGCTAAAAAAATGACTTGGGTCCCTCATATTGTTAGAGGGGGTCATGGGTCCCCCAAATTGCCAGAGGTGGTCATGGGTCCCCTAAATTGTCAGGTGGGTCATGGGTCCCCCATATTGACCATGGGTCCCCCATATTGTCAGGTGGGTCATGGGTCCCCCATATTGCCATGGGTCCCCCATATTGACCATGGGTCCCCCAAATCCGAACAGAGCCGAAAAATGAAATAAGAGAAAATGAAGAGGTTGTAACACTCGTTCGGTTGATTGACCCTGTCCACGATTCCCGCGGGCCGAGAATTTATCACCGCCGTATTCCCCAAACCCTTTTATTTGTTCGCAGATGTGATAACTTTGGTTCCACGCCGTGCCACGGTCATTGCCTTACGTTCAAGGCACTTCCTACTCATATTTTCCCTCTATTCCACGCTGAGCAACGACTCTCTCCATTTTACGTGCTCTCTAATCACTCAGACGAAAAGAAAGAGATCCAACTCCCCTATCGGGTGTTCCGTCCTTGCCGCGGGGCGGCTATAAAGCCGGCGCTCAGCGGTGCGAGAGATTTTGCGGACTCTCACTTATCCCTCATCCCTTTCGATTATAGATCGCACTTTTCCGCTAAAATATATCCTTTCATTATTCCGTACAATCAAATTCGTAAATCTCGTAATTCGATATGTTTCACAGGTTGCATTTCTCCTAGTCGCAGATCATTTTCCAATTATTTCTCCGGTAATGAGGAAAAACATAATAATCGTGGTATTTTTAGATAACAATGTCCCGATACCTCGCTGCATTCGCTCTATTCGCAGTTGCACTGGCGTGAGTCATTCATTTGTTCTCAAACCAGAATTTTTCAGCCTTCAAAGTGCTATAGTACTGGTTTAACACACATCCCCTGCTGAAATTGTCCAATTTTCGTATCATAAACCCATCTCAGCGCGCCTCGCGACCGCCGCCAAGTCTTCCTCTCCCCTGCCGGTACTGTTCTGGCGCCTCCAGCAGCCGCTCCAGCAATTGTCGGCGCGCAGCAGACTCCCGGAGGCCATGTTACGGGCGCGTCGGTGAGTTTTAAGAAGGTTTACGGTTGGTAAATGTGCAAAAATGCGGGAAAAAAGCAAAAGAGATAGAAAAAATTCCCGCGATTAACGCCCGGATGTCACGGGCGCGTCGGTGAGTGTGAAATAGGGATTATCGGTCCGACTTTTTTCGTCATTTCATCTAGGCCATCTAAGCATACAACTTGAGTTATTTCTCAGGCCTCCATCAAAATTCACGCCTCTCCCGCGATTCAGACGCCCGTCATCGCTGCTCCGACCGTGCTTGCCGCGGCACCAGGTGAGCCTTCAGAAACTTTCTAACAGAAAATATTCCCTGGACTGAACACCGCTGAACCGTAGTAGATAAAGTAGTTGATGTGCCGGTCGAACTTGCTGCTGCCCCAGGCAAGTCTTCTGACATCATTTTCTGGTGCCACTAGAACCACCACGACCGTTGTAGATAGAGTAGTTACGGCTGTTGGCGCTGCAGCGATATAATTTCCTGACAGTTCTTCCTGACCCATCAGAGAAGGACCACAGTGAATTAACATCATCTCTTGCAGCCCCGATCTTCCAAGCAATAGGCGCCGACGGCCGCCTGCCTCATGGCGTCCCGCTGCAGCAGCAGCGTGAGCTACTTGTTTAATAATAAATAAATAATAAAGAAGTAAATAATAATAAATAAATAATAATAGTTTCTTACCTCAATAATTCAGTAGTCATTTCGTTTGTCCTTAAATCCTGCAAGAATCGTTGATGTATCTCGGTTGGTATCACCTGTGCAACCTACTTAACCTCGCAGCTTTACTTGCAAACCCTGTCCATTCCAGCCGACTTCATTCCTACAGCGCCTCTCCTGCTCCCAGCTCGTATCTGAATTGATCGTCGCGCTACAAACATTGCAACTGGCAATGTCTCATACTTGTCTGCTGCACATCTCTAACGTATTGATCCATCGATCAATTTGTTATTGAAAGAGAATGTCCAGCATTTCCCTTCCCTGTATTCGGCGTTGTTTGTGTCCTTGCACCTGCTCTCGGATAAAGTCATTGTTTCAACTGACTACAGTGGACTTTCCCTGTTTCATTGATAGCATGAAAACATGGCTTTCCTATGCCATTGGAAACAGTGGGTTATGCATTCCTCATTCGGCGAGTACAGACAAACACGATTTGAATGAGTAGTGGGCATTGAATTGCGAACGAAACTAATTTCTCTCTAGCTAACGAGAAGCGATGATTGAACAAACCGTTTCTTGTGGAAAATATTGGATTTTTCCGGAGGGCGGTTGGAGACAGCGAGGGAGCACATGGAAACGAGAGACTGCAGAGCAGCTCGTCCAAAATAGCACAATGCCCATTGTTTTCCGATTGATGAAACGGATGTCAAACAACGCGAGCCACTTCCTCTCGGGTTATAAAGGGAGAGATGCTGTGGGATTGAGCATTGTGCGCCTTGTTTCACATTGTAATTTGATCCATTTGAATCATATTTTATTTGGGCTACAGTTTTCATCGTCCTGATCCAAGCTTTTCATGGCTCAACCATTCAAAATTTGATTCCAGGCCATGACTTTCCTCCCGCTTCTTCTCCTCTCCGCAGTCGCCACACAGATAGCCGCCCAGTGCGGAGGACATGACCATCCAGCGTGGGTTTATTAATATTTAATTATTAAACACTAAATAATATTTAAATAATTAATTACCAAACTTTTTAGATGCGCCCGCTTCATGTCGAATGGGTTCTGCACAAATTTGACCAGGCCACTGGAGGTGAGGAACTGTTTGTTTCACTTCATGGGGATAAATTTGGGTTATGCTTCAGCTAATCTTCGAGGAGGGGATTCAATTCTAAAAAAATAATAATTTTGCAATAAATATTAAAATAATTAACATTCCAGTTCCGTCAGCGCGTGTGCGGACGCGGCTGCGGTCTCTGCCTGGCGGATTGCCACGACTCCAGTCCGATGTGGGTCCCGACGCGATTGTTTGGGCACTGTAGGGTTACTGTAACCGTATCTATCATCTTTTCTTATCAGGTGCACTGCCTACGCTCGCACGGGCTTCTGTGAGAACGGCCGATTCGCCATTGAAACTAAGCGATCCATGTGCATGAAGTCCTGCTTTTGCGATAAGAGAACTACGACTACGGTACGTCTAGTCCTGTGTACTGTATCTCGGATACGGTAGTGGTGATTATTGATTTATTATCGGTACCTGTTCCCAGATGCCTGCACCTCTCGAGAACATCGGCGAGCCTCTAGTGAAGATTACCGGAAACGAGCTCGGTCCTGCCATTGGGCCTGAGCCGGTGCCAGTAGTTCCCGGACCTGGACCCACAGGACCCGTGCCCGTATCGGTCGTGGACCCCGGCAAGGACACCTCCGGCCCCCAACCCGTACCCGTCATTCCCTCGGGCCCCCAACCGGTGCCAGTCATCGGTTCTGGCAAGGACAACACTGGCCCACTTCCGGTACCAGTAATCAAGCCCACGGAAGAAGGCCCGCTGCCCGTGGTCGTCATCGAGGAGGGACCCCTAGGCAACCTGGGCCCGGTGTTCCCCGGACCTGAGGGTCCGGTACCCGTGCCCGATCTAACTGGGTCCGACCCGAACCCGGCGCCGGTGCGGCCCAAGACCCGGGTCCTTGGGGGTGGAAGCACCGCCTCGCCCGACAAGGACATGCTGGAGAATGTGATTGCGGCGACTGATAAGGTACATAATAATATTACATTTGTGTTGCATAATGATGACGCAATTGCAGCCGCGCCGACCCTTCACCACGTGCGGGCTGCTCAAGGATGATACGGTATGGTGTAATGTTATGTGTTTTCCAGAATGGAGCAACAATAACAACAACAACAACAACAAAACAACAATAACAATAACAACAATAACAACAACAACAACATTCTTTCAGAACAACGAGGTGTTCGTCGTGCATGAGGGCGTCTCACTCGATCTGGCCCGGCACACGTTCAATGATCGGGTGAGTGATGTCCTGACATGAGGAATGGTCTGAGCCTCTCATTTCGTAATGCTCTCTCATCGATCAGAGAAGCGAGAGAGTACAGGAAAGTGAGAGAGGCAGATCATTGCTCTCAGACATGCAATCTATATAGATGGCGAAATGCTGCCCAGAGCATGTATTCCAGTATTTTGGCGTTTTTTATAATTGAGAAAAATAGAATAAATATAATTTTCCAGGCCACCAGCGTGCTGCTGCTGACCGACTGCGAGATGGACTTGTGGGAACACGTCGGGCAGGCCGGGAATATGCTCAGGTAAGAGAAATTCAGAAAGAAAAAAAATGTACGTAAAAAATTAAAGAATTTTAGTTAAGTTTCACTGGTTATTGATAAATTTCAAGATGAACATTTTGCGATGCGCCTTTGTCCGTTCCCAAAATAATAACCCCGATAGGACAGTCTTTTGCACTGTTTGTAAATTTTCGATATCGCTATCGAAAAGAGATTGTTCTTATTAGGGCCACTGGGTTTTGAATAGAGAATTTAAATTCCACTCCAGATTTCACTCCTCCTCCGAGCATTCCTTCAAGTTGGATGGGCCCTACAGACGGACGATCAGCTCGCTCGCCTGTCGCTGCAATTAACTAATTAATAATTAATAATTACACTGATTAACCATATTTTGTAAATACTCGAACACAAGTCTTGCTAATAACGTTAATAAACCCGTTTCTCTTACGTTACATTTGTGTTTCGGATCAAAAGTGTGCTTGGGACTGAAAAACGCACTTCAAGTTTGTTTCAACAGCTCCCAAATCGGGTGAAATCTCACGAAAATACACTTCACCCTCTTGCGAAAGGCATCGATTTCACGCGCGCGCTCTGGTTTATGGAGGCGGAATTCACGTCATGGATCGCTTTTTCATCATATTAAATTATTTTAGTGATTCACTCGCACATTAATTTACTGTATCGCCCACAATCGCTATTTTCGACATTTCTTGTTGCTTTTATCAATAATTGATTACTTATTACTTATTTTTAGGGTTTTAAAAAAGAATTACGAAACTTTATCACTCATGTTCATCAACTTCACTTCGGGCAATTGGTCTCGCGAATTCTGGATCGCCATTATTATGAGACAATATGAGTGAGTTATTTCTCTTTCTTCCACTTTTTTCTTTTTTATAAGTTAGAGGAAGCAAGTATTCCTAACGGTTTAAAGCCAAGTCAGTAATTGCAACAGAATCAACGACTCCTCCCTGGCCTGGCTCGGTTGGACAGTGCAACTACTCGAGATGCTCTCCATGCTCATTACAGTGCTGACCTTTTGGTTCTGTTTCATGGCTATGCGAAAGGCGAGCACTTTTGCTTATTCGACAATAAAAATAATGCATCCTCCAAAACATTTTGATAAAATAACAATTTCCATTCCTTCAGAAAGTGTTCGGCCACCCAAACGTTACGCGCATCATGCTGGCTTTTCTGCTGGACGGGTACATACTTGCTGTATCGAGGTGAGACTTCTCATATATTTTTACGCGGTTTTAACCGGTCCGCGCATAACGAATTACGCTCGTTACTTGTCTTCCAAAAAGTTCTTTACCAATAAATATTTTTCAGAACCTACCTGCTCGCCTATCAATTCTCTCATCCATACGTGTTGCAAGCTGATCCTGAGCTCGGCTATCCACGTCAGTTATGTTTTAAAGATCTAAAATAAGCTCACGACGAGAGAGTGCTCGTTGTGACCTCTTTAGTGTCCCTACTGCTTGTATTCACTGGGAAAATCTCCTTATTCCAGGACCGATTGAGTTTGATTTCTGGCTACTTCTAGGCACCTTTCTCAGGCAGTACTATTTGTACTCAACACTGCTCAGCATGGTCATTGTGGTAAGTTACAGGCTCTATTTCATCAGAATTTCTGGGGTTTTTTTAGGTTTTCGAACGGGCGTTTGCCTTCTACTATTTGGAAGACTACGAAAAGAACAGGAGGAGGTGGATTGAGACCGTACTTCTTACTACGAAGATGCTATCATGCTCTATCATGGCGATTCTGAATTTTATGGGTAAGTTATTCAATCCTCAAGTTCAGATCAATTAATTATTCACACGCATTCTATGCTTTATTAAAGGCATGAAACATAAATCGCCCCCTTCCAATAGCTCGTTGAGTCCTAATACCATTTGTTGTCCCTTTTCCTGCCAATTACGTTTACTATTGGGATAGTGAATAAAGAATAAGAATAAGAAAAAGAATAACTAAATTATTCCCCCTGAAAATGGGAAAACAATAAATTGCAGGATGGGTCGCAAACTCGTATGCGGTGCTGCTCTGCATGTGGCTGTTCATCTTAGCGATCGCGGTCAGTCCGAGTAATCCGATCAATTAAATAAATCTCTTGATCACTCTAATGAAAAGGATATCACAGGGTTTCGCTCGACTGCACGTGCTGAACAAGCGGAAGTACTATGAGGTAAAACAAGAACAAGACTTGAGTAAATTAATCGACTGAATAAGTAGAATAGAACCTATAGATGTCATGGATACATCATCCATTGTCTACTTCAGATCAAGAACATGCGAGTGCAATCACGTTACACGCTCTCCCTTCGATACCAGATCATGGAGAATGAACGGGTGCTAAGGGTGAGGATCTTCGAATTCGAATCGCAACGCCGTTTCAATCGTACCAGCCAAGAACATACTTCAAACTCTCTCATTTGTCACTACTATCTCGGTAGGCAGAGAAGCGAGAGAGCATGTGAAAGAGAGAAGATGATCATCATCCTCATAACCCTGTACATTAGACCGTCGTCTTCTACTAGAACATGGATAATGATGTTGACATTGGCCCAACATGGTACAATTGGGGGGGGGGGGCGGCACGGTCATTCAACAATTGAGATAGAATCAATTGAAGCGAACGGCTTGCATCTAATTCGTTGAATTATCCCAGATGTCATCATCATCATCGCGGGATGATACTGGCCTAACAGTGTCCTCCCGCGAGGACAGTCTCGAAGTCGGGATGAACTTTTAACTTTACCTTTATCCCAGATGATCACCGTCGTCTTCTACTTCATGATCGTGTATCTAGCAATTAACATTGGCCCAACATGATCCAATAAAGCTCGGGGGGGGGGGGGTCATTTGACAATCTAGATAGAATCAAAGGGTAGGGTCTCTCAGCACTCCCGAATCGTCGAATATTCATAGATGATCTCCGTCGTGTTCTACTCCATGATCGTGTGCGGCGTCGTGCAGCTGGCGTTGGCGCTGGCGACATCGGCGGTAAGGTCATTCATTTCAACTTGGCCATTCCATCTCGAAATCTTAACCTGTACACAAACATTCACTGCTATGTCGCCGGCGATGTCATAGTGAGGGTATTCGAGGATTCACGTAAAAAGAAGTAGTGAAGATTGTACAGAACGAGCAGGAAGTATTTCCAGTTCATCCCTCTCTCGAGCTCCTCATACGACTTCTTCCAAGCTGCTTTCGAGACGAGTGTGGCGATGTATGGGCAAATTCTGTACTTTTGTGCCGCTAAAGATGTCGTCGACTCTTTATTTCGCGCGTGTGAAGATTAGAGAGAAGATGACCGACTCGAGACTACACTCTAGTCCCGTACTTGCAGCACGCCCAACATCGTCGTCGTCGCGGCCATCTCGCAGATACCGGGCGCGTGGGCGGGCCTGAAGCGGCGGGCGATGAGGCGGACGGTAAGTTACTTATAAACGTAGCAGTTGGAGTCTTTTCATGTCCCAATGGATGTTAGAATAGTGAGAAGATGACCGGGATTGATTTCAAACCGAGACTTGCAGGCCACCGTTGAACCGGTCGTCATGAACGCTCCTAGTCGTGGAGAAGACCAGATGAAGCTGTACTTCCAGCAGCTCAGCCAGAGCTGGCAGTGATTGGATACTCATTGTTCTCAGTCCGAGACTCAACGCCCGACCATACAGCGCTCCCAAAATGTTGTGCCTTCACTTTTTGTCTGACTCACGCCTCTTCCAATGAAGTATGTTTGCCTCGTCGAGTCATGTTCCAGATCCTGCGTCACCTGTATTTGACTTGCTCCTAAGTAAAGGTTACCGTCAATTACTCATCACTTCCCTGGAACTGTAAGTCCTTGATCTGGAGCCCCTTTGTCCCTACATTAGCCAGCGCACTTCTTTCGTTTTCCTATTCGTACAGCAAGCCTCCTTTCTTCCCATCTCCATCTTCTCATTCAGAGGACAGTCGCCGGTAGCAACGCCGGCTATAGTGCACCTCATCCCGAGTCTCTCCATCCAGTCTCTCCCCAGTCACAGAAGACGACAAAGCATGGACAATTGAGAGAGACAGACAGTGGCCCTCTCTGTATAGTGAGCCCAGTCTATCTGGCCGGCTAGAGAGCTTGAGAGATGGAGAGTGTCATCCCCCCATTCTCTCAGCCGGGAGTAGGAGGAGAAGGGAGCGGAGAGAAAGGAATGGATGCCCGGGGCAACCGCGGGAAGCCTCTTGCCTTCCTTTCTCTCTGCTCTCTTCATATTACCTGCTCCCTCGTCGATCAGAGGAAGCGAGAGAACAGGGAGATGAAGAGATGCAGACAATACTACCCTTCCAAGAAGGGAAATAGGGTAGGTCACAAGGGCAGGTGGACTACCGTAGCACTTACTCCGGAAGATATGGAGGACTCTGTAATACTCTGTCACTCTTTGTTGATCACCCATACAAGGCTTATGAACACCTGGGAGACACGAATTTCGAGCAATCATCCCTTCATGTGTTCACACCGTCAACTGACGATAGAATTCCAAGAAGAAAGAAGAGGTCAAAAGCACTAGTGACCAGTCCTAATCATCGATCGGCTCTTGAAATCCCTGCGAGGGTACATCTCTGATAGGGTACATCTCTGATTGCGAAGGTACGCCTCTGATAAGCGTAGGAATGGCTTGGACGTCTCTCCATCTTACATTCTCTCGTTGACCGTAGACGCAAGAGGCCGTGTGGATTGGAGAGAACCAGGCGCGCCCGAGCGATAACGCGTCGTGTCATAGAGTCCCCGTGTTACGAGACTCGGAAGGGTGCTGATAAGAACATTTTCTGTTTCTCTGCATATCCACGCACTCTCACTCTTTCTCAGCTAGAAAAGAACATGAATACGAAGGAGAATCCTCTCGTCACTCTCGGCAATCTGTTTTTGTGCAACGTGGAAGATGATTCTGACGGGGAATCAGGTGGGGTGCTATAGTTTCGAAAATAATGCCTTTCTACGAGTGTCGTGAAGTCATTATTGATCTCGTTGCTGACTCAGCAAGGAATCAGGTGAGGAGCTGAACTGTTTTCATGTCGCGCCACGTAATCATAGTCAGCTGAATGTCTCACGAAACAGATGGTTGCTAATGCGTGGTCATCGATCCACTCTTTTACTATCTTAAATAAGGATGACGAAGTGAATCCTTCGGAAAAATCAATCATAGGCACCAGTTTTAAAATCTTAACACTGAGCGTGATGTTTAATTTCCCCGCATGATACATCTGTGAGTCTCACGTTGCTCAATGTGGGGGAACATAGTGACTAACAGCATGTGCAAATCGTCATGGATGACTCATGGAGCATTCAAGGGTGATGCAAAACTGTTTTGATGGCAAATAAAGAGTGGAATCGAGATTGACAGATCTGACTGGTTCTGTTGAAACTGAAATCTCAGTACGGATTCCCCTTCAAATCAGAGATCTCCTCTACAGAAGACACGTGTCCCTTCCACAATCTAATCTAGAAGACCCGGATCTCATGAATGACGTCTGCTTTCAGTGGGGGGGAGACTTTCACCGGAATAGCGATGGGCTCTGACGATATCTCAAATCACACCACTCGCTAAATCTCAATCTCACAACCTAGAACCCCCCGGGAAGCCCCTGATGCTCGTGAGGTAGTGCCTACGCTTGCCTGATCATCTGTTTTTGCAGGGAGATATCTCCACACCTATCCACAGTATAACCGCTGTCCTAACAGTGACTACCCGAAAGTGCTGTAACGGGGCATCCTTTACCTCAACACCTCTGCCAACGCCGAATTTGCATGGTGCTAGAGCCATCGGTAGGTCAAGCACGCACGGAAATACGGGATCGGATGGAGGTGGGATTGGTAGGGTTCCCAAGGACCTAAAATGGTACGGGGCCTTCTTGGAATGGACTATGTCCTAACCTCGCCCTTTGCAAGAGCAGCCAACGCGATTGATAAAGGGTGGAAGAGGCCATTCGAGAGACGGAAAGAAGGGAGGAGGAGGGGAGGAGGGGCCCATCAATGGATAGTGTTGTCCGCACACAGAGCGAGAGATGGGAGGAGGGGGAGGCAGGGAGGATGAAACGATGAAATCCTCCCCTCCATCTGAACAAATCGATCGATTGGAAGTGCACCTCCACGTCTATATGACTTTGTTTGACTTGGAAGGGGCCTAAAGGCCTAAAGGGCGCCGGGATGTACCTGGCAAAAAGGCAGGGTGGAAGGAAATTCGAGCCCGCGCGCGCGTGAGAGAGGCAGGCTACTAGTAGTCGGGAGGAGAGAAGCGGTAATACCCACCTTCCCCCCCACCTCTCCTTCTTCTACGCTTTTCTTCCCAAGCGTATCGATAGCACGTTACCAAGACTACTGCCGCTTGCTTCAAGCTAGTGGGGCGCGTTCCAAGAAGGACGAGGGAACCAACAAACCGGAAATGTCCCCGCAGGGCTCCTAAGATTGGACCAATGGCGTGTGGGGCTACCGTAACCCGAACAAGGATTCGACCGTATACGAAACGTCGCTTCTATGATGCACCTGGCTAATTACCAACCAAAGCCGAAAGAGAGTAGGGATAATCAGGGAAGGGCAGCCGGGGGATTAAACGAGGGATACCTGGCTATTACCAGATTGGGCAAGACCGTCCACCTGGTTCAGGGCGTCTAGTCGGGCTTAAAGCGATCTGGAAAGGACAGGACGAGAAAGGAGGAGAGCACTACTCGCGACTGAATGGAATAGGGAAGAGGCTCATAGTGCTATCAATTCTTCCTCTCCCTCCCCTCCCTCCGCCTCGCTATGAAGGGTCGGCGTTATCTATTGATACGTGGGCACACACACATAACATGTATCGATTGGCACCATGACTCAGGGAAGGTCGGGGTCGGGGTGACCTACTTCTAAGGGAGCCTCGAAGCCTTAGAAGCGATTACAGGGGGAAGCCGGAGAATAGACGCGGCCGGTCGAGCCGGACGTCAGAGAACTAGACTGACTGAGCCCGCGGGGCATGGTAGGGAGGAGGAGGAGGAGGCTCCGCCCCCTCCCTCTGGTTGCTCCGCGCGACACGGCGCGCGCGCCACGTAGGGGAGGAGGCACCTGGAGGAGGAAGAGGATTGCGGAGCTCCTCCCAGCCTCCGCCCCCTGTCCCTCTCCATTCCCTTTGGTCTCTCGCCGGTCAGAGCCCGCTGCTCCTTTGTGAATTAGTACAGGTGCTTTAGCGGAGAGCTCGTATAGTGGTGGACTGGTGGACCACTGGTGGTAGATGAATGGAGTGGGGGATGGACCCTGGGTGCCCCCCCTTTTAAGGTGACTTCTCAGTTATTAACGAGGTCCCTTTTGAGAAGTGCACCTGCGCTGCGCGGTAAATGGGCCAGCAGAAGAATCGTACTATTAGCCCGGAGGTTGCCTAGGAATGACGAAATGAAGACCCTCGGCCGATTTCCGCTGGTCATTTTCACTCCTCCCGCTCCCATCCAGTGATCAATCGTGGTGAGAGGAGCCCCAGAGCGGATTACGGTAAGCAGAATCGGATCAACTGGTTGGGGCTCTCCAATACGCCTTACCTCTCGAACTGTCTAGCCGGAGAGAGATCCTGCGGGATGGAGAGACGCAGACAATCGCCGGCCCATTCTTCTCTCCTGTTTTCTCCCCTGCGATACTTCAATAATCCCGATGGACATGGGGAGAGGCACGCATTGAGCATTGCGGAGTAGGAGGTGGGGGCAGGGATTCAACCAAACGAGACAGTGGCGAACGGCGCACTTCATTACGGGGTAGAGGGCAATATTCAAAGGAATTGTAGGCGGTAAAAAGATGATGATTTGTTTTGGTAATCGAGAAGAGATAGAGGTACTGGACCACGAGCAAGACTGCTTTCACAAGAACGTTTTGAAGCTCACAACGTAATGGTAGTAGGCTGGACAAAGAGACTTTGTGAAGATTATGATTCACTTAGAAGTGTTCATTTCATTCAGATGACTTCCGGGAGAGTGACAAATCATCTTCACCTTGTCAACAGCTAGAAAATCAGTCTGGTTGAAATAGATGGACCATCATCTCAATTCCGATGAACCCTGATGGGACAATGCTACTATCTAGTTGAGAAGTGAGAAAGTCAGTCCGGCTGGACAAAGAGAACCCTTGTGTAGAGACGCGAACGGTCAGTGATTGACCAGATGGGATGGAGTATCGGATTACCAAGAGAGGCTGTTAAAAGAGTCATAGTCCTCTCCCGTTCTTTGATGGAGCAAGTGATGGAGCTAGTGAAAGATTGATCTGTCGGGTCGGCTCTAGGTTTATAAAAGATGACTCTTATGATCCGAATTGATTCGAGGGATAGACGAACTGGGCTTGTGGAATTCAGGTACGGCAGTTGACAAGGAATCAAAAGAAGAGGGATCGGTAGACCTCTTTTGATGGGATTATTTCTCTCGATTGATGGATTTGCGATTCCAAAGAGAAGATTGATCGGGAACACTTTTTGGGCCGATTGGAAGGATTTGTATCCGATTATTCAAGGTGGATTGTTCAGTGATTTCCTCCCTCAACTGTCACTTCCTTCCACCCCAATCGATGTTCGAATGCGCTCTTTCATACACCCTCCAAAAAAGAGAGGGAAGGCGATTTTATTGCATCTGTGTATGGACAATATGAAGGATTATGAGGCGACGAGGGAGCACATCAAAATGAGAGGCCGCAGACGCCTTTCATGGGTCAGAGCGACGAGAGAGCGTGCGGAATGAGGAGAGCACGAGGCAAATGAACGATTTCTGTACAGCAATGAAGCACGCAGTTGGTCAAATAGTATAGAGCTGCTTGCTCTCTTACTTTCGCCTGCTCTCTCGTCGGTCAATGAAAGTCAGAGAGCAGGCGAAAATGAGAGAATCAAGCCAGTTCTCTATCTAGATCAGATTACGGTATCCCGATATTAGGCCGAGTCAATAATTAGGTGTGTGTGGACCAGTACGTACAATGGGTGGTTCCCGCGGGGATTGTGAGAGAGTGGGGTACGGTAGGGTGAAAGACGGGGTGGGTTATCAAACTAGGGTCTAAGGTGACAAGAATACATGATATTAGGGTCTAAGTGGGGTGAAAGAACTTGACGCCTGAAACGTGTCAGCACGTGCCGGCGCACTTCAGGCACGCATGCTGGCGCGGCGCCTCATCGGCGTCAACTCGTCGTCGTAGAGCGATGGGAACGGCATGCGGAAGGACTCGACCGAGATGTCATTCGCTTTCAGGATGGAAAGCTGTTTGGTGACACGCTGAAATGAAGAATCATTTATTTCTTGGTGTTCAACTTTATCGAATAGATTGTGAGTGTCGGTGGCTTCAATCTCTAATCTCAGTCCGACACCGTAGTACAGCCATCAATTTGCTAAACGCTATCCGCGCTGTCCAAACCACTACTTACTAAGTGCGGTAGCCCTTTCGCATCCTTTCTAATTTTCCCTTTATCCAGTTAGAATCAAGTAATACCCTCCTCGTTCCGCCTGCTCTCTCTCCCTGTCTGGCCGACGAGAGAGCAGGTGAAGTGAGGAGACCAGCAAGTAGAAAGCAGGTGCAAATTTCAGGTGACTATGCGCCACTCTAATTTCAGACAGAAATGTCGGGAGCGCTCTCTCTCTTTTCCTTGATCTCTAGTGTACTCTAGATTATGAGAAACTCGTTAGCCGGAATTGAAGGTGGAGGTAGTGGTAATTTGAGACTACCCGGGAACGACAGACAGCAGTACCTCATTAGGCTTTATTGTATCAGGGAGCGAGTGCGGTGGACTCTCTCGATTCGCCGTGCTCTCTCTCCCGTTAGACTAATCCAGAAAGCAGTTGATTTGCAGAAAGCGTGGAGCCGATATTAAAGGTGCGGAAACGAGGGGATATCAATAAATTTTAATCTCCAAGACTCCTTAATATTTACTTCTCATCCAACAAATGGCTCACCTCACTGCAATCCTCTCCCTGCCTGAAGCCCGACCACACCCTTCGAAGTTTCTCCTGAAGAGCCGGCTCGAGCCGATTGAGGAAGTGCGGCAGCTGGAATGAGGGCAATATTTAACTAACTGGCTAAATTGACAATTTATGATATTTTCGAATACTGCAAAGGCCTCCAAACGGTACTGGCACGATAAGTAATACTTATTTGAAACGTGTGAAACGTACTTGATTATAATGCAAAATGTTCACCTTGCAATCAAGTTGGGGCGCTCCAGCAGCTTTGGGCATCGGCTTGACGGACTTCGTCGTCGGCTTCAGCATGGAAGCTTTCGGCGTCATCGACGACGGTTCCGCCCTCGAAGATGACCTCGAAGAGGTGGAAGGCTGCAAGGAACTGTTTCATAACTGCTCGAATCATCCCCGTAACACTGTAAATATCATATACCTAAATATCGTACGCGGAATCGAACATGCAGCATCTTACAGTTCGAATAACCAATTCGAATGGACCGTTTCTCTTCCTATTGCACAACTAATCAGCTGCTAGTGCTAGCGTAACGTGATTACCGTCAACGACGATACCTTGGCGTCCATCGACGGCTCCGCCCTCGAAGATGGCCTCGAAGATAACGTCGTCTTCTGCCTCGACCGCCCTAGCGCTGCGCGAAACCGCAGCGGCATGTTGATCATGATCTGTCTGCAATATTTTTCCGTTCCGTTACTCTTTTGGATTCCGATCGGCTGCTAAATGATTGAACTCACTTGGTCTTCCTGTGCATCTCGCCGCAGCTCATGCCGGGCCGCTGGCGGCGCCAGATGGCGCGAATGCGCGCGCGCACGCTTGGCGGCAGGCGCGCCACGGTCGCGGGCGGCCGGCACGGCGGCGCGTGCGGCGCCACTCGGCGCGCCAGCGTCGAGTAGCGCGGCGTGGGCGGCGGCGTGGCGGGCCGCGCGGGCTGGGGCGCGGGCGGCGCGGGGCGCGCCGGCACGACACGCGCGGTCGTCCGCGGCGGCGACGGCCCGGGCCGCGGGAAGACGCGGTAGTATTCGGAGCGGGAGAGCTTGGCGAGGAGTAGTCTGCAAGGGGACAGGGGTGATGATCTATGCGGGTGTAACCCACTTGGTCCGACTCATTCGCCACTCGCAGCTGGGCTTGAAGATGACGGGTTCGTCCGCGTAGGTCAGCGTGGTCTCCGGCTCCGGGTCCGTCCAGATTTCGAGGACCGGAAAATAGCATAACAATTTTTTGATTCTATCAATTGCATGGGCATAGAGGTCCTATTTGAGTATACAGGTTCTTGTTTCTGTGCTCCAAACTTTAGTGCCGTTTAGAGTATTTACTTGTCAAAGAGTTGAGAGCTCGAAGAGCTGTGAGATCATGAGGAATGAGGAGAATGTGACTCGACTTTACAACCCTATGGTAACGGCCCGCGATCCTCTAGTGGTCTCCCTAGTACCTATTTTTTCTACTTCAAATAAATGTTTTCTCTAATTCTTGTTGGTTAAAATTTATTTTCCAGTCCCCTACGCTGACCCCATCGCTTTGTTGAGTACATGTTTACGCCTTTTTTACGCATTTTTCACCCGCCATTTTTCCTCCCCCGAACGCAATTTAAACGGTTTCGATAGCGATCGACCAGGCCTTTTCTGTCCACATAAATTAGGGACGAGGAGAAGAATGGAAAGATTTTTAGGAGCGATAAACCATGGAAAAAAGCGACGGTTCGGAGTGGAATTTGAACCGAAATTGGGTGCTGTTGTCTAAACGGTGGAAGAGTAAAAAGAACCCATAGAACACCGCTGTCGACCGTTTTTTCGTTTGTGACCAGTAGTTATACGATCTAATCTAGAGAAAGACAGAGCGGAATATTGGTGGAAGGCACTACCTCCTTCCTTCTACTTCCTCCTCAAGTGACAAATGACGCCCTGATTTTTATCGCACAGTTTGCGTAAGCGAACCGATTTCGCACTAGAGAGTCACCCACGAGAAGGCTTGAAAATAAGTTGGATCTGTTTCAAGAGCGGATCAAAAGGGTGAAGACGACCATTTCATCGATCAACCTTCCTTTTTTTATTGCAGAAATACAAACACAGTAAACAAACAGTAAACAATAACTAACCTCTCCCTGCAATCGTTGTGGTAATCGAGGCAGATATGTCGGTCGTCTACAGTCGTCCTGAAATTAAGCCATCTTTCCTGTGTCATCACTCCCGTTTCCTCTCCTCTCGTCTCTTATTTTCACCTTGAAGTCCCTCAAATACGGATTGCTGCTTGTCGAACCAGCCTGACCCATCCCATTCACTGTCACCCCCATGTAAGCGCGCAGCGGGAGTCCCATTCAGCGGCGCGGGCTTACAAGGCTGGCTTCTCGCCGGTTAGAGCGAGTGAGAGATCAAGAGAAGAAGAGAGAGCGCAGACGCACGCCTCTCTTGCGCGTCTTTAACAATGCGGATTATCGTCTTTACGGCGCTGTTTCATTGTCGGGTACTCCCTTTTTGCATGCAGTTACTGGTAGGCGAACTCTCACTGGTCTTTGAACAGTCAGGAGCTATTGCCTGAACTTCTAAATTCCAATGATCTCTTATCGGTCAGAGATGCGAGGCCTCAAGTATCCCTACTTCTTTATACATTGGATTGTAGCCCCCTCCCCCCAGTTCATTCTTCACAATCAGCTAAAGCTTCTGCAAGGGCTCATGCCCTACTCCCTTATGAACTATTTTGGGATACCTCCCCAACTTTAAGAGGTAAAATCCGATCGTCCTACGTGCTGAATCGGCCTCATACTCGTTCTGGAGTGTTTTCCATCGAGCAGCAATTATATCCGCCACTAGAAAGCGAGCCGATCTGCTGTCATTCTGGTCAGAGAAGACGAGAGAGCACGCGATCAGAAGAGATCCAGACAGAAATGTTGAAAAAGCTGCTCTCCCCATTCCTCGTGATCTCTAAGTCAAGGGGGGGGGGAAGGAACACCCTCTTCAACAGACTACTTGTAAAGGGAACACTTGTGAGCGCACCCCTCTCATCTTTCAGCGGTCAATGCAGGTTGCAATTAGCCATAAAGAGCCTATGGTTTTTTCAAGGAAGCATTTCGAAATTATATATTTGTATTGGAAACCCGAAGGAATACATGCTCAATCTTGATCCTCAATACGTTTTCTGAGGATTGAAAATCTGCCAAAAACTCAATCTGATCAGACATGACAAGAAGCGAGAAGTAACCTTTAGTGTTGACAAATCGGCACTCGTCTCTCCTCATTTCTCGTGCTCTCTCGTCTCTCTGATCGGCAAGAGATCATACGAAACGAGAGAGGCGCGTGCCGAATTGTCATCACTAGTAACCTTCGAAAGTGCGCGAGCGCGCTCTTCAAAGGACACGCGGGCTTTCGATTTGCTCGATTGTCTATCGATGATTGGCACTAGGGATGACAATTCGGCACGCGTCTCTCTCGCTTTGAATGATCCCTCGCCGGTCAGAGAGACGAGCGAGTGCGCGAAATGAGGAGAGACGAATGCCGGCAACCCTAATTGGCACTAGAACGGTAGGTCTGATAGGCGGAAGAACGATGAGAATAGAACAATCTCTACTTTTCTATGGAAATCTACGACGAGAAGCGTTACGGACTGACTCTTCCGGAGAATTTTACTATTCCTTTCTGACAGTATTTCTACTATTTTGTTTATAAAAAAAGGTAGTTTCTTAATTTTCCCCACTCGAAACTGACCTTTGCGGAAGACTCTGCTCGGAGAAAGGGCAATGCGATTAATAAAATTGATAATATCCGTGTCATGGCTGAAAAATTACAATTGAGAGCTGAATTGGGAAGCTTGTCAACAGATAAAACACGAATCAGGAAATAAAAACAATCGTTTAAAACACTAATGAGTGAAGATTTGCGCATGAGCCACTAGGCGTTGCCCACATCGAATTGGACACGGAAACACTGGGCACTAACGACTAATTAGATGGTGAATAAGCGCTAACATTGACTTTCGAAACTGGGCGCATAACTCGATTTTCATCTGCACAAACGGAATCTTACTGCAGTCGCAAGAAAGAACTTAGCAGCTGTTTTACTGGTTACTAGATTAATCAACTGATCAAGCGCATCAACTTTAACCGCCCTTTGATCTCGCCGCAGCGAAAGTTAATGGGCTTAATCCAGTAAGGTATCTCTTAGATTTTAGTGGTATCTAGCTCTCAGAGGAGCTACTTTGAAAGGCTGATTGACCGATGAGAGAGCACGCAAAGCGAGGAGAGTCCCTTATCTTCCTTATCCCTTCCCTTATCTTTTCTCTTAGCGAAAGTGGCTGGAGATCAGCCGGCGATCCCCTTTTCTTGATTGTCCACTCTATCTCTTTTGCGTGGTCTCTCGCAGGACAGACAGGACGAGAAAGATAAGAAAGTGAGCGAGAAAGAGGGATGTAAAAGCGTGTTTTGATTAGCCGAGCGTTCGAGAGATGCAACCTATAAATTCCAATGAAGATCACTGGTTCTCTTGTGAAAATCCTCGAATGAAAGGCTAAGATTCACTCATTCTTCTGGAGAAACGCGAATTGGCACGTAAATCCACGTAAGAGACGAAAGAAATGTCACCGAAAGAATAAGGAACAGAAGAGTTAGTGAAAGCGGATGATTCATTTCCCCGTCTCAGCTCAAGTGCTAGACTTTGGCGGAATGATGTTCCCCAATGGTCTTGCAATGGTCAGAGAAAGGAAGGTTTTGCAACGAAAAAAGTTATTTCAAGTGGCCGCTTCTATCAGTAAAGATTTGCAAGATGCGGAAGTGATTGCACTAGAGTTCGAAATACGCGTCGCCGTCTCTTCACTTTACACTCTCTCTCACCGGTCAGAGAGATGAGAGACTGTGCGAAATGAAGATGCCGCCCGTATTTAGAACTCCGCCTTGCACAGATCAGAGAAGAGTTCGAAATTGGGGGTTCCTTTTTTCGCGGTCAATCGCATGACACTGAGAGAAAATGATCAGATGGTCTACATTGAGGAAGTAGAGCTCTATTCCGTAATTTCCTTTCTCTAATCTACGAAAGAGCACGAGAAATGGAGAGATAAACGGTTCTCGGTCTAGAGAATTGAGCGAAAAAGTGAGTGGTGGGAACAGGAACAGTAACTGTTTGAGGTCGGCCGGTTAACGAGCGGTCCGCTCATGCGAAAAGTATGCGAATAATTTTGGTTAGTCGAGGCACAGATTCGGCTCATTTCGTTTCAAAGCCTGAAGGATTGATTCAAAATATGAAAGGTTTCGATACTATCTAGCAAACTGACAGACGTAATTATTCTATACTTTCTTGGGAATAAAGATGCTAACGTTTCAAACAAAATGAGTGACTATCACGCAATAGAACCTTGCGTGATAGTAGAGTAAAAGCCGAGCTAGACGAATGGAAGTCTAGGAGATAATCTGCATAATCGACCAGCAAAAAGCGAGGCGCGCAACTCGCGTGCCTGCCCACATCAATCACTCGGAATCACGCGAATAAATGGGATAGCGGATCTGACTCTCTCACTTTTCCATGCACATTCGCCTGCTCTGATCGGCTATTGATAGGCCCAGACCTCGGGGCCAAGGAGTCTAATAAAGTCAAGACTCTCTCAAATCTGCGTGCTCTCTCGCGTGCTCTAACTTGCGAGACTGCGTGTGGAACAAAATCGAATGGAAAAGGAGCAGTGAATGCGGATGAACGGCTATTGTTGAACAAGGGGGGAGCGCTCTCTCACATTCGCACGCTCTCTCGCCTATCTGTCTGATCACGAGAGAGCACAGCTAAGGAGGAGACCAAGAAGAAGAGATCCGTTCCTTGTTCCCCCAACAGACATTGGGAGCTCGCAAGAAGGATCTCTTCAGTCCTCATATTCTTTGTAGGTCAGAGAGGCGAGAGGTCAGAGAGGCGTGCAAAATGGAGAGAGTCCGGCTCGTAATGGGGGAAACGAGCGCGGGATCATGGAGGGATGAGGAGATCCATGCGTTCCTGGCCGCCCCCTCTAATTTGCCATAGCGCTGGGGAGGGTCAGAGAAGTGCTGGGAAAATGCGTGGACTTCCCGTCTGTTGAAGCGTTCCATTCGTAGAAACATCGTGAACTCTAACCATGAGACGAACTATTCGTCACTCTCGAGAAATGGAAAGAGGAAGTTGCACTCAATCGAAACTCTCGCAGTGAAACTAAACCGAACTTTGGTCCCTTAGGCGAGTAATTTCCAGCTTACGACTTGCTTGGGGCTAAGCAACTTGCAAGAGCTACAAGGAAACCAACATTGCTGTCATATCTGAGGTAGGGAGATCAACAGAATTTCTCAGTGTGGGAACAATGCTACTTGAAAGTCATACAAGGAAACATTGCTGGGTGAAATCTGATCAACTGAATTTCTCGTTGTGACAAGAAAGTAGCTTGCAAGTCCTACAACGAAACCAACGTTGATGAGAGATCAGCGAAATGTGTGGTGTCAAAAAAACATCGTTAAAGTGATGCGAAAGACATGTAGATGCGATCAGGCGTATCTAATAAGGAACAAAAAAAATGGCTAACTGGGATAATGATGGAGAGTCTAGAGCCTCTTCGGATACCTATTCTATTATGCAAGTCAGTAAAGAAAGGCATGTAGATGCGATCAGGCGTATCTAATAAGGAAGTGTGCAATGATGACACGCGTATACGAGTAAATAGCAAGCGAGAGGTGTGGTCCCCGGCCTTGAAGCAACAAAAAAGCGGTGCAACGGTCCGACTCTACCCACTTTGCTCGGTCTCAGGTCGGTTAGAAGTAGTGAGAGATAGTTCAGGGGGTAACGAGAGGGGAAAATGACGGTTCGAAACCCCTCTCCTTCTCTGCTGAGTAAACGGTAGTTAGCGCGCGTCATGCCAAGAATTCCAAGGCAAAATTCCGAGAGAGCCGTTCAGAAATTGGTGGGTAGGTGACGATAAATTAGGTGCTCGGATGAGAACCAAGTAGGCGACAAACAACTGTTAGATCAGAGACGATATTGCAAGGTAGAGATGATAAATTGGATTCGTGGGAAAAGTATGGCAAGTAGCGTTCTGATTGTTGTACGTACTCTTTCAATGATCAGAGTATGAACTGAGACAAATCTTGAGTGGATTTAAGTGAATTTCAAATTTTTTTGCGTCAATTATCGACAAAAATACACAGAACGATATGAAACGCGAAGTTGATTGCACGCCTAAAAGGAGCCGATAATGGGTAGGTCAGAGAGCGGTTATGAGTTTTCTCGCACGAGAAAAAGGGTAAAAACGCGTGAGAGTAAGTCGAGTAAGAAGCGGGTAAGAGGGTATGTAACTGGGTAGATCACTACCGGCGATAAGGCAAGAATGCCCGTGCACTCTCTCCATTTCGCAGTGTCTCTAGCAGGTTAGACAGAGCGAGAGAGTGGGTGGATTGGAGAGGGTCAGACAGTGGAGATTCGATTGAGTGACCTCTGAGATGCGATGGGATAGTAGTGTATATGCACGCTAGGAACGGACGCACATTTTTCGGTCAATGATTGATGAAAGAAAATATTTTCTTAAGAAAACGAGACAATGTGCGGCGAGACGTAATGCCACCTTAGGTCTCGAGTGGTTTCATAGTCTGCATCAATTGTAATGAGACTACTAGAGTAGGCGAAAAAATTACTCGTTTCTAAAGAAAAAGTCATTCCTTCTCGCTTCTCAGCTTCTCTAGACGAGAGTCAAAGAGTCATCCACTCATTCAAAACAATGAAAGACGCGACTACAGTGCGCTCGCTACTCCAATAATGCTTAGTTATAGGGTGACGCAGCAAGGTGAAGAGTCTGGTGACTAATGTTAATGAGACTTTGAACAAGGAATTGGTAGGTCAAACCGTCCACTCGGACAGAGTCTATGGTTGAAACTGACCCTTTCTGTTCTCTTCCTCCTCCTCCTCCTCCAAAGGACACGCAGATTAGCATCTTTTGTGTGGAGAGCGGCGATGGTTTTGCTAACCTTCTCCTGCCGGTTAGAGAGGGCGCGAAATGAGGAGGTTTCTTCTCTGCTGGGTGTACAGAAGTGGGTGGGTGGAATGTGCACGTTGAAAAAGCGCGGCAAAAAGGCTGTGCATGAAATATGGTGCCGGACGGAGAAAAGACCTCAAAAGGGGAGATAATAATCGTTCGGCGGGCCATTGTGGCGCTTACTTTTGGCAGCCTGAGGGCGAAAACTGGCACTTTCTATTTTCGTTTCGAACAGGGAAAGCGATCAGGATGAAAGAAGCAAACTTCGACCCCCCCTCCCAGGCCAACCAAGCCTTCTATCCCTCCGGGTTCGGTAAATTGGTAACTTCGGTTGCTAAAGGTAACGTGCCCTAGAAGCATTGAGAAAGCAAGGGGTATCGTATTCCCAGCGAGCAAGTCGGCCCACCTACGAGCACCACCTAACGTAGCCGCTATCGACTGTAAAATCGCTTGATGTGGCCGAACCTTTACCTTTTTTTACGTAGACCTCGATCAGATGTGAGCAAACAAAACGGGGGCACTATGACCGAAATGCAGAATGTCGGGGACAATGCCATGTCGTTCTACAATATTTCCGACCATTCGGGGACGCACTCGTCCGATTTTTCGCTACTTTCCCAGTTAGAATCACTCATCATTCTCTTTCACGACAACGAAGCTGTTGGAATTCATTGTTTCTCATCTATCAGCTGTGTATGTGTCTCCCAATGGACGTGATCGTGTGTGTTGTAGATGTCGATGGTGCGAGTGGGCCAGGAGGTGTCCGCCATTCGGGCGTTCGTCGCCTTCGACGACTCGTCCGCCGTGCTGGTCGCCGTCGCAGGCGGCATCGTAGAGGTCGTTGACTCGGTCGACGGCCGCATGCGACGCTCGGATCGCCCGGTGCCGCCTCCCATCCAGGTATGCCCGACCACGCGGTTTGCGCAAGGTGCAACAAGTTGCTCGAGTTTCTTGTTGAATCTTGTTGATCCTAAGGGCCTCATATAGGCAACGCACCGTTCAATTCGCATTTTCCCCTGAAATCTAAATCGGCAGGTGCTTCGAGCGGTGCGCAAAGTGGGCTCGGGGCTCGTCGTCCTCTCCACAGCTGGGATCCAATTCATTCATTCCGCTATGTTTAGCGGCAACCTGCTGCAGTTCGCGTCTCCCTGGTACGTTTTGCGCAGACCCTCATTCTATTGCTGGGATGAGGAGAGAGAGAGAGAGAGAAAGGGTGAAGAGGCAGCATCGCATTGTCCCATACCAGGACGCTGACCCAACTGCGGGGGCAGCTGCTCGTCGGGCAAGCCTCCCTCGGCGCAGCTGCCGACGCCATCTCCCTCAGCTCCACCGAGGTTTGTGCTTTTCCCTTTCTTTTCATTTTTTTGCCAGCGAGTTTGTCCTCGACGCCCTAACCGATCTGGGCGTATTGCAGGAGTTCTCGCTGACCGGGGAGCACGGCGTGTCCATCTTCGCCTCCAGCGAGGAGGCCTTGGCCGCTGCCTGCTCCAACCACAACATGGTCGTGATCGTCGACAGGAAGGTCCTCCTGCGGTTACTCCGGTCTCCCGCCGGCGCCTCCTGTCCGCTTCTCAGGTGCGAGTCCGCCCCCCCCCCCCCTCTCGCAACACAGCGCCTTGTTCGATGAATGATGTGCTTGGTTTTGGCCTCTGGACCTGATCGGGATGGGGCAGAGTCGAACTAGCTGACGAATTCTTTCAAAGCCGAGAAATGGTCAGCACAACGCAAAGCGGTATTTTTTTGCAGCGTGACGATCGGTGCGCGTGAGACGACGAGGGTGTACCAAGTCGACCAG
>LS585852.1:46566-58120 GCA_900490775.1 Pristionchus maxplancki
AAACATAACAATGCAAAGATTTCCCCAAAGGGGAGTCGCCGCTTGCCCTCGACTCGTCGATGATGTCGTTGACGCCCTCGGCTCGATGGCCTCGCCGTAGTCGTCGTTGATCTGCAATGCGAATTTATAATTAGCTGTTCCAGCCACCACCTATTCCCCAAGAAGGAATAAAGAATGGGGTCTAGAAGGGGCACCTCAAAGACAAGGGATGTAAGGAAAGTGGTAAAACTAGTGGTCAGCTACACACATTTCTATGCGAGCTCAAATAGCGGTAC
The DNA here is from genome assembly GCA_900490775.1 of Pristionchus maxplancki. Taxonomy (NCBI): domain Eukaryota; kingdom Metazoa; phylum Nematoda; class Chromadorea; order Rhabditida; family Neodiplogasteridae; genus Pristionchus; species Pristionchus maxplancki. Next base: position 46,842 of record LS585852.1, read on the forward strand.
TTTTGAAAGTTGACAATCTTGTTGGCACTACTATAATACCGGCCGTGTATAAAGTCACATGTCGTTCACCTCTCCTTCTCATTTTTCTCTATGCGCAAGCAAAAGTGCGGAGGATTGATGGGCCGTGTACGGTGTTCAATAGTAGTGCCACCTTGTTCAGAATAGAATAAGAGTCATACCTGGATCACGGGCGCACTCCAGTTCCGCTAACGAGAAGAGTCCTCCCGGCGTCATCTCGCTTCACTCGATTCCTGATGTGTGCAATTATTTAAATGTGTAAACACTATTACTACGATGAGGGCTAATTGTTTCAGTTCATAACATGATAAAATGAAGGAGCAGTTCGATAATATCTCCCCTCTTTGTAATCCCTATCCTAGTAGTCCACTACTACTGTTGGCCAGACATTTTGTTTCATCATAAAAGGATTCATCAAAAACTCTTCAACGTGCCTGCTTGACGACTTCAGCTCCTGCCTTGAGAGCGTCTCGTTGAGAGACTTGCGTGCACAATCGAAGCATGTCCTCTGTGAAGGGCCTGGAGGTAAGAAACTATTATTATCGAAACAAGGCGGGACAATCAGCTTCACAGTAAAAATAAGAATAAACTGGTGCGTGTCACATGTGGATTCATGATCTCCGATGGGTATAATAAATAAATATAATACATAAGTTTCTGATTCTATAGAATCCCTTCTCCTAGATATCGTACCTCGCCAACTGGTAGTGACTGCCCATTCTGAAGTCAAGTTGTTCGATGGGCACATCCAACGACTGCAGCAGCGCCTTGATCGAAGCCTCGTAGTATCTGAACATGTAGAGTTAACCAGAGAAAATACGAATATAACGGTTTCTTTCTCTTTTTTTCGTTAAAGGATAACAATCGATTTATGCCGTACTTGACTCGGTTCTCGAGCAGCTCCCATGTGCTCTTCATGTTGTCGAGGAAGGCGTGCAGATCAGCAAAGAGCTCGGTCACCTACGAGCAATCTAATGGTATCGATTAAAGAAGGATGACATAATACCTTGATGACCGCTTGGAGGAAATCGGCGATTTTCCTCATGGGAACGAGATATCCCACGTGAGGACGACCCGTAGTGGCTGCAAACAAACAAACTTTTACAAAATAAAAAAGGATTTTTATTATTATTATAATAACTTGGTTATACTGGTTCATCCTTGAAGGTTGGTATTTCCTACTCTCGAAAATCCTTTTGTCAAACAATACTAAATTGCCCACGGATAACCACGCTCCCAGTTGTGAAATTTACGATTTGCTTTATTTGCCAGAAATCAATCAGCATTTGAGGCAGTGACGCTAACCTGCTCCCCAGTAGACATGGATGTTCTTGCCAGCAGAGAGCTGCTGCAGGAGTTTATCGCCTCTCAGCACTTCCTGAATAGGTTATTGATTGATTTAGATTAATAGATGACGAGAATATCACAAGGAGCACGGCTAAAAGTTGCAAAATGAACGAGATACTTGCTCAAAACAAGGTTTCACCTGCGAATTGCGAGTGATGAGGTCTCGTCGCTTGAGCACCTCCTCTGAAGGAGGCTCGAGAATGTTCTTCGCGTCTCCAGAAGACATCTTGGGTCTGGAAATGTGTATGAACAGGGTGTTGTAGGAGACATTCATTTCTCACCAGCAGTTTCTCAGTGCTTTCAGAGTGGGTGAGGGCGTTCTCCAGCCTGCCTGATCAGTCCATCTCTCGCGGCGACTCTTCATCCGATAGTACTCCCCAAGTCTCCTTGTGGATCTGAAAAGCGGAATGTTCGTTAGAGTTACAATTTCGTTGTGCATTTAAAGGTGCGTTGATAAGTCATTTTGCACTAAATAATAGATAATAATGGTGAACAATTGAAAGATATTGCATTTTCCGTTCTCCGTCCCCCAGCTCACCCTCTCGTAGGCGGCGCAGTTGCCTCCGATGTCTCCCACGAGCAAATTTGTCACGAGGGACGTCGACGGCTCAAGGATCAGCTGCAATATTTAAATTATTAAAAACATTTAGAAATGACGAAAAATTTCTAAATGTACGGGACCCATCAACTGGTAAGACTACTGTTTCATGTTTAATAATTTTTTTTATATCCGGGCTAATTTTGAGTTGACAATTCCGCTGAAGCGCAACGGCGAAGCGAAACACAATGGCTCATCGTTTATACTAAGGACTGAATCATTTCTAGAAATAGAGCAAAGCAACGAGCGAAATCAAAGTGATCGCGCAGTGTCCGATTTTCAGCAGATTTCTGAGCTTGTATAAACTTCAAAAAATAAAAGAAGCATATAAAGAGGAGGGTTGGAGTGACTTGCAATTACTGGTTTCGTTTCACAGTCAAAATCACCATTTTCATTCGACGGCACAGTGATTTCAAATCGATCATCGAGCGGACTGGCCTTGCGAAATATAGCATAAAAGAGCAACGGATTTGGATAATTTTTAGCTTTATTATGATTTATTCAATATTAAACTGTAAAAAGAACGCACCTTAGGACCCTTTGCCAGCCCGATCAGCAGGCAGCTGCAGCACTTGTCCCCATCGCGTCTCGAATTGAGTCGGCGCGCATCGTCACCTTCTGCCAGAACGAGCTGCAAAGCGTTGTATGATGCGGACGACGATTCTAAATTGGCACACAACGAAAACTTACAGGGGCTCCTGGCGCGTGTGCACGTGGTACGTGTTGGTGGGTGTGGTGCACGAGCCCTGACGGAATGTCTGAAAGGTGGTGTGGTTGGCGGGAGTCGTCGCCTATCGAAATATCGACGGGACAAGGAATTGGTGCGACTTGTTGGAAAGTCGGCCTACCTCGACTGTCGTTCTGCTTGTGGAGTAGTTGCCGTATCTGCCGAAGGAGGGGTCGACTGGCTGGGCCATGCGGGGAGCGCGAGCCGGAGAAGGGGACCGGCCTGCAACAGTTGCAATAACGATCCATGTTGAGAAAACTCTAGATTAACGAGGTCAGTTAGTATCTTGTTGGTGTGATGTTTCGCAAGTCCAGCCCGGTCAAAAATAGATGCGAAACGACCGCCTAGTTCATTCGAAAGACACAGTTAAATTAGTCTTGCAAAATCAACGACATAATTGCATGTCACTCCATCCCTTCTCATCCCGCGCTCCATTCGCCTATTACGCTACTCGTTATTACAAATCAAAGACTAAGCTTCTCATCGAGAAAAAATATTAATGTGTTAGTTTTTAGTTGCATAACCGATTTAGTTTAAAATTCTAGAATTCACCCACCTTGGAAACCTTGAAGATGCGATTGCCCTCAACTCCGGGCTTTCTCAGCTTGCGAGCCTCGCGGCCAGACTTGTGGTTGATGTCGATACCCATCTGAAACAGGGCATATTAAAATATTTAAACGGGAAGAGGAACAAGAATTCGTCAATGTCGGCTATGGGGCAAAGAGGAAGCAAATGTCGGTTAGAATAGGAGAACGAGTTGACCAACGGAAGGAATCATAATAGAATAAGAAGGAAGCAGCTATTTAAGTCAAATAACATTAGAGAAAATCAAAGGCGCACCAATAACTAAAAGAAACGGGAAATTGGCAACAACAAGGCATTTCCACTCGATTTTCTGTCCTATGAGTGACCAGAAGGTGGTAAACGGATGTTAGAATAGGTGCGAGTGTGAAAGCGCAATTTTACATAACGAAAACAGATTTAAAATAGGGAAAAGGCGGCAAGTAATCGATAAATCAAATTTCCGAAGGAAAATTTGACTTGGCAACGTGCCAACGCTGTGCAGCGACCCGATCGCGTGCAATTGCCCCTGCATAGAAAGTTTGAGCCGTTTTCTTACCGTAACTCTTCGCAATCTCGCCTGATTGACAACTGGTGTTTTTGTCATCACTTCAACAAATATGTACTATTGGAATAATAAATTGTGTATCTCAGTATACTCGGATCCCTCAGTTTACACCATAATACCGCATCCTCTCTTCTCTAATGGCGTATGTAACTATAATGCATCTAAGTACGAGATCCTTATTTCATCGCACACAAATGGATCCTCTCCCTTGGTCTGTCTCAAGATAGCGATATGAAATAAACTCGGCGCGACTCTCGATTTTCATCTGCACAAACGGAATCTTACTACAGTCGCAAGAAAGAACTTAGCAGCTGATTTACTGGTTACTAGATTAATCAACTGATCAAGCGCATCAACTTTAACCGCCCTTTGATCTCAAGTTGATAGGCTTAATCCAGTAAGGAAACTCCTCGATTTTAGTGGTGTCTAGCTCTCAGAGAAGCTACTTTGAAAGGCTGATTGACCGATGAGAGATAACGCAACTCGAGGAGAGTCTCTTATCTTCCTTATCTCTTCCCTTATCTTTCTCTTAGCGAAAGTGGCTGCGCACAGCGTTCTGATCCCCTTTGTTTTCTCCAGATAAGGGTGAACAAGGGGATTAATTTTTGAATTTTCCCGCGTTACCGTATTCGAACTGTAAAACACCTTCACAATTTGTGATATCTCTGAAACATATAGCGAATACGACAACGCGGGAAAATTCAAAAGTTAATCCCCTTGTTCAGAATGAGAGTTGCGATATGTTTCAGCAATCTGTCAAGTTTCGAATTTGCAGTTCGATATGTAAAGTGATCACCCCTTGTCTGTAGGGGCAGAATGCTGTGTGCGGGATTGATGCCGGGGGTTGATTCATTCTGTCTCAGCTCAAGTGCTAGACTTTGGCGGAATGATGTTCCCCAATGGTCTTGCAATGGTCAGAGAAAGATAGGTTTTGCGACGAAAAAGGTTGTTTCAAGTGGCCGCTTCTATCAGTAACTACGGCAGATTTGCAGAGAAGGAGGACGTGATTGCACTCGAGTTCGAAATACGGGCGTCTCTCCACTTTACACTCTCTCACCGGTCAGAGAGATGAGAGACTGTGCAAAATGAAGATACCGCCAGTATTGAGAACTCTACCTTGCACTGATCAGAAGAGTTCGAAATTGGGGGTTCCTTTTTTTGCGGTCAATCGCAAGACACTGAGAGAGAATGATCAGATGGTCTACATTAAGGAAGTAGAGCTCCCATTCCGTAATTGTCTTTCTCTGATTCGAGAATGAGCGCGCGAAATGGAGAGATAAACGGTTCTCGGTCTAGAGAATTGAGCGAAAAAGTGAGTGGTGGGAACAGGAACAGTAACTGTTTGAGGTCGGCCGGTTAACGAGCGGTCCGCTCATGTGGAAAGGAATAATTTTGGATAGTCGAGGCACAGATTCGGCTCATTACGTTTGACCGCCGGGAGATTTCATTATGATCAACTGATAGTAACGTTTCGGGTGAAAATACAATTGATTAGCAAACAAACAAACAGACAGGCAGACAGACAGACAATCTGGCGTAATTATTCGATATTGTGAGGCGGGTCGGGTGTTACAACCTACGGTCCTAAACACCCGTCCGCTTATTTAGGAAGTTGTCACCTCTATCTCATTGTGCGCTTCTCAAGCTTTACTAGCGAGAATTTAATGAAATAAGAGACAATCACCAAGGAGAGTCTGGTCTAGGAGATAATCTACATAATCGACCAGCAAAAAGCGGCGGCGCGCAACTCGCGTGCCTGCCCACATCAATCACTCGGAATCACGCGGATAAATGGAATTGCCGCGCACTCTCTCACTTTTCCATGCTCTCTCGCCTGCTCTGATCTCTCGCCATTGATAGGCCCAGACCTCGGGGCCAAGGCGTCTAATAAAAGTCAAGACTCTCTCAAATCTGCATGCTCTCTCGCGTGCTATAACTTGCGAGAACAAAAACGAATGGAAAAGGAGCAATGAATGCGGATGCACACGGCTATTGTTGAACAAGGGAGGAGCGCTCTCTCACATTCGCACGCTCTCTCGCCGGTTTGTCTGATCACGAGAGAGCACAGCAAAGGAGGAGAGCAAGAGGAAGAGATCCGTTCCTTGTTCCCCCCAACACACTGGGGATCTCGCAAGAACGATCTCTTCATTCGGTCTTTAGAAGGTCAGAGAGGCGAGAGAGCGTGCAAAGTGGAGAGAGTCCAGCTCTTAATGGAGGGAAAACGAGCGCGGTATCATGAAGGGATGAGGAGATCCATTCGTTCTGGCCGCCTCCCTCTAATTTGCCATAGGGTCAGAGAAGTAGTGGGAAAATGAGTGGACTTCCCATCTGTTGAAGGTTTCGATTCGTACAAACATCGTGAACTCTAACCCTGAGACGAACTATTCGTCACTCGAGAAAAGGAAAGAGGAAGTTGCACTCAATCGAAACTCTCGCAGTGAAACTAATCCGAACTTTGGTCCCTTAGGCGAGTAATTTCCAGCTTACGTCTTGCTAGGAGCTAAGCAACTTGCAAGCCCTACAAGGAAAGAAATGAGAGATCAACTGAATTACTTGCTGTGACAAAAAAAACCAACGTTAAAGTGATGCGAAAGACATGTAGATGCGATCACGCGCATCTAATAAGGAACAAACCAACATTGAGATGTGATCATGAACGGATATCTGGTATAATGATTAGGGATGGCTTCGCAAGAAATCGTCTATTCATTTCGCATACTCTCACCGGTCTGAGAGGCGAAAGAGCGTGCAGAATGAAGTGGGTCATTTCTTGTAAAGACATTCCTAATAATGATGGAGGGTCTAGTGCCATCTCTTCCGATTCCCATTCTAGATATTGTTCGAGTTAGTAAAGAAAGGCATAAAGATGCGATCACGCGTACCTAATAAGGAAGTGTGCAATGATGACACGCGTATGCGAGTAAATAGCGAGCGAGAGGTGTGGTCCGCGGCCTTGAAGCAACAAAAAAGCGGAGCAACGGTCCGACTCTACCCACTTTGCTCGGTCTCAGGTCGGTTAGACAGGCAGAGAGATCGTTCGATGGGTCGCGAGAGGAGGAAAATGACGGTTCGAAACCCCTCTCCTCCTCTGCTGAGTAAACGGCAGTTAGCGCGTCATGCCAATAATTCCAAGGCGAAATTCCGAGCGAGCCGTTCTCCGAAATTGCAGGGTAGGTGACGATAAATTAGGTGCTCGGATGAGAACCCGAAGTAGGCGACTAATAACTGTTAGATCAGAGACGAAATTGCAGGGTAGAGATGACAAATTGGATTTGTGGGAAAAGTATGAGTAGAATATAGTGGTGTCAGTTACATGGACATTGATAATAGAGAACCCCACGATAGGGGATCAATAAAATACATTTAAAACATTAAAAATGGTTGGTTACATGTACATTGAAAAATTGATCCCCTATCGTGGGGTTCTCTATTATCAATGTCCATGTAACTGACACCACTATATTCTACTAGTATGGCAAGTAGCGTTCTGATTGTTGTACGTACTCTTTCAATGATCAGAGTATGAATTGAGACAAATATCGAGTGGATTTGAGTGAATTTCAAGTTTTTTTTGCGTCAATTAACGACAAAAATACACAGAACGATATGAAACGCGAAGGTGATTGCACGCCTAACAGGAGCCGATAATGGGTAGGTCAGCGAGCAGTTATGAGTTTTCTCGCACGGGAGAAGAGTAAAAACGCGTGAGAGTAAGTCGAGTAAGAAGCGGGTAAGAGGGTATGTAACTGGGTAGATCACTACCGGCGATAAGGCAAGAATGCCCGTGCACTCTCTCCATTTCGCAGTATCTCTCGCTGGTCAGACAGAGGGAGAGAGTGGGTGGATTGGAGAGGGTCAGACAGTGGAGATTAGGGATGGCAATTCGGAACACGGCCTCAAGTCGGCAAAGATAGCGATTTGCATTCGAAGCCGGCTTGGCGAATCTCTCCACCAAAGGGAGTGAGAGTGAGAGGCATTTATGCCGGCTTGGATCAATTTGCATGTCGCGCCAAGCCGGCTTCAATCAATTAGCGAGTCTTTCAAGACAACTCGCCGAGTTCCGAGGCCGATTTGCCATCACTAGTGGAGATTCGATTGAGTGACCTCTGAGATGCAGATGGATAGCAGTGTATACGCTGGGAACGCACGCACATTTTTCGGTCAATGATTGATTAAAGACAATGTTTTCTCAAGAAAACGAGACAATGTGCGGCGAGACGTAATGCCACCTTAGGTCTCGAGTGGTTTCATAGTCTGCATCAATTGTAATGAGACTACTAGAGTAGGCGACTCAAGGATAAATTACTCGTTTCTAAAGAAAAAGGTGTTTCACAGTCTCATTCCTTCTCGCTTCTCAGCTTCTCTAGACGAGAGTCAAAGAGTCATCCACTCATTCAAAACAATGAAAGACGCGACTACAGTACTAGGCTCAAGTGCTCTCGCTACTCCAATAATGCTTAGTTATAGGTGACACAGCGTGTTGAAGAGTCTGGTGACTAATGTTAATGAGACTTTGAACAAGGAATTGGTAGGTCAAACCGTCCACTTAGACAGAGTCTATGGTTGAAACTGACCCTTACTGTTCTCTTCCTCCTCCTCCTCCTTCAAAGGACACGCTGAGATTAGCATCTTTTGTGTGGAGAGCGGCGATGGTTTTGGCTAGCCTTCTCTTGCCGGTCAGAGAAAGGAAAGAGGGCGCGAAATGAGGAGGTTTCTTCTCTGCTGGATGTACAGAAGTGGGTGAGTGGAATGTGACCGATGAAAAAGCGCGGCAAAAAGGCATGAAATATGGCGCCGAACGGAGAAAAGATCTCAAAAGGGAGATAATAATCTTCCATCGGTCCTTTATGTCGCATACTTTTGACAGCCTAAGGGCGAAAACTGGAGCAATCGTCTGACTCTCTCATTTCGCAATGCTTTCTTGTCTGGCAGAGAAGCGAGAGAGCAGGCAAAAGTGAGAGCGTCAGAACATTGCTAAAAAACTGTCACTTCCTATTTTCGTTTCGAACAGAGGAAGCGACCAGGACGAAAGGAGCAAACTTCTCATAAACGCTGTGAATGCGTTTCAAACCCTATAATCAATATACTAAAGATGATACAGAGTTTGTTGTACGAGTGGAAATGAAGCAATTAATTAGATGGCACCAGTGTGAGCAAACAAAACGGGGCACAAGGACCGAAGTGCAGAATGTCGGGGACAATGCCATGTCGTTCTACAAATTTTCTGGCCAAACGGGGACGCAATCGTCCAATTTTTGCTACTTTCCCCGTTAGAATCACAAATCATTCTACTCACTTTCACGACAACGAAGCTGTTGGAATTCATTGTTTCTCAGCAAGTCACTACCTAGCAGCTGTGTATGTGTCTCGCAATGGACGAGATCTCATAAATGAAGCAAACAATATAGCGGCCAAGGGACCAAAAAAGCGCTGAAAGAGAGGAGGGGCATGTTCGAGGATTCATCTGCGTAATTGCAGTGGCCACTGATAGAAAGGAAGACTTCCTAAGGTAGAAGTAAAAGATTCAATTGGACCATTTCTGGGAAATTGCGAGAATGCTGTAAGAACTCGTGGCGTTGTGGACACAACGGCATGAAAAAAAAGAAAAAAAAGGATCAAGGTGCAACCGAATTGCAGTCAAAAGCGACTGCGTTAGGCGATGCGTAGCGATTGCAGCGCAAGCAAAATGGGCACGATACGGCAGCTAAGACCCTGTTCTACTGCTTGGATGGCGCGCAATTTCGGGTGTGTACGCCCTTTGAGGCGGTGTAGAATTTCACGCCCACCACATCACTTCAGGTCACTGAAATTCGAGGATGTACTCTATGTTGTTAGGACTGGCCAATTAGGTCCTCTCTCGACTCTGCCCGCTCTCTCACCGGTCGGAGCGGCGAGAGAGCGTGCAAAATGAAGAGAATTATTTGATAGCCAAGCCATCTTGTACTCTCTGTTGGGACTCGCGATGTCCTCGGCGAGCAGAGAGAAGCTCCTCCCAAGTCACGGGTTGCTATTTTTACCCACGCCTCTCCTTTCTTGTTCGCCAGTTAGACACCATTGCGGCCCGTGGAGTTGGTCCACATATTCCATGTCCTGCCCCTTTCGAAATGGTCCATGCATGCACCGCAGCAGCCGACTGTTGTGTAATACGTATATATACCCGCGCTTTTCACGAGACCTTTTCGTCGCCTTCCTTAAGTTTGATCCAATCACTCGCCGCTCCAGCTAGCAGCTGTTGCCACTCGATCAGAGCAGCTCAGGGCAGCGAGAGAGAGAGAGAGAGAGAGAGAGAGAGAGAGAGAGAGAGAGAGAGAGAGAGCATGGCAAAGTGAGAGAGACCTCTTCCGCGGCGCATCCTCAGACGATGCTGCTCATTGGTCACCTCTGACGCGCAAAATTGTTTAATCTAATTCTCTAATTCTCTAATCGGCGCGCGCACTCTCGCCCGCTCTGACCGCCGAGAGAGCGCGCGAAACGGAGAGGGTTAGGAGACCACCCACGAAGCAATTTCGCTTGCCCCTTTTTTGTTGGGCGATTACGGTGGCTGCCGCGGGCTACAGCGTAGATACTAGGTATGTATCCTGAACAATGAGGAGGCTGCAGTCGGTTGCGAGGGGATTGGGGGTCTTCAGAGCTCTACATATCTGAGCACCGACTGCATTGGGTTTGTCGATCCGGGGGTCACGAATTTCTCGCTAATTTGAAATTCATCAAAATAGTTTTGGCAGAATAATAGATGTAGTTACTCATCTGTATATGAGACGAATCGCCAGAGAATCACCCACGCCGCGGCGGTAGCAAAACATATGTCCTCTCCTCCCACCAAGTTAATGTAAGGTACTTTGAAGGATGCTCTTTCAAACTGCGCTTTCGGAATTTTGATATCGGGTCCCATTTTCGGGTTACGGTAGGTCAAAGATGGAGGATACGGTAGTTTTTCGCGAAATTCGCCATACCAAAATGAGCATAACTCGGCTCAAAATGATGATAGAAACTTTTCCAAAAGCGAATTAAAAAGAGAAAAGCTCGGACAACAATTCGAAATATTGAAACTCATTCCTGGCTGATGCGCCGGTGCGGAGCGGTCGGGCGGCCTACAACATGATGCAACTTTGGCAATACCGATTTCCGCAGAATGAAACTATGTGTTGTGTAGAGGGATGCTCCCTCTCCTCTGTAGTCAATTACTGTATTAGCTGACGTGCACTAAGCAGGCCCCTCTCGCCCTCTTCCCCATTTGCATACGTGCGGATCAGCAGGTCTGTCCTTCTCCCTCCTCTCTTTCCCTATTGATCGTCTAGTTGTCTAGCCCCGCCCCTCGATTTGCATAGAGCGCGCGAGTGCGTCGCCTCTCCCTCGCCCCTCTTCCCGCAGTCTACCCCCGTTCCGTGCTAGGGGAATGTGACTCCTCTCTCTTGTCCTGTTATGTGGATAAACCTTGCTATCCCCTTAGACCTCTGTGT
>LS585852.1:62148-72941 GCA_900490775.1 Pristionchus maxplancki
TAAGTTTTCAATGCCATTTTTGACCTACTCAAATATGAAAGTTCATGTTGCGCATCTGGGAGGTGATAGATAAGGGGGATAGCTACCGAACAAGCATTTGGTCGACCGATTTCATTGCGAATTACGACTGTGCTCCCTCGTCTCGCTTTTTGGTGAAATCGTGTCTAGGGAAAGTGGGCGGAGCTTGCGGCCCCTACATGTAGATGCGATCACGCGCATCTAATAAGGAAGTGTGCAGGCAACTCATGATGACACGCGTATACGAGTAAATAGCAATCTAGAGGTGTGGTCCGCGGCCTTGAAGCAACAAAAAAGCGGTGCAACGGTCCGACTCTACCCACTTTGCGCAGTCTCAGGTCGGTTAGAGGGACAGATAGATCGCTAAGAGGGGTAACGAGAGGGGAAAATGACGGTTCGAAACCGAGTTATGGTCTGACTCTCTCATTTCGTAATGCTCTCTCGCCGGTCAGAGAAGCGAGAAAGCACGAGAAAGTGAGAGAGACAGACGATTGCTCTCGAAACCCCACTCCTTCTCTGCTGAGTAAACGGTAGTTAGCGCGTCATGCCAAGAGTTCCAAGGCGAAATTCCGGGCGAGCCGTTCTCCGAAATTGCAGGGTAGAGATGATAAATTAGGTGCTAGGTCGGGTGAGAGCCCGAAGTAGGCGACAAACAACTGTTAGATCAGAGACGATATTGCAGGGTAGAGATGACAAATTGGATTTGGGGAGAAACTATGGCAAGTAGCGTTCTGATTGCTGTACGTACTCGTTCAATGATCAGAGTATGAACTGAGACAAATCTAGAGTGGATTTGAGTGAATTTCGAGGGATTTGTGTCTATTATCGACAAGAATACACAGAACGATATGAAACGCGAAGGTGATTGCACGCCTAAAAGGAACCGATAATGGGTAGGTCAGTGAGCGGTTATGAGTTTTCTCGCATGAGAAATAGGTAAAAACGCGTGAGAGTAAGTCGAGTAAGAAGCGGGAAAGAGGGTATGTAACTGGGTAGATCACTACCGGCGATAAGGCAAGAATGCCCGTGCACTCTCTCCATTTCGCTGTATCTCTAGCAGGTTAGATAGAGGGAGAGAGTGGGTGGATTGGAGAGGGTCAGACAGTGGAGATTCGATGGAGTGACCTCTGAGATGCGATGGGATAGTAGTATACGCTAGGAACGCACGCACATTTTTCGGTCAATGATTGATTAAAGACAATGTTTTCTCACGGAACAAGAGACAATGTGCGGCGAGACGTAAGGCCACCTTAGGTCTCGAGTGGTTTCATAGTCTGCATCAATTGTAATGAGACTACTAGAGTAGGCGACTCAAGGATAAATTACTCGTTTCTCGAGAAATAGTCCCGTGCTATCTCGCTTCTCAGCTTCTCTAGACGGGAGTCAAAGAGTCATCCACTCATTCAAAACAATGAAAGACGCGACTACAATACTTGGCTCAAGTGCTCTCGCTACTCCAATAATGCTTAGTTAAAGGTGACACAGCGTGTTGAAGAGTCTGGTGACTAATGTTAATGAGACTTTGAACAAGGAATTGGTAGGTCAAACCGTCCACTTAGACAGAGTCTATGGTTGAAACTGACCCTTTCTGTTCTCTTCCTCCTCCTCCTCCTCCTCCAAAGGACACGCAGATTAGCATCTTTTGTGTGGAGATGGTTTTGGCTAGCTATCTCTTGCCGGCCAGAGCAAAGAGAGAGGGCGCGAAATGAGGAGGTTTCTTCTCTGCTGGGTGTACAGAAGTGGGTGGGTGGAATGTAACCGATGGAAAAGCGCGGCAAAAAAGCGAGGCATGAAATAGGGTGCCGGACGGAGAAAAGACTTCAACAGGCAGATAATAATCTACCATCGGTCCTTTATGTCGCTTACTTTTGACAGCCTAAGGGCGAAGTCTGTCACTTTCCATTTTCGTTTCGAACAGGAGAAGCGATCAGGACGAAATAAGCAAGCTTCTCATAAACGCTGTGAATGCATTTTAAACCCTATAATCAATATACTAAAGATGAAACAGGGTTTGTTGTAGGAATGGAAATGAAGAAATTAATTAGAAGTCAACTCGGTCAGATGTGAGCAAACAAAACGGGGCACTAGGACCGAAATTCAGAATGTCGGGGACAATGCCATTGTTGTGCTTCTTTCCCCGTTAGAATGACTCATCATTCTACCCACTTTCACGACAACGAAGCTGTTGGAATTCATTGTTTCTCAGCCAGTCACTACCTAGCAGCTGTGTTTGTGTCTCCCAATGGACGAGATCTCATAAATGAAGCAAACAATGTAGCGGCCAAGGGATCAAAATAGCGCTGAAAGAGAGGAGGGGCATGTTCGAGGATCCATCTGCGTGATTACAATGGCCACTGATAGAAAGGAAGACTTCCTAAGCGAGAAGTAGTTGCCTCAAAGATTCAAACATTTCTGGGAAATTGCGAGAGTGCTGTAAGAACTCGCGGCTTCCTTGCGATACGAGACGCTGTGGACGCAACGGATTGAAAAAAGGGAGACATGTGCAAGGTCAAGGTCAATAACCAAGATCTTGAAAAACAATCCGTTGTTCTTGACAAGAAGGGATAATTGCGTTATTTCATTTCAAGATCTTGCAATCTTGATTGCCTGCCAACCCTACCGAAAAGCAGTCGAAAGCGACTGCGTTAGGCGATGCAAAGCGATTGCAGCGCAAGCAACATGGGCACGATACGGCAGCCAAGACCCTGTTCTACTTCTGGGATGGCGCGCAAATTCGGGTATGTACGCCCTTTGAGGCGGTGTGAAATTTCACACGCCCACCACATCACTTCAGGTCACTGTAATTCGAGGATGTACCCTCTGTACTGGCAAATTAGGTCCTCTCTCGACGCTGCCCGCTCTCTCACCGGTCGGAGCGGCGAGAGAGCGTGCAGAAATGAAGAGAATTATTTGATAGCCCATCCCTCGCTTGCACTCTCTGTTGGGACTCGCGATGTGCTCTCACGATTCTGTCTCTGCGAGCAGAGAGAAGCTCCTCCCAAGTCACGGGTTGCTATTTCTACCCAGCTCTATCCTCTCTTGTTCGCCAGTTAGTAGAGTTCGAAATACGGGTAGTCGTCTCTCCATTTCACACACTCTCTCACCGGTCAGAGAGGCGATAGAGCATGCAAAATGAAGAGACGATTACCCGTATTTCGAACTCTACCAGTTAGACACCATGGTACATGGAGTTGGACCACATATTCCATGTCCTGCCTCTTTCGAAATGGTCCGTGCATGCACCGCAGCAGCCGACTGTTGTGTAATACGTATATATACCCGCGCCTTTCACGAGACCTTTTCGTCGCGTTTCAAAGTTTGCTCCAATCACTCGGTCAGAGCAGCTCAGGGCAGCGAGAGAGCATGGCAAAGTGAGAGAGACCTCTTCCGCGGCGCATCCTCAGACGATGCTGGTCATTGGTCACCTCTGACGCGCAAAATAGTTGGTCTCTCTCGAGAGAGCGCGCGAAACGGAGAGGGTTAGGAGACCACCCACGAAGCAATTTCGCTTGCCCCGCCCCCTTTCTGTTGGGCGATTACGGTGGCTGCTTTCCTGACTACAGCGTAGATGCTAGGCATGTATCCTGAACAATGAGGAAGCTGCTGTCGGTTGCGAGGGGATTGGGGGTCTTCAGAGCTCTACATTTCTGAGCACCGACTGCATTGGGTTTGTCGATCCGGGGGTCACGAATTTCTCGCCAATTTGAAATTAATCCAATGGCGTTATGGATGAATAAAAACACAGGTACTAAAGCAGTCTTGAACGATTTTATGACATTCTCTCTCATCTAAGAGGCTCTTGCCTGCCTCAAATGGGTACTAGGTGGGATGAGAACTATTTCGCAATGCCGTCTCTGACGTAACAGTTGTCTCTCGCCTACTTCCGGTTCTCATCCGACCTAGCACCCTCAAATGCACTCTTACATACGGTATAATCATGGCATATTCGTCGGCGATAGTCATGAATGAATGAATTTATCAGTGTCGCTTTCTGGGCGCTGATCAGGGTAGGCGGGATAACCATTCTTCTTTTTCTACACTCCACCAGTCAGAGCCCATTTTCCGCTTTATATCGTTTCTCCATCGTTCTTTCGGCCAACCTTGCCCGCGTTTCTTAGCATAGTCATAGGGGATCCATGTGGTCATTTTTCGCGCCCAGCGGTCATCTTCCATCTTCTTTATTTTACTCGCCCATGCAATTTTCCTTCGCTCGGCTTCTCGCACCCAATCTTGGACCCCAGTCGCATTCCTCACTCTCTCGTTCGTCCAGCGGTCTTGCCATCTCAGCCTTAACATTCTTCCTTCCATTTTTCTTTGAGCTATGGATAGGGCTTCTTTGTCCGCATCTCGTAATGCCCACGCCTCGCAACCATACAGTACACAGGGGGTTATGCAAGAATCAAATGCTCTTCTCAAGCCTAGTCATGCATTCATTCTTTTTCCATGTTTTTTTCTCGAGTAGCCACAATGAATAACCTGGTGACTGGGGCACGAGATGTGCTCTTAAATTGACGCCCTCCTCAGTCTAAACTAGGGATGGCTTGACAAAAATGACTCTCTTCATTCTGCACGCTCTCTCGCCTCTCATACCGGTGAGAGAGTACGCGAAATGAAGAGACGATTTGAAGCCATCACTTGTCTAGACAGGTGATGAATCAGCGGTGAGGAGGCGGGCTTCACTTCCTTGTCGCCTATGGGCTAACTTTCTCGTGCAATCAGATTCCACTTTTTTAAAAGTTTGTGCTACAGAGAAATGGATCGTTCTTCTCACGAGAGAGGACACCGAATTAAAATGGCATTCTGTGACTTGCAATGCTTTGTTTTGTTACTGTTCCGTCTTTGATTCCCCCATCATCTTTCTCAGCTATGTGCGACACATTCTGTACGGAGTAATTACAGTATCATTCCTTCATTCCATCTGATTATGAGGAGTTAAAACATCTCTCTCTCTCTCACTGCGCAAATCAGATTGCCCACTCGTGATCATTGGTCGGCTCCTCAACGCGTGGGCAAGAATTAATTAAGAAAGGGGGGCGGGGCAGTCGCTCTCTCGCCCTCCCACGCTCTCTCGCTGCTCTGACTGACAAGAGATCGGGTGGACTGGAGAGACGCGAACGCTCGTGAATAGGCAGTCAACATCCGACCAAGGGGGGAGCGATGGGGGGAGGGGCTGGTCTCTCTTGACAGCTGCAGTCTCTGGTTCCGCCCGCTCCGCCCCCTCAATGGACCAAGGAGGCGAGAGAGAGGCAGATGCTTAGGCCTCTGCCTCGCATGGTGAGGCGCGGTGTCAGACTACGGTAGCTGGCCGGGTTCCCCGGCTTGCAGCTACCGTAAGCCTACCGTGGCCCGCATTATCGCGCATTGTTGTTGTAATCAGATGTTAGTGCAGTCGAAATCGGAGTTATCGTAGTCGATTGAACGTCTACAGTAACCCGATGAGCTAGGTTTTTTTGAAAATTAATTTCAAAAATTGCAGATTACCGTGATCGGAGCGGCCGTGCCAACCGAAGAATCTTCATGAAGCGCTTCCGAATCCCAGGTTGGTCAGCAATGTTCCCGAAGTAGACCAAATAAGTACAGATCATCTCTCGGACAAGTGGAATATCCTAGTAAGTTCGGAGCCAGCCATTGCAGGCTATCGAAATCAGCGCATCTGGAGCTCCAGAGTCGGGAGAACGAGATTGGACTTAGAGCTCAAATACCGCGACCCTCTGGCGGCGGCTACAATGCTTGGTAAGCCACTCCACGATCATCATCCTGTAGTGATGAAATCATTCACGTGAGAGGTGCGAACAGACCTAATTCAGGCAGACTCATCACTACAGATCGGAATAGTCATCGTCTTGGATGAGTGAGGTGAGTGACCAGTCAGATAACGGAACAGAAATTCCTTCCAGAGAACTCGCGAACGATGGTGCTAAAGGAAGAAATGAGGACTGCGAGGGGTGAGGTAACGAGGTATGAGTTTGATAGTGGGCATTCTCAGTAATACCTAGCGAAAAAACTGCTCCCTCGCACCAGTGTTTGCTCGACCAATTAGCTTATAACAGGCTACAATGATCAACTCTAGCTGGCATAATACATTAGGTCTTTCCAAATGTATTCTCATGAAAATCCAGGGATCTGACAGAGTTTACCCAGAGGCAAGCAGAGATTTGAACAAGAGAGAACAGAATCCTGACGTTCCTCCTTTCAGTGTGACGATGCGTTCTCAACGATGACGGCCATCTACCATTCTTCGATGGCGTTGACTGGGCCAACACCGATGACGGTTGGTTCGAATTCAAGTTTCAAAAATTAAAAATCGATCTATGTTGAGCTATTTTTTGCCTAATTAGGTACCCATCTCAGTTCTTGCCATCAAAAGCGTTGGAAGCCAGTGGAGAAACGGTTGACCGCTTCTGATGTTGTCACCGATATGATTCGGGGGCCCTCGAGAGCGAATTGGATAGATAACTGGCAACAAACTGAGATCCGAGATTGAAAGTAGCATTCGCACAGGAGACAAATCGCATAGGTGCACGGGAAGCTCAGTGGAAGAGCTCCTAAGGTTTCTACTCTCGGTCTGTGCATTGCCTTCTTGCTATCTCTATTGAATTCGATACCGAACACTGCGTCGATCGTCGTCTTCCGATGCCTGTGCGCAAGGAGAGAAAGGGCGCTAGTTCTTAGCTGGTTTAATGTGACTTGAGGGATTTATTCAGGCCTTGTTTGTCTTGGCAGGAGTACTGGCTGTGTCATCCTCCTCTTCATCTGATATGCAAAGTGACAGACTAGGTTACTTGCCGCTAATTGAGGACTACCGTTCCATCCATGATCCAGAACTTGTTCGTCGTCTACAGTCTCTCAAGCTTCTAAGATAGAGAAGGAAGAACCGCTCCAGCTTAGCTTTTAAAGACGATTGCCTCCTTTGGACCGTTCCTTTCCCTATCAAATCATGACCCTGTTTGTCTCGCTAGGATGAGTCAGCTGCAGGATGCTTGAGCAAACAATGCATTAGCACCTCGGATAAGCGGGCCCTTCTTTCTCTGCTACTCACTGCCTCTCCACCACTTCCACATACTCTCACTTCCAACACTACTCCGAAAGAGATTGAATGGACAGAGGCGTGGACATCTGAGATTGGAATAAGCTGATGAGATTGGAAAAATCAGAACTGAAGCAAGGATTATTGGAGCAGAGTCTGGTTTGGTAGTCGGAATTTGCAAGACTCTTCTGTGGAAGAGGGAGAGAACGGTTGATCTGTGCCGACTTTCATGTCGGATAGAATGCATGATCAATCCCATTGAGATGAGGAACGTCAACACATATATGCTGCAGTTTTTACACTTGGCCACTAAATTCATCTCAGAGATGGATTCAGTCTTCTCAAAGATGTTTGACGGCCCGAATGGTTTCCTTACACACTGCAGAATTATTAGAATGTTCCTATTTTCTATATGACTAACTCAGAGTGAGATGGAATTATTTCGAATGTCCATTAAATAGAACCGTTCACCGAAGACTCCAAAGGGGTTTGAACTCCGAACATGGCTCTACTCCGATAACAAAGTCCAAGTTTCTGTTTTTTTCTATCTTATCACTCATCTGAAGATTCTCCAGATGGAGGTAGGTCCCTCGTTTCTCACCCCCTCTACTAAATCGATCGACATAGGGCCGGGGCCAGAGCGTAGCAACTCATGACTCGGCATTTCTCTGCTTCTCTCTATCTCTCCACCTCTTCCAATGTCTCTCAGTTCAATCTGAAAGAGATTGTATGGGCCGAAATTTGAATGGTTGATGAGATTGGAAAATGCTAATGATCCCGACTGAGAAGAGGAACATCACAAAGAATTTTCGATAGTTTGTTTTTACAGTTTGCCTCTAAATTCATTTCTAACTTTGATTCAGTCTTCTTAAAGATGCTTAACGGCTCGAACGCTCTACTGAACGACGGCATAGTGATTAGATTGTTTTGATTCTCTTAACTGTCTCAAAGCAGGCTGGAATCATCAGAGTATGCATTCATGCACATTGAATTTCGATTAGTCGACCGTTCTCTCCCTCAAAGGATTCGGGATCTCGAACAAGAATCTGCTCCGATAACAAAGCCCTAGTTACAGTGTCGACTTTTCCAATCTCTCTTCCATCGATTCTCCAATATGGAAGTAGGTCCCCCGTTTCTCTACATCTCCCTCTACATCGATCGACCGAAGTCCGGGCCACAGCCTAGCTACTGATGACTCGGCATAACTCTCTCTTCATTCTGCCTGCTCTCTCGTCGCTCTGACCGCCGAGGGAGCGCGTGATATGGAGAGACCATTGCGTGCCATCCACGAAGCCATTGTGACGCTCTTCTTCCAAATGCCAAGCGAAACTCGATATCAATTAGGAAGCAGAGTGGGTCTCTCTCCATTCACAGTGCTCTCTACCCGGGTACAGAGGCCGATAGAGCCCTGCGCATCTCTACCAATCAACGATTACTGCGTGCGGACTTTGTGAAGGTGTGATCTCGGGGAAGTAAGGGGGCGTGCTCACCTCGTTTCGTCCGCTCTCTCGCCGCTCTGACCGATGGGAGAGCGAGTAGAAAGCAGAGAACGAGTCTCCCGGCCCAGAAATGGTCCCGGGAGGGTACAGAGTGGCCACCGCTGCATCCGAAAAAGATGAGAATGATGGTAGCTAAGAAACGAGAAACTTTGGAACGGCAGTCTTCTGCCACGCTAGTAAGAGAGTGAAGCAACGATGCACTGTTTATTTAAGTACGTTATCTCCATATATTATGCGATTTTTCGATGAATGACTATTTAGTTGAACAAATCGCTTACTTCTAGACCTGTCATCCACCTTCCAGACCTTATCCACAAGTTAATCACTTCTGCGACTCAACCAAGCACTGCAAAAAGTTATTAGTCATGATGTGGCAGTTAGTATTGCCCAATAATGACTGATAGAGATACTTAGTTGAGTTTGCCGGCTGGACAGACTAAATAGATTTATTTAGATTTATAACTTTAGCGAGAGAACTAGAATCTTCGTTCTCGAAGTGTCGGTTGATAAATGGATGGAATCTTCTTTGGCTTAGCCAGTCCAGAATCAATCGGACTTACAATTAGTCGATATCATTTCGGACAATAAAGATCATCCTGATGTGCTGGCTGACATGGTTTAGAGCAACTACGCGTATTAGAGGGCAAGGGAGAGATGGAGAAACGACATCAAAAAGAGAATGGGCCTGTTCTGGTGGAGTCTAATTAAAGAAGATTGGAAAAGCCTAACCCCGTGATCAGCGCTGCAAAGCGACTCCTGATAATTTCTGATTCTGATTCGCGTACTAGGCTTCTTGACCGGCGTCTCCAGGGAAGTAATACACTCCTCTTCGCTTCAACTTGTTCCATGAGTGAACAATCGTGGACTATAGCAGGATTGCACAGTCAGCAATGTTTTTTGTCTGCGCCCACTAGACTTTGATAGGTAACGGAATAACTAGCTATATTTATATATTAAAATAGGCAAATCACTTTCGCCCTCCTCATTCCGCGTTCTCTCGTGAAATGCGCGGTTCATTTGCCTATTATATAACTAGTTATTTCGTTCCACTGTGCTGGGCATTCGCGTTCGGCAATGAGGAGTGCCTTGCCTGCTGTCCATCGATATCAATCAATATCAATAATTTATTCGCAATTCAAGGCAAGGGCCTGGCGAACAATGCTATCTTTCCATTTTTTCGGTTCTTCTCTGCATATGGACTGCCATTGAGCACCGTATTGCTTAGTCAGATCATCACGCCAGCGAACTCTGGGCCTCCCCACTATTCTCTCACGCGGAGTCCACTCCATAACTGTCTTCGACCAACGACTGTCTTCGTATTCAGCTAATCTCTTTGCCCATCTCCATTTACCAATCCCCCGACTCAGTTGGAAGAATTCCTTGCGAATTATCATCATTGCCTCTCCCATCGATTCAGACGACGCGACGAGATAGTGTGCGGGATGAGTAGGGAGGGTGGGGAGGTGCAAGGGGGGAGCGGAGGCAATGGGTCTAATCATGTCTCCCTCGCCCTCTCGCCGGTCAGAGAGGCGAGGCAGTGTGCGAAATTATGATTGCAAAGGCATAGAGGAGGCAAGTTAGGGACCATTCATCAGTCTGGGGCGGAGCATCACCGTATCTGACTCCTGCCAGCCGCTATCCTCATTCGGCTCTCCTTTTCCTTTGCGCGCTCCCCTCTGTCTTGAGGCTACCGTAGGACTTAGCTAAATGAGGCGGCGCGACCTAGAGTCCCCTCACATACTGATATGCGACTTATTGCAGCAAATGAAGATCGCCCCGTGGGTTATTCTCTTCATCTCGTGGGCCTACTCAATCCCACGTGAGTTTTCCAACTTACAATCCTTCAAGAATCTATTTATATCTACAGCAGACATTCATGCTACTCCCCAATACAAGCTCATCACCGCGGATGAAAGAGAAGAACAAGGTAAGCTAAATACCACCAACTCGGGTAATCATTCGAGTGTATCTATTTCATTACAATCTTGATATTTTCCAGACGACTCGCACCCTCTCCCCTCTTCTACCCTCGCCGATACCATCCACTCGGGTAATCATTCGAGTGTATCTATTTCATTACAATCTTGATATTTTCCAGACGACTCGCACCCTCTCCCCTCTTCTACCCTCGCCGATACCATCCACTCGGGTAATCATTCGAGTGTATCTATTTCATTACAATCTTGATATTTTCCAGACGACTCGCACCCTCTCCCCTCGTCTACCCTCGCCGATACCATCCACTCGGG
>LS585852.1:80164-97016 GCA_900490775.1 Pristionchus maxplancki
CGGCACACGCCTCTCCTCATTTCGCGTACTCTCTCATCCCTCTGACCGCCTAGAGATCATTCGAAACGAGAGAGGCGCGTGCCGAACTGGCATTACTAGTGCAATGAAATACCGTGAGTTCGGGAGTGCCCATCACGGCGGCCACGACAACGGCGAGCAGGGCGAGAAGGGAGAAGAAGTTCATGTTTAGGGGGAAGAGAAGGCTGGTTTGTCCCCCCAACGACTCCCCTTTAAGTACCGCAGCTGCAACTCGATTCAGCACGCACAAACCTTGTGATGGTATCGAATGCGGCAGAATTGTCTCCTTAGTGTGGATGAGATAGCAGGTGGAGTGAAGAGAGTGCTATGTTTGCTGTGCGCTGGCCAAACTCGATTGGACATAGCGGTCACGCTCCCATTTAGAGATGACCTTCATTCGGCAAATCACCTTGCATCTGCTGTGACCACTACACATACAGCAGCTGCAAATGAGAAAGATACTTCGCTAACATTGATTTACCGTTGGCGTTCTTCGAGCTCTAAGCATGAGCTTGCGGAGAAAATCTGCAGTGAAATGGTCAACGAAAACATTCCATTAACTAAGAAAATAGACTCTGCTTTGGAAAACGAGATTGTTGGGATGGAAAATCAAACAAACCTCTCACTCAGCACCTTCTTCCCTCTTCAAACATATGCGTGCTCCATCGCTAAATTACCGTAGCTAACTGCGACTTGGCAAGTAGCCAAGTCGTGAGGCAAGCCTGTATTTGATCTACATTATCTTTTGTGGGCGTGTATTGTCGGTATAGAGTAGTAAGAGTAAGGAAGAAGGAAAGACGGTTTATCCGTGTATCATCAGTGGTTCAAGTGTAGCAAGTGTGACAATAGAGGGGAGATATGTGAGAGAGAGCAAGGGGGCGGAGTCAACAGGTTGAGTCAGAGTATCTGGCCGATACATAATATCTATCTATCATACATGGAATTATCGCTTTGCAACTGTCAATTGTGTGGCCACTGCAAGCGGAAAACAAGCTCCGCATGCATTGATTTGTAGTCGCATTGATTTCATACATTCTCTTCTCTTATTCGAGTACATTCTAAATAATACGAACATCTGATGCATTTTTCGAGGTGGGAGCATGTTCAAATCAAACGAATCGTCAAAGGCAGTTGCGCCTTGCCAGCTTCTTCATACTTCTCTGCATTTCATTTTTGTGCTTCCGTTTCTCGCCTGCTACGAAGTAGATGCGAAGTATTGCAGTGGGTCGCTTGAGTCTACTAGTGATTCCAGGTCAAATCCACGAAGAATTAGTGCAGCACACTATCAATTTCTGAGGATTTCAGATAGTTGTGCGATCTGCCACTGTAGCCACGTTGCTCTCAGCCACCCTTCATTTAGAAATCCGCTAGTCCTTTTGTTCTGCGTAATTGAATAAATATGATTTCCATTTTCACGGGAAGTGCCTTTCCTTACTTGAAGTGTATCGAGATTTAGTGGTGGTGGAACGTGGTAAAACCTCGGAGCTTGTCACTGCTTCTCAGTGGAAAATTCGCAACTTTCTCTCCCTTTTTGAATTATCTTTGGGATTTCGCAAAGTGCAAGACCAATTTCCATACCAATCTTGTCCGAATCGTTGATTGAGTCATTGTTCTTTTTAATCAATATTCGAGAAATGAATTTCCTCTTCCCCCATTCCTCCCCTCATTCTCCCCTCTCACTCCTCCGAGATGCGGTTGCCGCTCCACATCGCGCGCCGCTTCAAGTTCGCTGTGGTGAGATATCGCTCTTTTCGACTTTTTAGGCATTTCGGTTTTAGGCCCTTTCGATGATTATCACTAATTTCCACCACTGGGGCAGTTATGCGCTAGGGGTGGAAGTGTAGGAGATAACTTAAATTATGCTCAAATAATTAATTAATTAACTAATTAACTAATCAAGGTGGACGACTCGGAGGCGCTGGCGAAGCGTACCATCGCCGTCGCCAGGAAGTACGCCATTCGACCGGTATTTTATTTTATTTTTCCGTCTCATTTCTCACTTGAAAACCGATTGAATTACAGCAGAAATTGCTAAAAACTGAGTGTAAAAAGCAAATTAGTCAGAAAATAGTCGAAAAAGCCGTAAAAAGCTCATTTTCTCGCGAATTCAACTCATTTTCGAATTTCGCAGCTGACGTCGGCCGACTTCCCGCACCTGATGGACCTGGGCGAGGGCTTCGTCGCGGAGGACTCGCTGCTCAAGGTCCGCCCCTTTTCCTAAGCTCCGCCCCTTTTCATGAAGCTCCGCCCCTTTTCCTGAGCTCCGCCCCTTTTCCTCTAAGCTCCACCCCCTTTCAGGCAGTCAAGGCCACCTTTCCGCTCTATCGCCGCTCGCTGGAGCACCTCTTCGAGCAGGCTATCGCGTCGCAGGAGATCGTCGACTCGTCCCTGATCGTCACGCACAAGGTATACTGTAGCTATGTTACGGTAGTAGATACGGTAAGGGAACGGTAGGATACAGGATCGCTTTAGGATTACGGTAGTTATCAGGGGTACGGTAAGGGTACTGTAGGGTTTCGGTAGTTCATGGTGTACGATAGGGTAATGGAAATAAGCGAAAGGTACGGTAGCTTTGGAGTACGGTAGAGGTATGGTAGGAGTACCGCTGCGCTACAGTAACCCTTCCACCAATTATTCGCAGGACTCGGGCCGGCCCGTCGGCTACCGTCTGTACTACCCGGTGTGGCGCGATGAATTGGAGCATCAGCCGTGGCCGAAACACGCGATGAATGACCCGGAGAGGAGCGCGCGTGCGTTGATCTTTGAGGAGTACGGTGGGGTTACGGTAGAACAAAGAAGGTTACGGTAGCGGTTACGGTGTATGTTATCGTAGGGTTATCGTAGGAATGAGCCGAAACACGCGCTGAATGATGCGGAGAAGAGCGCCCGTGCGTTGATCTTTGATCTTTGATCTTTGGTCTTTAACAAAGACCTCCTACGTTTCACGACTGGGCCCAATGCTGATCGGTTGTCTGGAAGATTCATCATCATGTAGAAAACACAAATAGGAGCGATGTCCTTATTCAGATTCTAATTGAGCGAAAATTAATGAAAGATCAAAGATCACTTGCAGAATCGATGCAGAAGCTCTTCTACGACAAGTTCTGGGAGCTCTACCCGGAGGAGGAGGTGAGATCGACGACACACCATAGATCAATGATCAAAGATTAAAGTTCAAAGATCTAAGATCAAAGTTCAAAGATCACGAATCCCTCATTTAGGTGACGTTCCGCGGCGAGACAGTGCACGTGGCTGGCGCGCACCGAGGATCCGGCCTCTTCCCCGTCCTCTACGAGTACGACCTGGACTATGACGAGATTGTGGAGGTACGGTAGGGTGCGGTGGGTCAGGGTTGTGGTACGGTTTGTCAGGGATGAGATTGTGGAGGTACGGTAGGGTGCGGTGGGTCAGGGAAGGGTTCGGTGGGTCAGGGATGGAGTGCGGTGGGTCAGGGAAGGGTACGGTAGGTCAGGTTGCGGTAGCATACGAGGCCAGTCTCTGTCCTGTACGAGTACGACCTGGACTATGACGAGATCGTGGAGGTACGGTAGGGTGCGGTGGGTCAGGGATCTGGTTCGGTCCGTCAGGATTACTGTAGTCATGCTAATTGCTTTTTAGAAAACGGGCGCAATCTTCTTCACGGGTCCGGCCACCGCGCAGAAGATTAAGGTTATTAGTAATTAATAATTTAAATTATTTAAATTATTAAAATAATAACTTCAGGAGCTGAACCTGGCGTCGATGACGGTGATGTACGAGGGCCCGAAGAGCGTGCGGTGCGCCGATGGAACGGAGGTGAGGATTTTCGAATATTCAAGTATGGGTCTTAAATTTTGTTTCCTATTTTTATTTGTTTGTGAATTTTGCTCGAAATTTTGCGAGCTCGAAAGGATACTTTTTTGTGCTGAGAAGACGCATATTTTTTCCCTCCTATTTCCCCGATTTTTCAAAATATTCTCCAGGCCCTCCTTCCCGACGGGCCGATCTCTCTGATGTCGCGCGAGATGGAGGACGCGCTCGCGTGCGATGTCAAGCCGCACTGGGCGCGGATGGGACTGCTGTAGGTCTGGAAGACCTCCCAGACCTCCCGCGATGAATAACACTCGTGACGTCATGATCGGTATCGATAAAGTTCTACGATAATTGTGCAATAATTAATCGAGATGTATGGCGAATGATATTGCATTCGGGCGTTACTCAGAGTTATTAGGCAGTGGACTATCACATTTCCATTTGCTCTTCCGCTCTCGAGAAATGTTTCACCTTTAGGGTATTCTGTTGTGGTCCGAAACGAGTGGTTTTTCCATTCCTTATTCAAGGATTCGCCCCCCTCATTGAACAATTCCTTGAATTGTCAACCAAATACTGAGCAAATAATAGAAACAATATTCGTTCAGGGTATCAGGCTCATGTTCAATAGCCATCTTTCGGAGCATCTCAGGAAGGCCCACGTATGGTGGAGCGAAGATTTTGCTGATTGTGAAGAATTGGACGCGACGGAGGAATATTCTCTGACTGACTGAGCTCGATTTACCGCGAATAATCAACAAGAAACACACGGGAATATAAACATCGTAACTATACAGTAGTGATAATCGTGATAATTATCGATCAATCTTTCTCAGCTGCACTCTTTTAATCTTCTTCGAGCATACCTAGTCTCACCACTTCCGTACCTTCAATAGCTGCTGCTCAAATACAAAAGCTTTTGTGTCTGGCGTCTCTTTTATTTGTCTTTATCTGTTTTTTCCGCGAATGATCGCAGTGCCCAATGGTAATGCTCGATAAAAAGCTGACGCGACCATTCTGGTTATTCTTCGAATCATCAATCGTGAAATGGATGCAAAAATGAGAACTATCGCAAAGAATTGTTAGAAAGTCATCAATTTACAAATTTTTTATCGCATTTTGGCATTGCATGTGTGGAGACAAAACAAAACAAGAACAAAAAAATAGGCAAAAATAACTGGCGTTCCGTGGTTAAAAATATTTTTCGTGAATCGATGAGTGTTTGATGCTGAAAATGTTGTGCATCGTAGGTGAAGGACGCCCGACTGAAAACAGAAATTTAAAGGGGGACAGGCACGAAGCGAGAGAGAGCCATCTTAGCCAGAGGGTATATTGGGCGCGCTCTCTCCATTTCGCACGCTCTCTCACTCGTTGCCTGCACCGCAGGGTCGCTTGGCACACAGCCAATTGATCATATCTCGGTTTGAACTCAAAGTGATAGTCTGGGAGTTTCGGAAGTGTAATCGGGTAACAACGACCCATCATCTCACGTCGAGAGCTCTGTTAGCCAGATATTCGTGCCTATCTATACCCCTTTAATATACTGATAAGTTTAGATGTTTACCTTGAACTGCGTGATCATTTATCGTATACGAAATTGGATCCGCATTTTCACCACACGAAATGCTCAGCCAAATTTTTTTGCCTAGCTTTGGAAGTTTCTGAAATGATCAAACGATTAGTCGATAAATGAAATGACAGCATTGAAAATGACCTCTTTCAGAATGTTTACGCTGCGGCTACACAGAAAGGCAGTCCAGTGATTATTTATGGAAAGTTTCTCGAGTTCTCCCGAGAACATTTTCAAGATGACTGGTCCCCATTCAACATCTTCAGCTCCAAAGAAGTAATTTGAGTCTTTCCCACATCGGGGATCTCGCTGGCTGATATAAATTGAACGAATGATCGAGGATAGATGCATTAGTAATTCCACTGAAATGGTTTTTTAGAAAGGGCCACATTTTTTGCTAAAGACCTGGTCTGGAATTTCGAATGTACGTTCCGTCTAAGTAAAGTTCATCTACTTGATTCTTCTCGAGTTTATTCAGAATGTGATCCCTGAAATGTAAATTCAATAGATAAAATGAAATGTAATTTTTTTGAAATGTAACTCGCGCGATTCTTTTTCCGAGAAGTTTACGTACAGTCGCAAGTGCACAAGAGTGGTCGGTATTGTGCGCAAACTTGAAAGTGCCCTGAATTCCTGAATTATGTAAATAAAAAGATAAATAAACGCACAATAAGCAAAGCGCGGTCTTTATCGACGCTTCTGTAATGAATTTTAGTAAATCCTTCCAAATTTTGTCTGAGTTTGTGGTGAAGCTCGAACAATTTAATCTTACTTGACGCAGTTGTAATACGAAATGTGAGATCGTACGAAAAGTCCTGACAAAATATTTGTTTAAATTGTTAGATAATCCAGCTCACGTTATTTGTAGAGGTGGTAGAGCCATGGAATTCAAGTGTTTCGATGAGCGGAATTATCGATTGTTGTCTTGCATACTCGTCCACAAATGATTTTATCACAGGACATGTCTGAATTATTGCTAATTTGTATTATTATTTTATTTTGTAGAATAATTACTAAGAAAATACCAGTCTGAGATCTGACACTGTTCCAGGAGCGTATTCGATAATCATCCAAACAAGTTCACGAGGTAATTGTTCGAGCGTAGATAACGTCTCGAAGAATGAGTTATCTCCAAGAGTGACAGGCGTATCATTGGTGGACACTTCGTTAGTGTCAGACTGCTCATTCAGCTTTATCCGTTTCAGAGGCGGCGACGTAGTCATTCCTAAACAAAACAAATCAATAACTAGGAAAGAATCAGTCACTAAATTGGACCAAGAATTCAACAACAGAACACATATTGTTTAGTGGAGATTGCGTCTACTCTCCCAGTTTATCAGTTGAGCCACCCCACAGGGTAAGATTTCCAAATATGATTAGATTTGATGCGAAATATCGAGAGCACAAGGCACAGAATCTTTTTTGTGAACGGGGGAAAAGGGGCAACCGTTTAAACGTGGCGCGAAAACTCGAGAAAACGAGTAGAAGGCGCGGCCAATGACAAACGCGCGCTCCCATCTCTCTATCGCGCTCTCTATCCTGCCGGGAAGGCACAGAAAGAGAGTTGTTTATTGCTTCGCGCGCTTACCTCCCCGCTCCTCCCTCTCTTGTCCCGATCGGCGGTCGAAAGAGAGGCTCGGACTGACAGTGAACCAATTGTCGAATGTTTTGATGTGTAATCTTCCTAAAACTATCCTTCCTCCATCGTTAATGTCATCAAAGAGTTGGAATTTACTTAGGCAACCCTCTTATTGACCCTGTGGCAATCCTCAGATCATATTTCAACGCGTTGCCAGAGGGAATTGCAAAGAATGGACGGAACCAAAATGAATTTGGCACGCAGGCGTCAGATAGTTGATTAATTTTATTTAAAGATGAATAAGAACGGACGTCACCAGTGCCCCACTTTTCCAAACTCTTCTTTTCCAATGTTCTCTCCTTTGCGCGGATTAGCAAATTCCTAATTGTTGTGAATTCTCTCAGAAACGTAGGTCTGTGCAGTACCCGGCCTTTTCGGTGTACACCACCAGGCGTGGTCGACTGTTCCAGTCCACTGTAAAATCGCCTTGAGTGTGAAAGCAACTTTACCTTTACTCTCAGAAACGCCAAAATGGCCGACAACGTACCAGGCAGCAACGAGCCGCTCTTCGACCCATCGTACGACCCCAAAAGAGACATCAAAGAAGAAGATGACGATCATGAATATCTATCGGTAAGTGTGTAAGGTTTCTCCGATTTTCGCCCATTTTCGCTTTTCCTTTACTTGCGATAGTCTGGCATGTACTATGACAGATTCGTTCCACCATTCCCCCATCCCCATTTCTCATTAATTGATATTTGTGAAACATTACCCTTTTCAGTTCAATCCCTCAACACACCGGGCGGCGCCTAGTACCGACGCGAGTGCGTGGCTCAACTTCGAGGATCGTGGAGGGACGTCAACTGCAGCAGAGGATGATGAGCCATCGGCTGCAGCTGCAGCAAGTACAGCTGCAGCAACTGATCTTGCAGCACCTCCTAAACACGATCCTGCAGCTGCAGCAGGCCAACCTGCAGCCCTTCGAGAGTGCCGCATGTGCGGTGCGCGAGTGCCTGGAGACAGGGCGTACATGGAGCACATCAATGAGTTCCATACCGCCAAGCCAGTGGAGAGGCCCAAACTGAGATGTGATGTGTGCATGAAACCGGCGAAGAGCAAGAGGGAACTGGAAGTATGTGTTCTTTTCACCTTGGCAGGTGTCGAAACCATTTGGTGCCAGTAGATGTTATAAAACGCTGATCGATCATCTAGATATCTTGCTATAAAGAACTCACCAACCTTCGAGCTGGCAACCCGATTAGTGACTAGGAGTTGTCCAGTCATCATATAACGGCTCGTCTTCCAGACCCACAAGCGCTCGCACGCCTCCACTAACCGGACACTGCAGCAGTGCTCAATCTGTGAGAAGAAAGTGCGCACTCCCACGGAGTTGCAGGTGCACATGCGCAGTCATACTGGTTGGTCTTTTTCGAATTTCGAAAATACTTTTTTCTTCGAAATGGTGAAAAGTAGTAGGTAAGAAGGTTTAAAGTAGGTCCGAAGAAGAGATTAGGCCGGGGTCACTTTTAGGAAGGCTATAACGATAAATAAATACGAAATTCAGGAGAGAAGCCATTCAGCTGCCAATTCTGCGACAAGAGCTTTTCCTCTAATGGCGAGGCGAACAAGCACAAGCGACAAGTGCACAAGATGAAACCGCACGAGTGCACGAGTTGTGGAGAGAGATTTGATGTAGTGCAGGAGTTGAGGGATCACAAGCATCATTGCACTAAGAAAAATGTGGGATAAAATTTAAATAGTGCTGATTATGTTTTTATTCGTTTGTGTATGATGATAAATAATATCGGAGAGATTTGATGTAGTGCAGGAGTTGAGGGATCATAAACACCATTGTACTAAGAAAAATGTGGGATAATATTTAAATAGTGCTGATTACGTTTTTATTCGTTTGTGTATGATGATAAATTATATCGGAGAGATTCGATGTAGTGCAGGAGTTGAGGGATCACAAGCATCATTGCACTAAGAAAAATGTGGGATAAAATTTAAATAGTGCTGATTATGTTTTTATGTGTATGATGATAAATAATATCGGAGAGATTTGATGTAGTGCAGGAGTTGAGGGATCACATTATTGTCTAAAACAAAATGCAGGATTACATTTAAATAAGTAGTGCGTCTGTGCTCGTATGTTCATTTGTGTATGGAGATAAAAAAAATTGAAGCGAGATTTGAAAAAAAAACTTTATTAGCGACTTCAAGAACGTTCATAGATCTCAGAAACGATCGTACTCTCTCGAAGTGTGCACTATTTTGATGGAACAGGAATGATGAATTTTTTCAGCTGAAAAATACAAAAAACATTAGGTTTGTCTGTGTCAAATAGGTTTTGAGATCAAACTGACTTTGCACCAAACAATTGTTGTAACTATAATTCATCAGTTCACATCGCTCGCACTCGGAATAAAACCAAATCTTCTTTTCAAGGCAGGGCAAACTCTGAATCTCACCGTTTTTGGTGTTAATTTCTTGTAAAATTAAGAATTTCCACTATAAAATGACTCACAGCCATGAGATCATTCACTGCACTGAACCTGAGAGGTGCAAACAAAACGGCGTCCGACGAAAATGTGACCAGTTTTCGCGAGAACATCTCCAGAATGATAGCAGCCCAGTCAACGTGATTGTGGAAATTGCAACTAGTAGTTCCATAAATTATTAGCGAAGACACAAGAGAAGACAGATCGAGGAGGAAAGCAGCTGCATTTTAATTTATTATTTTATTATTAAAATGTATTTTCTCACCCGGATCCAAAAGCCGGCTCGAAGTCATCCTCAACACGAGTTTTTCAACGCTTCCGAGATTGATTGTTTCCAGAATGAATGAACTAAAAAAGTTAAAATCATATAATAATCGTAAAATCGGCGCTTCTGCACTTTTCCGGGGCAAGTGAGTGAAAGTAAAACAAGTTTCAGTGATGCTCTAAACAAAATTCAATTTCCTAGAGTTGGTGGTCGGAGATGGAGCATGGCAATCATCTGAATTCCGGGAAAGTGCAGGAGCGCCGCAAAATCTGCTTACACAGCCGCATTGGTTAGCGTGGCGCACTCTGCCGTCAGCACAGCAAACTGCATTCCGTTGAGGATTTTCGAAAATGTGGGCCGCGATTCGGGGTTGCTGAATCCACTCAACTGAACACTCACTGTGCGTTTACCTAAACGTGGTACTGCAGGTCGCCATTTCAAATAACGTAATTGAACTGTGAGCGTTTTTGCACTTTCCCAAAGCTGGCGATCGGTTAGGTTAGTAGTAAAAAAAGCCCGGTAAAATGCAGGAGTGCAGAACTATGCTCTTACCTATGACGCCTCTTACGAAGTCGAGCATAATATCATCATCAGTGGAAAACGTGAATGTAAATCTCTGCAAGGATACGAACGTACAATGAGGTTATCCTACTGGTACCATACTTTTCGATCACTCAGTTTGCCAGAATGCATAAATATCGTGTCAAAATTACGCCCACGAAAGGTGGACAATCGAAGCCTCAGGCTTAGTCCCAACAATGAAAGCGTGCTGTGCTTGTAAGCTTCCATAGTGATCCACAATTTGTTCTGAAATTTGTTGTTGTTGTTGTTGTTGTTGTTGTTATTGTTATTGTTGTTATTGCATGTTTTGACCCACCTCTGAGAGCACGTCAATGGTCAGGTTCTCAACGACGGCAATCGACGGCCTCTGAATGGCAAATTCGTCGACGGCTGACTTGAGAGATTGGCAGGTCTGAAATGATTGCAATCATTATTTCCTGCTATACCTAAGTGCACATAATCGTTTGATTTTTGCAGACTTATAAATTCTTGCAATTGTTGAATTGCGGGGTATTGCTACACGGCATCCAAATATTGTTTTTAGTTTATAGACCTCACCAATCTTACATAGGTCGCCTACTGTCTCCGGGGCGTATTCGATGAGCATCCACAATAGATCACGAGGCAATTTCTCGAGTTGAAACGTCATCTTTGAAGTGTTGCCCAAGTCTGAAAGCTTCGGAATAATAGCAAACAACGGAGAAAAATGGGGCTGATGTGGAATTGTTATATAGAAGCTATGCAGATGATCAACATGTCTAACTGTGACTGATCACAGTGGGAATGTAAATAGAAGCGAAGTAGTGCAAGTTGTGATGAAATCATGAATGTTCTACGATAAGGT
The DNA here is from genome assembly GCA_900490775.1 of Pristionchus maxplancki. Taxonomy (NCBI): domain Eukaryota; kingdom Metazoa; phylum Nematoda; class Chromadorea; order Rhabditida; family Neodiplogasteridae; genus Pristionchus; species Pristionchus maxplancki. The sequence continues at coordinate 91,292 of LS585852.1, forward strand.
GCGCTACAGAGTGGGATCAATCTATAGCACGAGATTAATTAGTCAACGCCTAAATATTTTGAGATGCCGTAAAATGACGCATGAACGCTAGTCAAGAGTCAATACTACATTTCCATTCAAACACAAGCATACCCTGCGGGAATCTTTCCGAATAGATAGGTAGTAAGTAGTATAACAGGCAATATTCTTTTGTAATCACGATTTATCGGTTGCATCTTCCATATACAGGAAATAAATGATTTGATTGATTTGATTTGATTTGATGAGAATTCATGGACGATATAGAAAAATGTTGAAACAGAGAAACCACAAATATTCAATTAAATTCAATGCAATATTTTTCTTTTCGCGAGTAGTATGGATAGGCGTAATGGGAAACGGAGGTCCGAAATATTGAAAGTCCATTAAAAATAGGGGCAGATCCTCTCATTCTCTCTTGATGCGTGCACGACGCTCAGCCATTTGTCGTAGACTAAAATATTTGAGATTGTTTGTTTTTCTTTTGTACCCCCATTGACCTTGCACTTTGTAGCCGTTGACTTGATAAATCCGTTTGTTTTGACCGGGTTCGCAGTTTGACCAAAAGCAGACCTTCTTGTCGAGTCGAGGCAGGCTCTGAATCGATATAGTTTAATTAATTTGATTAAAACGAAAAATTACAAAAAAAATACCTCTCTGAGAGTCTCCACGCATTCACGGGTAAGCCGTCCAAAGAGTAGGGTTTCTTGTAACTTCAGGCGATCGAGTTTTCGAGAAAACATGTCCAGGACAAGTTTAGCTCGATCGAACTCAGCTATCTCAGCTAGAGGCAACGTATTTCGCCAATTCCATACGCGAATTTCGAGGGAGCGAACGATTGTTGAGATGTCGAGTAGGAATTGCGCTGAAAAGTTATATTTTGTACTATGTTGAGTCCCCATTAGTGATGGCAAATCGGCAACGACTCTCCTCAATTTGCATACTATAGAGAAACGAGAGAACACGCGAAAGGAGGAGAGTCGCGTGCCGATTTGCCATCACTAGTCCCCTTCACCAAAAGGACCACAGCGGCATCCTTAACTCAATGAAGAAATAATTAGCTCAACCTGGGTCAGAATGCGAACTAGATCTCATAGTAAGATCAAAATCGTCCGGACAACCACTCTGGATTGTTTGCAAGAGATGTTTGCTGAAAAAACAATAACAACAACAATAACAATAAACAACGTACCCCATTTCATCAGACAGCACTCTAAAATTGGCAAACAATTTCGGGAATTGAATGCCTTCGAGTAATTTCGGAATGATTTTTGTCATCGTGACGTCTTTCAGGTCCATTAGTCTCACGGTATCGACGCGTCTGCCAATACACACTCGCAAGTACTCGAGAATGTTGGGAAAATCTTCTCCACTCACCAACTTAACGGTGTACTCCTGCAAATTTCTTTTCCTCATTCAAGTCTAGTTGGACTATAGGAACAGTGTACGACAAGTGAGAATGTAGACTAGATATTCGTTCCATTGCTTCTTACCGGAGGAATGGTCTGACTCTCTCATTTCGTAATGCTCTCTCGTCGGTCAGAGAAGCGAGAGAGTACGGTAAAGTGAGAGAGACAGGCGATTGATTTCTTACCATCTCGTTCCAAGGTTCATCACTTTCAATGATCTCGCGCTGAAATCTCGCAATAGGCAGTGAATCACTCTCGTTGAGTTTCAGTCGCAGCTCAAGCAGTTTTGATGTACACTCTCTCGTTTTCAGCGTTATTCTCAACTCGGGAGGCTTAATCTACAAATGCTCGGAATTATTATTATTATTCGGAATAGACCAACCCAATGTCGCTTGACCATCAGTTCTTCGACACAATGGACAGTTTGAGCATAGTCGTCGACTGACGATTTTAGCGTTTGGGATGTCTAAAATGGGATTACGGGAAAAATGAGGTGGGTGGAGTAGTATTACTTGGTAGTATAAATGGGGGGTGGGGGATTAATACTACTTGGTAGTATTTTTAAATATTATTAAAATCTCACCAGTCTGAGATCTAGCACTGACTCCGGTGCATAGTCGATGATCATCCACACCAGTTCTCTAGGCAACTCCTCGAGTGAACTTGGAGATTGAAGGGATAAAGTAGCGAGTGAATCGTCAAGACTTGATTGCGTGGACGGCATTTCTAAATGGTTTGTGAGCGATTGAAGCACCGCGAGTAAACAACGAATAGTCGATAAAGCATGACATTTCTAAATGGTTTGTGAACGACTGAGGTCGATAGGCAGTTTGATTGTTTGTTTGCTAAACAACGAATAAAGTATGCCCAGCGGATAAGATCATTAGCGGTGATTGAAAGGTTGCGGTGCAAAAGAAGGCGAAAAAGACGCCAATTGATATGCAATCATACCTATCACACGGCGACCAGTCCGGCTTGGATGGGGATTCCGATCTTGTTGAGTCGTTGATCGAGACGAAAGGAATTAGAAGAAAGCGCTCATGATCAGAGAAATTGGAGAGGGAACCGCTCGCGATGACTAACAGAATAGGGAATGAAATTATTTTAATAGTCTTTTGAAAGTAATTTTCAAATTCAGATCTACATACAACTGCATACATGTAAAAAAGAAAAACCCGGCCATGAAAGTTTCCTTTGATTTTATGCCTAAGAGTGAATAAAAATATTATGCGTAACATGTTTATCTCAATCAAATGGGATCTGGAAGGATTATAAATCAGTGATTATAAGTTAATTCAGTTTGAAAAATCCTTGACTATCGACGAATGTTTGATAGAATAAAGTCTTGTTCACATTGGAATGTTTTATTTGCCGAACATTTTCCAATATGCCACGCTCCCGATCAATATTAAAACACGACCTGAACCCCATGCCTAGAAACACCATATCTTTCAAACGTCTGCGCCCGTGGGTTTCTTCCTTCTCATTTTCGCGGATTCTTCAAGAGAATTACTCAAGTTCTCATCCGCGCATCATTCCATTTCAGCAAAGTCGATCCGTGCCAGTGGGTCGTACAGTGTGGTGGATTCACATTAGGCAATAAATTCGCTCCAGACCTATTACGCCCACTGGCGGCGCCCGGCCTCTCCGTTTATGACCTTGCAGTGAGAGGTCGGATGCATGTACAAGATACCTCATTCTTCCTGCAAAACTTCCTCCTCCATGTACTAAATTTTTGATTCCGTTTGAACTGTCGTTTCACAGATGGCTGGACCACGACGTTCAATCACCAAGAAGAACGCCTTTGATCACTCCTGCAGAAGTAGAGAGGAAAAGACTGCGAATAGCAAAGGAAACGTGAGAGAAAAGAGGCGAAAGTCAATTGCTAAGCCCGATGCGATCTCACTTCCGAACGATGACAAGAATATTGGGAAAAGAGATGAGAGGAAGCGAGGGTCGAAGGTGAAGCCCGATCAAATCAACAAGACGGATGCGCCAAGTAGAGGAAAATGGAGGGACTGTAAGAAGAAGGCGGATGAAGCGGAAGAGAAAACTATTGAGACGAAAAAAGTGGAGAAAGTAGAGAAAGACAAGATTGTCATGAAGAAGACGGAGGAGCGAAAAGTTGAACAGATTCAGAAGAATGAGAAGGAAGTGAAGTCGATCAAGAAGAAGAAGAAGACTGGTGGACACATCTCAGTGAGTTACAACCATTGTTTGATTGAGATTAGACAGTCCTTATTTTTTTCGCTAATACTTACAGTTTCTACGGTACATATGTCCCTTGTTTGGTTGAGATTGGACAGTTGGAATAATTATTTTCGTTAATAATTTCGCATTTTAGTCCCTAGAATTCGACGACGAATTGATCGCAAAGTACACGAAGCGAATGAGAAAGACAAAGGCGGAGGGAGGCAGGAAGAGCGCTGAGGAGGTGAGGTAGATCTCATGGTACTTCTTCGGATTCTGGTCCCGTCTCCCCTTCCCTCCTTTTTACTCCTCGTAAATACCAGTTTCCTTGAAGATGGTGGGTTTGAGGAGGACCAGAAACCGAAGAAGTTCCTATTTAATGATGGATCAATTTTCGAAGATCCCCGGCTGAATATGGTCGTTTTCCAGATATTCTACGGTCGTTACTCCGATCGAGAGGGACTGTACGAGGAGAGATATGAGACGGTGAGTCGGAAAGAACCTGAGAGGATTTAGCTTTGGAAAGGAATACGGTAGTCTACTAATCGGCGTTTTAAAGGTAGCCTACAACCGATCCGGACGCGTGATCCACTCGCTTACTGAGCACTTTGTTGGTAAGTTCTGAAATAATCTTTGATCTCTTTGAAAAAATCATCTTTGTTTCTTAAATTTGATCCTTGATCTTTCTCCAGCCCATCCCCACCTCAACATCCACAATGCAGCGCCCCTTCTGCCTCCGCGCACCTCCACTGCTTCAGCCGAATTCAAACTGAACAGGTAACGCACACTTCGATGATATGACTGGCACTAGTTGTGTGCGGTCGTGCGAAATGTGCGATCCTAATGAGGGTTGACAAGAGGCGGATTCTTCAATTTGACCCCTCTAGACATTCTTCCAGGGACGTAGTGAACAGGGAAACCGCACGTGTTATGCCTAGAGACTAGGGTGGCGAAAACGACTCATGAATGAGTCGTGTTTACGACCCTCTCTTTCGAGTACTCGAAAGACACGCGCGCGCGCTCTCCCTCTCGCCGAGTGAGTCATTTTAGGCTCCCCCCCCCTCGAATGAGTCGTTTCATTTCGAGTCAAAAACGAGCCGGAGGTTTTCTCAGCTCTCCGTGGGCCAAATTACTTAAATAAAACACCGTTGTAATCAGCTCGTCGAGCGCTATCAAAGCCACATAAATTTTGAGAAAAAATCGTAGTAGAGACCGCATCTTTGTGGGGACCGGGAGTCGCACAAAAACTGGGCGGGGGAAGCACACTTCGAGTTCTAAACTTATTCCACCCTTTCAGGCTAGTGAAGCCAGCTTGCAAATCGGAGCTGTCGAGGTTGAACAAGTGGAAGAAGCGACGATCTTACACGAAGAAAGAGAAGGAGCAAGAAGAGAATAATAATCAATTATTAATGTAATTGTTGTTTCAAGAAATGACTAAATCCATTGGATTATTTGTTGATGATGGGTTATTTGTGGAGAATGATAATAATAAACAATAAATTTATGTACATCAAGAAGAGTATATCAATTATGTATTCGAAATTGTACATTGCACAAAAATGGGTTTATCTTTCAGAAAAGTGGAAAAATCAAGTAAATGATTGGGAAAAAGTTGAGTTTACAAATTATGAAATCAATCAATTGTCATTATATTAATAACGATCATCAAAAAAATAAAATCATAATCATTCATTCTTGAGACGTGCTTGATAGTCAGCAATTGCTTATCATGGAGTGTCGCGACTTTAAATGAATAATTAATATTTTAATTTTTTTAAATAGTGCGCTCTTACCTTTCAGTACATGATCATTTTTAGTGCATTCGTCCATTTCAAAATCTCCGCTGCATTCGGCTATGAAAACTACCTTTTTGCCTAAGTATGGAAGACGCTGAAACGAGCATGGGACTCACAGCAATTCAGCCCTGTGCAAAAGTGAACAATAAGGGGAGAGCCGTTCCGGTAATTAGAAAATGGTTGATCGCGAACTGAGCGCATCGTGGTGTGCCCCTCCTCCTCCCTCTCCCCGCTGTTTCTAACCCGGCGCGACTAGAGCGCATCCTCTGCCCAAGTACTCGTTCAATCGCTCGACGGACAGGGACTTGGGAA
>LS585852.1:120398-151705 GCA_900490775.1 Pristionchus maxplancki
GGGGGGGGGCAGGGTTGATTATAGTGCGGTGCGACGCGATTCTCAACAGGTTTCCCTCGAGCCAAGATTTAAATCCGATAATAATTAGAAAATCAGTGAATTCGGTCTAAGAATTGTCGGTTTCAAGCGCCGCTCATCTTCCAGTAGCTTCGCTGTACTTCGATTTTTTCTTAGAATCATTTATTTTAAAAAAATAATATTCCAGGCGGCTTCCCGCACTTCCACGGCAACAATGACTACATCTAAGGATTTATCTATCGATGACGTCATCCGCTTTCCCCCACTTCCCCTGATTACCGTACTCCCTGACTACCGTACCTTATGTTTATCGATAACTGATTCTTTCCTCGATTTTTGTATGTTTTGATGGTGTTATTTATGCGAAAACCCTGCGAAACCCGTGTACCTATTGTCCCAATATATAATATAATCGTTCGCGTAATCCCCTCTCTATTTCATGAAGTCATTCCTAGAACCTGGATTAGCTTTTCCCCCTTCCTGCATCCCCCACCACTCTCACTTACCTCTTCCTCTCTATATTATGCATGCTATCTCGCGCTGTCTGATCATCGAGAGAGCGTGTGGAATGGAGAGAGTCCACCCTGTCCCTATATTCCGAAAGTGTCAAGCGAATGAGTTATGTGTCCAGTGGTTACGGTAGTCTGCGCATTACTGTAATCTCCTCGATTTTATCGCTTGCGATTACTGTATTTTATCGATTTTTTGGCCTGAATAAAGAAGATTATCCGAAAAATGTGAGCGACTTGTATGTGGTTCCAGTGTCCGCGTCTCAGTATCTGTCCCCAAACAATAATTTATGCGATTACGGCAGATCAAGGGTACTGTAGGTGCATTTCAATAGACCAAGGATACTGTACACTACAGTCGCCCCTCAGGTTACTCATTAAGGTTTTCATTAATTGGCTGGTGGATAGTGAAAGGAAGGGGGGAAAGGTGTGATGAGATCATACGCAGAGCGGCCAAGAACCGGAATGTGCTTGGTCTCTCCGATCCCAGTGCTCTCTAGCAGGTCAGAGAGGGCGAGAGATCAGGCGGGGTGGAGAGAGGCAGAGAAAGCGGGGGCGAGTTATGTCTCCCTTGGGCGTCCCCCCTCTCTCTCTCATGGATCATGTGCGTTCCTTAGAGATGGTGATTGTCTAGTGATGAGGCGTGTCTACCCGCTTAATTTCTTGCCATTGTCCGGTTCCCGGCTTTATCGGTGTACTGCAAGTGAAACGCGTTGATTCTGGTTGCAACTTTACCTTTTTAGTTATTATCTAGTTCTGTTTTGATTCAATTACGTTCATAGAATTTTTTCTGCGCCACATTTTCTGACCCCCAATTTCCTATTCGATCTCTTTGCGATAACCGAGATTAGAAAGATGTGCTGTTTACCATGCGATCAGGCCACTGTCCGCTACTCTTTATGATCTTTCACTGGTCGGAGAAACGAGGGAGCGTGTGAAATGGAGAGAGTTAGACAACTCGCAACGCCTGTTTGCCTGATCGGAGCCGGTGCTGAACTCGCTGTCTGTTTTGTTCAACATTTCGGTGCGCACGGGACGTGTTTGCAATTTTACTTGCTCACCTGGTGTTTTCCCGATCTCTTCGAGCTATATTCTGCATCTCTCACTTTGCCTCGCTCTCTCGTCGGTCAGAGAAACGAGAGAGCGTGCAAAAAAGAGAGAGTCAGACCATTCACCCGATCTCTTTGAAGGTAAAGATCTTGAACGAAACTTGATGCTTGCCTTGGCCCGTTGCTGACTTTTCGCTCGAGATCGAAAAGTCACCGTCTCTTTGTTTTGCGTGCTATCTCACCGGTAGACTGGCCGATAGACGGAGTAAAAAGCAGAGAAGATTCGTGTTTCGAGCTCTGGTGTTGACTGCTCGTCTAACGGGTGCGATGGGTTTAAGATGTGCTCGGCATGTGCTGTTGACTTGCAATGAGAACCAGCATTTCTCCTCGAATAACTTGGTCTGGCTCTCTCACTTTTGCGTGCTCTCTAGCTTCGTCGACCGGCGAGAGAGCATTGCGAAGAGGGAGAGTCGCAGCAGGAAAGGCTGAGCTGTTGATTACTCTTGCTGTGGGTTTAAAAGCACCGGGGAGCAAGGTAATTAGAAGAAAAGGCGATTAGTGTAAATAGATGTCTGCGGTTTGCCAGCTGGGAGATCTATGTTTCCTCTGTGCTTCGAATATTTTCGTCCTGGGTTCACCCGGGTGTAAGCCGCTTTTTGCTTTCGTCTCGCGTCGCTCAGTTGATGGCGATTAGTGAAAGTAATTAGCGAGGAAGCTAATTAGTGGGTGATTAGTGTAAATAGACGGCGCAGTGTGGGTGGCGTCTAGGGATCCTTGTTAACTCTCGAGCTACTCTGACCGATGAGAGAGCATGAGGAAGTGAGAGAGCACTGTGGCTCTTGCGAGAAAAATGGTCTTTGTTTCTCTAACCGATGAGAGACCATGATAAGTTTAGAGACGAGAAGATGATGCTTGTGGTTAGCACAGCTGATCTATGTTTGAGCGGAGGGGAGCAGAAGGCAACAAGCTTACAATTTTTGCGAGTTGTTAGCTTGTAATGGCACTTGGTAGTGCGATGGCGATCAAAACCGAGATCCCGATTGTTGTGGTCATTTCGAAAGGTCAGGAACTCTTTTACGATGTTTTGCGGGCATTTGCTGTTGTTCCGGTGCATTTTCTGTACTCAAGATTGTGCCTGTAATTGCGGAAATTGTGGCCGAGGATGATTCGGGTTTCGGAATACGATTGGTACACGACAGATTTGGATTGCCTCAGTAATGAGCTGATTCTATAGGTTGTAAGAATAGTTAGGGCATGCGTTAGACTACTATTCTTTCTGGAGAAAATTGACAATTACTCTTTTCGAGAAGCGCTCATTCTTTTCCCAGACTCCTGAAATTAGAGGAAATTAAGACGACTATAGTGTGCCATTAACTTGCGGTCCGCCGGTAATTTAACGGTCGACTATCGTTAGCACCGCGATTTTGATGCTTCAAAGTTAAAGGGAGTTATTCCTTCGGTGTGCCGTCATCTGACGCCTTTCCTATACCGCTCCTTCCTGGCAGTCTCAATTTGGTCGAAACTGCTACTCCTAGGCGTCATCTGACGCTAGCAGTTGCACTGCGCACTGCATTGAATCATGCTCATGCAACCACTCTCTGATAAGGTGTTGGACCCCTCGCATTATCATGACAGTGCTCTTTCGTCGGTCAGAGAAGCGAGTGAGCAACGGCTTGATAAGGTGATAGACCCCTTCTTGCATTGGGCTCAGCCTTTCCTCGTCAGATGAATAGTGTGCTCGAATTTGGTTACGGTATTCGAGTGAGCGCGGTGAGACCATTGATTGATTGCCGATAAGGCTGATTAATCTTACTGGTGATTTACGCCCCCTCTCGATTTGTGACCACCCGCCTTTTTCGTGTTGCGCTGCGCCTGTTTACTTCCGTTATGGTGATGTGCTATAATGCATGCCTGATTTCGTGTTCTAATGCAATTATCGCAGGGTTTTAAGTGCAGCAGTTATTTTCATGGCCTTTGGTAGATAGCTGGTGTATGCTGGAGATCATGTTGCCTCTCACCGCTTCGTTCCTTCCTCATTCGTATTTTAATATCCATTTTTGCAATAAATCCGACGTGAAAAAGCCATAAAGCAACGAAATTGCGACCATTTTCAGCGCAAGATAAGGCGCTTTTTTCTACGCTGTGATTCCGATTTTGATCCCGGCGGAATCAGCATGATAATCAGGGTCACGATAGGAACAGAAGAGTGGAGGCGAGAGAGCGTGGGAAATGGAGAGAGTTAGGCGATTGAGGGAAGAGATCGGTCAAAGTACCCGGCCAGGTTGGACAGTCCCCCGCATTGAAAGCAGAGGGTGTCGTGCACGTGAAGAGCATTCAGCCCCTTAGGTGGTTTTATTTTGTTTATGTCGATCACGGGGCGTTGTATTGCCTTCTGTAGTTGAAGCTCTCAAAGATTCTGCGTTTTATATTCTGCGTTCAATAACCGTGTATCTTACGAAGAGGCGATGCGAATAGATGCGGCTTTCCGTAAGTAATTATTCTGATTGTTTTTTTCTGAGTAGGAATAACATGTGTATTGCGGATGGTATTTAAGATCTTACTAGGAAGAGGAACTTTGCTGTGGGGATATCCTTCACGTGAATCGCATTTGCTAAACGAGATGAGATCTTACTCCGGTCGGGGATACACCGAATATCGGTCAAACTGCTAACGGAAGAGAGTACCAATCACATGAATGAATCATTCTCGGAGAATTCCTAAGAGATGTATTCATGATGATAATGATGAGATTGAGCCAGGTTGACCTGAGTTTCACCATCACTAAGAATATTGCATGGGCTTTTCCTGTCGATTTCTTTATGTCAAACGAGACAAATGTTAATATCAGTTCTCAATCCTACAGAGATTATGGGGCTGTGTTATCTAAAACATAATATTGATAGTTCCAGAGCGCGGAAGCGATTTTTTTTCAGCGATATCTGAGTTTCACCATGACTAGGTATCTTCAACTTTCTATTCTGTTTTATTCCCGCCTGATATAGGTTATAAATAATTTCAACTCCGCTACCTAGTCTTCTTGCCGTCGTTTTATGGACTACAGTGTGCAGCAGTTTATCAAACAGAATATTGATCACTGTCAATTTGAGAACGCGGAAGGGCGTTCGAACTAGTAGATTTTGAATTAAAGTCTCTTCGTTTTCCACACTCTCTCGCTGGCTTATCATACGCGAGAGCGCGTAGAATGAAGAGATCGCGTCCGATATTTCGAACTCTGAGCATTAGTTGTACTGTGTGCAACGTGGCGGCTAATCAAATTATTGCAAGCGAGAGGAAATGTTGGAAAAATCGACCTGACTAATGCGTTGTATCGGCTGCCTATTTCGAAATTCTGAAATGTAGTTGTTTTCCTCTTTTGCGTTCTGCGTTCGTCCCGGGTGCTAAACTAATCTTCGAAAATGAATTTTCGTATTTTGCTAATCGTGATTTCATCTGATTTGCTCGGATATCTCAAAAAATAAGAAATTCGAAACGCTCGAAATAGTTTTGTTATTGCTTCTCGTCTTTCGTCCGCGGGAACTTCTCAGGTTTCGCCGAATTTCTGAGCGTGAGAATAAAACGTGACAGCACAGACTAGAAACTACAAGGTACGGTAACTGTTCGTTAAACTGGCGGGTACTGTAGGGGGTTACGGTAGTCGTCGCGCCCATTTCTTAGATGCTAGAGCGTTGTTGCTGGGTAAACAGGATGACACGGCAGAGACTACAACGCACAGACTACTGGAGTTGTCTCGAGGCTGGGGAAAGGGAGGGAGACTCTCCAGAGCCCTCGCTCTCTAGATTTGACTGACTAGGGAGAGACGAAGGAAGAGACAAGCTTGTTTGTCGAGATGCAATAGGACAGCTGAGCGCAGCGGAAAAATTGCGAAAGTGACTTTCCGGGGGTTGTTGACGAATTGGTGTTTCACCCTTGTCTGAATGCAGAATTGATTCTGCTTGCAATAATAACTCCTTGAAGCTGTTTCGGAAACAACTAATAGAATTTTTCGGGTGCGTGGACTTGTTGGCGAATTGATGTTTCATCCTTCTCTGAATGCAGAATTGATTCTGCTTGAACGATGTTCCTCAGGGGCTTAGTGAAAACAACATTATTTCGGGGCTGCAGCCGCTTCGGTGTTTCGCAGTTGGTATATCCCTCCTGTGCTTGTTCTTGCGATGGTTTCTATCTCTCCTTTGTTGAAACGAAAAAGCAATATCTTCGAGCACATCCCTGGGTTCTCCCAGATATTCTCGATAGTTATCACATGCTTATCAAGATGTATCCGTCTTTATCGCTATCGCATTGAGAATTTCTCATTTATTATCGAGCCTGTTCTTTGACCTTTGATCTACAATTATCGATTTCCAGGAGTCGGCGATGCGTCTGTGTTGCTGCGCCTGTTGAGCGTCCCGACCGGACGACTACGGTAGCAGCTCCCTGAGATTACGGTGGGTCTAGGGTACGGTAGTACACCGTAATTGGTTACTGTAGGTTCGGCGATTATGTGAGCTGTCACCATAGATCAGTGCGCACCTCATTAGAGCAGTGGAGCAAAAATTCGAACTCGCTGAACTCTTGTTAGGTAGAAGACAGCGTAGGCTACAATGGGGATACTGTACTCTCCTGATATCGGTTACAGTAGTCATTTCGCCACTGAAGGAGGTTCCACTAGGATTATGATGGCTCCGTTTTGCTAGTATGACTCCCATACATCGTCGGCTTGTACTCATAAGAGAGCAAAAAGAGCCGCACTCGGTGAACTCAAGCTTGTCATATTGTCAGATGACGAGATAGAGCAAGCACACTTTTTGCACTGACGCGGTTCTCTAACTTTGACGGAGAGGGAGAATAGGGAGAAGAAGGAGATGAGAGAGGGAGGAGAGGGAGAAGAGAAAAAGCGACCCGCCTTCATCCGTCCTCTCTTTCTCTCGCCCCGTCTCTCCCCCCCCCCCCCCTCTCCCGACCCCTCCCCGCTCCATTCCATCCCCTAGCACTCCACACACAACGCTTTCCCCCACCACGCTTTGACACGAACATTTCACGGTTGAGTTTTGGTAGTTCTAGGTTTCAAGTTGCGTTTATCCGTGAACTCTCAAGCATACATTTAGTTTTACATCACCCTGATTGCTCACAACCACACAAGGACCTGTTTTTTTTTTCGTTTTAATTTATCGGCAGGCATTTCGAGGTTTCACCGCGTAGCTATCCTTTGGCTTTGGTGCCCATCAATTGCTAGTCTGAACGCCCCCTGTTCCCACATATTCCTTGACGCACCAGTTTCGAAAATGCGTTTCGCCATTTCCTCATATTTCCTGACAGCTGGACGAAATAGTGTGTGTGGAAATAGAAAGGGAAATAAATTCCATCACGGAATTTCCGCTGGCGGCGTGTGTTCAGTTTCAATGCGCTCGCACTCTCTATGTACTTTCGTCATTCCTTCTCTTTTCCACCTTTCGGCACTCTAGGTTGTGTGTTATTCATACCCGCCACCCGCTTCCTTGTCGAATATCGAACTAGGCACAGTTAGGTTTCACACATTGCCTTTCTTTGTACTTCCTCCATCCCTATTTGATTTATCCCGCTCAGTGGTGTATTCATATTATCCTCATCCTTGCTCTGACTGACCGTGCGAGATAGCGTACGGATTGAAGAGAGTCTAACCCGGCTATTTCCAGTTTCACACACATGGACTTTCTGTGTCGACGCGCGGCGCGCGGCGCACGGTGCGGCAGCGCGGAGGCGCAGCCGGCGCGTGAGGAGTGCCCCGACACGGAGGTGGTGGTGATCGGTGAGTGTTTCGAATTGGAAAGGAGAGAAAGTGGTCGTTTTATGTAGGAGGTTCGAGGTGGTGGTGATCGGTGAACATTGCAAATTGGGGGGGGGGACGTTTGGGCGAATGGAGCGCTCGTGGAATTCAAACGCTATTATGTATGGAGAGCTGCGGCGGAAGGGAGCGCTTTGTTCAAGAGCGAGAGAAATTCCCAGAAGTTCGGGGGCTGTTGAGAAATTGCTCGGGATCTGAGATCTTTTCTGCTACCCTTTTTTGTCGAGCGCCTTTGAAAGACGCGATGGAGCATCGATTCTCCAAGGAGCGCACTCCAGAAAACATGTTTGTGACCGAATTAGATGAGACGACTCTCTGCGTTTCGCGTGATCTCTCGCGCTCTCTGACTGATGAGGGGTCGTGGGGAAAGGGGAGAGCACCGAATTAGACAGAAGGAATTAGCGGGAGTGCCCCTAGGGGTTTTCAAGATGATTGCACGGGAGAGGGAACATTGCACATTCGTCTGTAGCAGTGTAGGGTGAGAAAGGGGAGGGTTTTTGTAGTTGACCGTACGTTATGAAATCACGATTGTTGTTGGGTACGGTCCGACCGGGTGTGAGATAGGTACGTTGCTGTGACAACGGTTTTATGATGGTGTTGTGGGGCTGAAAGAGGGAATAACAAGGATGCCTTTGGGACTGTTACGTGGCTGTAGGTCGAACAACCCCTAGCCTTTCTCAATTTCCAGCGCTCTATCGTGGGCTAGAGACGCGAGAAAGCATGGGAAAGTGAGAGAATCGGACAATTTATCATTTGAGATGCCTGTAGGGTTGTGGACACAGCATGCGTAAGTAATAAATGATAGCGGGGCTATCTTGATTTCCTCTTCCCTCCTCTAGGCCGAGGAGCGCTGTCACTGTACAAATAGTACAAGAATCGAGAGATGTTGATCTATGACGTCATGAGGGCAGTCGATAGCCAGGCAGTTCCTGATTCAGGGAAACTACGGTATCCGTATTTCAGGCAACGGCCCGGCCGGCCTGGCTGTGTCCGCGTTCCTGTCCGGCATTCATCCGTACTACGACAGCCTGAGAGGTACGGTAGGAGAGGATTGATCGAGAAATGAGTTTTTTCTATGAATTTGCTACAAAATTGAATAGATTTCGAGAAGTTAAGGGAAGTAGGAAGGGTGGAACTTCAATTTGAGAGTAGTATTCTTTTTCGTTATAATTCAATGAAAACGGAGATAAATTGACAACATGTGAGCAAGCGAGGATTCCTAGTGATGGTGAAACTCAATTGTAGCTGTCTTGTAGTGATTTTATCCAACGCAGTAAATAGCTCCAATTGAGGATGATTATGCTAGGCGAGGTTATCTGATGGTAGCGAAACTTGAATCAACACTGTAGAAAGTCAACTAGAAAGAAATTTATAGAGTCAGTCCTCGATAGCTGTCGATTACTGTAGCCTAACTTTATCCTACTGTAGGCCACCCGGACGACGACGTGCACCGGCGGCTGACGCGCCTCGAGCAGTCCAGCCTGATCGATCAGGTACGGTAGCCCGGGGAGGGGTACGGTAGGGCGCAATCGCGAACTGTTGTTTTTCCGGAACATGATCGCAATGTGTAGTCAGTCACTATGGAATGATTGCCACAGGGTAGGGAACAACGATCAGGTTGTTTTTTGCTCCTGATGTTGGGTGTTTTTGATACTGGGGACACTTGATTTTATCGCTGTATTTTTCTCGGTGCCCTGAACGATTTGCCAGAGAGCGCATTCGACTATACGCTTGATTGCGTTGAGAAGAAAAAGCGAGAGAACTCTCTCTTGAGAGATTCTAAAATTGTCGTCGTCGACGACGAGGGATCTCTGGCGCTTTTGCTCACCCATGACGAGAGAGCGGGGAGAGCGAGAGTTGTGGCGTTTTGTGAAGTCTTGTAGCTTGACAACGCGCCGGGTTTTCGCAACGAGATCGAATGGCATGGGAAGAAAAACGCCTGGGAAGAGAAGTCGGGGGGCAGAAGCTAGAGGGGATGACTTGGGAGATGGGTGAATGGAGATTTCCTTCCCAAATAAGGGCCCGAAGCGAAAAGAGGCAGGCTAAGTTGTGGTTGTAGTCTGTAGTGTGCGCAGAGACTAGAAAGAAGCTCGCGAAAGGCGAATTCGCGTTGCTAGGGGCGAGATTTTGGTCTGTGGTTGGCACATTTTGGTACGGAATTGGGAGCAGGCGGAACTGTGGTTCAGGGACGGAGTAAGAGGAGGTGAACTGTTGTAGGGATGTTGTTTGCGACATCGTTATTGAGTGCATAGAAGTAATAAACAAATGATAATTCGAGAGTATGGAAGCATGCGTTGCTGTTTCGATACAATGTGATCTGGTTGTTTGAGCAGACGGATATACATTTCAATGGTTGAGGTGGGAGATGGAGCTATGGACGATTCGCACTCGATTTTTGTGGGTTTAGAAAACAAATACGCATAACTTGACACTGAGACTAGATGCTGGCCATTTCTCTGTACACCCACAACAAAGGCATAGTCACAGAGTTCACAGCGTGGCTTTTTGTGCCAACGCTGCGCTTTTCGATCCATTTCGTCACTATTATGTTGCCGTGCTGAGACGGGATCGCACCCCACTCTCTCCATTTCTTATGATCTCTCGCCGGTCAGAGCGAGCGAGATAGTGCGCGAATTGGAGAGAGACAGACAGTTCAAACGTCCAGGAAATTGCGCCTACTCAGCAGAGTCTTGTTGTGCTGTACACAAACAATCGCTATCAGACTGATGGTGAGACCCAGCCTGACTAATGCATGCAAAACATGCAGAATTGGATGAGAATAGCGCGGTTATTCAACGCTATTTGCGCGCTTTCAAGCATCGTTACCATATCAGGCTCAGAGCTGCTTTCGATCCTTATCAGAGAGGCTTATCAGCATTCTTAGGGTCAAGAAGGGATTGATCATTGCGTTGAAAAGACGAAGCTTTGTCACGATGTGTCAGCTTTCGCACCTCTCGATGAGGAATGGGGACGAGATAAGAGACTACGGGTCTGTTGGGAGGCTGATAAGGGAGTGATGAATGATAAATGGAGAGAGGGAAGGTTCTGGATTGGCGTGTGATCGAGGGGCGAGATCGGAAGATGGGTAGGGAACAGGTGGATTTGTGGTGCGATGTGTAAATAACAGATGAGAAGTATGCGGGAGGTGTTAAAACAGTAGCGGTTGAGCTGTAAAATTAAAAACAATTATTGATATTGGGGGATCGTATACATGGTGCATTTGTGGTGGATCCGGGGATGGTGCATGCTGGATTTACGCACAATTATTGAACCAACAAACACTATGCCGTTGATCAGAGTACGCTCAGAGTCGGTTCATCGTGTTTCCCCAATAAATCACGTCGCACCGATCTCGAGCAGCGCTAATTCGATCAGTTCGATAGATTGCTGAACGAATCGAACGGGTGGGGGGATTAATCGCTCAGCCAAGTCGGCTGATCCGCCTACGGTAGAGGCGTTCTCTCTTCTTTCTCATGATTAGGCAAAGATCGCCAATTTGCCTAGGTATGTGTGGCCGGGTAGATCAAAAGGATGAGGAAGGAAACAGCAAAATAAGGTCGCGCGAACTTTGCACACCCAGTTACGAGCCTATTTGGATGGTGATTAACCGATTTATGAGCGCAGTGTGGACGCGATTTGCGAGCCTTTTCGATACTTGGGATGGCTTCGCAAGCAATAGTCTCTCCATTTGGCGCACTCACTCACCGGTCAGAGAAGAGTGTAGTCGTCCTTATTCGATACCGAGCGTGGAGCCGAGGAGGAATGGTTAGAGGGCTCTCTCGAGACGGCTTGGTATCTCGCCGGTTAGAGCGAAAGTATGGGAAAAGAGCGAACCGAAAACATGTGGACTGTGCATGTGATTGGTTGGGCGGAAAGGTGCATGTGTGACCAGGGAGATCGGGGGTGCGCTGGTTCGATGTAGGATTGGGGATTTGTATTTTACTTGCTAAGATTGATTAAACTCAAAGATTATATGGTGTGAAATGCTCCGAAACTGAGTAGCCTGTTGCGGTTTCAACTGTTGTATTTAGAGAACGTGTGTCGAATTCGATTGATAGAGGTTTGGAAGTGCCTACAAACGAATAAATCGATAATGAGGAGAATACAGTAGCTCAACCTATCGATAATCAATCAATAATCACTGCAGGACCTGTCGTGGTACGAGCAGAAGATGATGGAGCAGGCGGACCGCGCCATGGGCTACCTGTACGACACGTGAGTGAGGGGGGGGGGGGTACGGTAGTATCGATTATCGATATCGTGAGCATGAGGTAGAAATCAAATTGAAAAATATCGGAGCAACGAGATTCCCGTTGCACGAATAGAGTAAGTGCCCATGGTTTCATCGCTCTCCGATAGACCGTAGTTCTGGTGAACAACACACTATCTCCATGGCTTGCTGGCGCATCTTGATTTCACAAGCAGCGAGATGGTGGATGCACGCACGTGCCAAGTATGAATGAGCGTCTCCCCATGCGATGAACCACTGTCCACTTTTGCTGTAGAAAAATCATAAAATTCATGATAGTTGACGTATTATCGTCAGTTATTGATTGCTATTGCGGTACCGTAACCCTCCCCCATTCCAGTCTCGCCCGCCCTTCCATCGACGCGGGGCTGCACCGGCCGTCCGCGCTGCGCTGGGCCGCGGACCCGGCGCGCGCGGTACCGCACGTGGTGCTGGGCGCCACGGCCCCGGGCGGATCCTGGAGCACGCATGATCCGGAGGTACGGTAGCTTTTATTGAATACGGTAGGAGGAATGAATGGATGGATATAAAATAAAAACGAATGAATCTTTTGGGAAACTGAAATATTGGATGGTGAGATGGCGGTTTCATCAGCGCTTTGTCTGTTCGCGTTTCTTCCTGGCACATTCGTATCTTCACTCCCAATTCAGCAACATCAATATCTAAGGGCAGTAGTCACTGCTGTCATACTGCTTGTGAGCATCGAAATTCGTTTGGGAAATGAGGCGGCAGGGTCGGAGTTTCATGACTGCTACATCTCTTTGGTTTCATCCGGGCCCTTGATCGCTGCATCGCTGTTGTGGTACCTCACATGATAATGACCGTAGCCGTAATGTAGCAACAGTATCACTACCGTAATCGATTTACCGTAACCTACCGTACTACCTCCCTCAGATGGTCGCCGTGTCCGTTGGCGGGCTGCTCGACCTGCCCGGCTTTCCGATGGCCGCCTGGATGCAGGACATGAGGATAGCGAAGGAGAGGTACGGTAGATACGGTAGACAGGTATCGAGGGCTGACTTAATTGGAATACGGCAAGCAGATCGAGGACTGGTTTCGTTTGGATTACGGTAGACTACTGTAACCCTAAAATCGATTTCAGGCAGCCGGCGTCCGTCGTGGCCGCGTACATGCGCGACTATCCGCGACGCGTCGGCATCTCGGCGCGCGTCCGGAGCGGCACCACCGTAACCCGGCTGGAGGTACGGTATAGATTGATTTATCAATTATTAGGGCTACCGTAACCCGAAAACGGTTGTTGGAAATTGATGTACAGATTGGGTTGATTAGGACGCGTTCAAAGTAAATTGGATCATGGAGTAAGTTGTCGTTTCGGAATTGATGCTCTCACATCTGACCTTGAGATCTAGAATCGCTGAAACGATTCTCTACCCGGAACTGATATTTTATTTTGAGGTTTCTTTTGAGGCGCAACCGCAGTGATTTTTGAATTATTTTGACAGGATCTCTATGTAGGTATTATTGGTACCCTTGGATCTGTCAGTAGGAAGTAGATTCGCTGCAACGGCATTCTGCCTGGTGTTACAAGCAACCAACTGCCACCTCTTCCATGCTGTTTAGCGCTCATGCCTCCACTAGATGCATGCATGCAATGAATCACAACGTCCAAAAGGAGGTGTCACGGCCCGGCACGGGCTGGGGAGAGCAGGGGAGGAGAGGGAGTAATCATCAGACTCTCTCATTTCGCCATGTTCTCTCGTCAGTCAGAGAAACGAGAGAGCATGTGAAAGTGAGAGGGTCAGACCATTCCTCGGGAGAGGGGAAGGGAAGAGGAGTAGAAGGAGAAGGGAAAGAGAGCAGAGGAGTGTAATGGAGTTAGAGGAGAGATGGATGAGAAGGAGGGTGAAGCATGGAATGTTTGTGTGCGAGGGTGGCGGGTATTTTGAGGTTTATTTTGAGGTCGGGGGATGTTTGGTCGAGGGAGAGAAGGGGCGAATGAAGCAGGAGAATGCGGGTGCCGGGGTGGGTTCACAAGCTGTGGGAATGATTCGAGGAGTGATTTGTATTACTCAATTTATTTTTCCATTACTGATTAGTGTTATAATGGAAAAGAACGACAAAAGTGCTTGTAAGCACGTAGGCAAGGTGATAATGAAGCAGCCTGGTGTTATGACGAAGCACCAGTATCCTCATTACTGATCTACGTTAGCAGCAGACTGCACGTACGCAAGGTGACAAGCAAGCACGTTTTCGCGGACAGGAACCCGCAATGACGCGGCGCTTGTTTCCCAACGTTTTCGTGTTTCTGCTTTGTGATTTGTGCTGATAGGGGCAGAGGAACAATCGTATGATTCTCTCATCTCGCAGTTCTCTCTGATCAATCAGAGAAACGAGAGAGCGCGCAAAAGTGAGAGAGTCAGACCATTCCGCGGCCGGTGCGAGGTGTGAGAGAAGGGAGCAAGATTGTAGTCATAAAAACGGGCACATCTCTGTGTACTCTCTAGAAGGGTCTAGAGGCGAAATAGTGCTCAAATCAGGGAGAGTTCTGGTCATAAAGAGTGTTTCTCTGTGCAGAGGAGAGGATGACAATAGGGAAGGGCCATGCGTGTTTGCTGTGGAAAGAAGGGTGCATTGAGGGGTTATCAGCTGAGCGAAACAGTAATCACTAGGCCCTTCCAGATAGGGGGATCGTCACCAGATGCATAGCATCAAACAATGGAATTCCTGCCGAAAATAGCCTCATGGAGACAATAATCCATGCTTTGTTGTTAGTAGCGAAGAGGTCACGAAGGGGTTATCAGTTGAGGGAACCAGTAATCACTAGGCCCTTCCAGATATGGGGGATCGTCACCAGATAAATCCTGCCGTAAATAGCCTCTTTGGAAGCGATAATCCAGGTCTTATTGGCCAAGGGATCCACTAAGCGTAAGCCCTGTCAGGGATCGTCACTGGGACGAAGCGGAGCACTATACAGTCGACCTCCTGCCTCTTAGGGGTGAAAATTGATGTTTGATTCTTAGAGAAGGATAATAAAAGGGTTATCAGCTGAGGGATCCACTTGTAATAGGGATCGTCACTGGGCCGAAGCACGGCACCAAACATCCTAATAATACATAATATGTGATGAGAATAGGACAGCAGCCACCTGGTTGTGATTGTGGTCGCAAGGGTTATCAGCTCCTAATATGTTACTAGATTGGAGACTGATGAGCCAAACAATCGAATTCCTGTCATTTGTAGCCTGTGATCCGCTCTCAAATAGCCCGTGATAATAATGGGGAGCTGATAATGGGCAAGCCACGTGGTTGTGAGGTGCATGGAGTGATTAGAGAGGGTTATCAGCTGATAATAAGAGTGTGGTGCTGATATCCGGTGATTGAGTTACGATGTGTGACGAAGGGCATCACACTGCTGGTTACGCATCGAGCTATAATTGGATTGAGAGATGATTATGGAGGGTGTTGGAGCGTGTTAGATGCTTTCTAATACTGTCCAGTCGGTGAGAAAGAGGTTGATGGAGATCTGGATTGAGAGCTGCGTTTGAGATGCTTCCAAATAAATTAATTTAAGTTGCGGGGTTAACCTGAGATTCAGTGCACCCGAGGGCCGTCATCTGTGGATTGTGAAACAGCTGTGGATCTAGAGACAGGGGTTAGAGGGTGCTACTCTGCGCCATGCAGCGGCAAACTGTGTAATAGTGCATAGCAGAGAGAGCGATCAGTGATGAAATTGAGATGAGATTGAGTCGAGAGAGGGAGAGAGATGGGGAAACACCACCCGGCAGGTGCGGGTTGCATGTAAAGTAGTAGGGAGAGGGGTAGATCAGGGATCTGATTTGATTTTTGCATTCAATCACTAAAATACATTGGTGTACCCTGTCTTCAGTTTTCTTGTGAATTTGTCGCCCGGCAAGTGCGGGTTGCGAGGGGAATATTTGACTGAGAAGGGAGAGGGGATCTGATGAGCCTTTTGCTTCCAAGATAAAAAAACTCAATAATAGCACCACCTGGGTAAAATATACTGGACTGCATTTATTGAGTGCATTTATTTTCAACGCTTAATTCTCATATTTTTAAGTTGGTTTGCCCGCAGGCGCCTGGCAGTTGCGGGTTGCAGGAGGGTGACTTGGAGTAAGGTTGCAGGAGGGTGACTAGTGACTTGGAAGCAGAGCAGATTTCGCTTCCTCGCTGTTCATAACCAAAACTGGGTGATGGGACGTTTTGGAACCTTTTTTTGACCACTTTTGTGGTGTACACCATAATGTTACAAATACTCTGATTCGTCCAGAAAACATGGTCCTAAAATAGGTTTTGTCTAAAACCTCATTTCCCGTAGAAATAGGGTTCCAAAACGTCCCATCACCCCCAAAACTGTTAGAACCGGAGCATGTTCTGTCTGTTCAGTATCAACTAGGTACTTGCGAGATTCGCAACGTATTCGTTACAGACTAGAGATGCGCGAGCTGATTGAATCCATTCTGTTTCTCTAAATAAATAATTAACTCCATTTCCCCATTCCAGAAGACGCCCGCCGGGCTGTGGCGCGTGTGCGGCTTCCACGCGGGAAGTGGCCGGCCGTTTTCCCTCGTGGCGCGCCGCGTTGTGCTGGCCACCGGCCTGATGGAGCAGAGACGGCTCGAGGTACGGTAATTGGGGGGACTGATTAGAGTGGGGGTAGGGTAGGCTAGTTGGCTCGAAGTACTGTAGCTTTGGGCGTGGCTACGGTAGCTGGCTGTTTAATGTTTACATCGTTGCTCAAAAGAGGCTTACTGTAGGTCACAGGGTGCAGAGTGTTGTCGGCGTCTTTTCGTCTATTTTTCGCAATGAGAGAGAGCTTGTTGACCTCAACATGACAAGTGAGGAAAGGGTGCAGAGCGTTCTTTGTCTGGCGGCAAGGAGGCTATTCATGATTCATCTTCTTCTGGTTTGGTAGTCGGTGAGAGAAGCGAGAGAGCAGGGCGAATGAGGAGAGTCCCTTGTCCTCGACCGAAAGAGCAGTCTCTGCTAGAAGGAGATCAACATGTTTTCCCCATCTTTTGCACGCCGGGTGCTCTAGTGAGGGCACCCATGACTGGGGGATGTGGAAAGAGTGCCCTCTCCAATCTGAGTGCTATCTCGTTGCTCTGACCGCCGAGAGAGCAGGTAGAATGGAGAGAGTGGCATCTTGTAGGCCATCAACACCTAGTAAAGTGACTAACGTGTACTGTAGGGGAGCGAAGAGTAATTCGGAGAAGAGGAGATGAGGGGAGCGATGAAGTGTAGAGTAGCTACTGAAATACGGATCGTCTTGTAGGAGAATGCACTTCATTAATGTCTGAGAAGAGTTGTTATGAGGATTGACATGAACACGGTCAGGCCCGGTGATTTGTAGTTTCTTTGAATCTATGAAATATTGGAAGTTGTCATTGCGGTAATCGATGAGATGTTGCTCCTCTATTTAAATAACGTAATTAATTGGTTCTAAAGAACGAATAACGACTACAGTATCCTCTAATTATCGATTTCCTCAGGTGGACGGCGAGGCGGGCAACGCGCGCGTCGTCTACACGATGCAGCAGCTCAAGGAGCGAATGGGAGGAGAGATTACGGTACGGTATTGATTGGTTGGGAGGGATTACGGTACGGTATTGATTGACTATTGATGAATTTGTTTTTTTTTTGCGGAGAACTTTCCAAGCTTTTTCATCGTGATGGAATTGTGTTTCATCAGAGCTATGAAGCATTCAATGATAGGGAGAAGGCGATTATTTTTTGTTTTTTTTCTTTCAAAATACCAATATTACTCTAAGCGATACCTCAGGCAGAATTGAGTTTCATTTGATCTATGATGGTTGGGGCATCAGTGAGAAATTGATTCTCGAATAACTGCCTTTTTAAAATAATTTACGATTGCAGGACCCCACGGCTCCCAGCAGCTCGGCTGCAGCCGCAGAGACAGCGGCACTGCCGCCGGTAATTATGATTATTAATAGCATTATTTAAAATAATTTATTTTGTCTAATTAGTCTAATTACACTTATTAATTAAGGTAATCGTGGTCGGCGACGGCATCTCCGCTGCAGATGCCGTGCTCTTCTGCATGGAGAGAGGACGACGAGTGGTGCATGTGATGAGGAAGAACGAGCACGAGCTGAGAAGTGAGTGTTGAGTTTCATGAGAACTACGAAAGGTTGAAAGCTGAAAAGGGATCGATAGTATCATGGTTTGTGGTGTAGAAAACTAACAAAATACGCTGCAAAAGGACTTAGGATCCCCAAGAGTTTCTATTTAAAATACAATCAATAATCCTACCGTACCCTAACATCGTCTTCCGCTCAGGATCCGCGGGCCGGCTGCGCTCGCGCTTCTCCGCCTCGCTCTACCCCGAGTACTACAACGTCTTCGAGCTCATGCAGGTGAGAGTGTTGTTGTTGTTCTTGTTGTTCTTGTTTCCGAAATGGTCAAAACAACAACAAGATTGTTTGCAGGGCCGCCAGAAGCACGCGCTGTACGAGCGACGAGTGGCGGCGCGCGTTGAGAAGATTGAAGGACAGTCGGTGCATCTGAGGACGAGGGCGGGAGTGAAGGAGGTACGGTACAGTTTCGGAATTATATGGAAAATATTAGGCAGAAAATAAGTTTTCGGGGATGGTTCGTTGCTGTTGCATGTGCTCTTTAGATAGAGAGACGTGCAGAGGTTTTGATGAAGAAGAAGGGATGGTGCGCAGAGGAGATAATCAATTACCGAAGTATACCGTAACCCAATCGATATTCAGGAGCCGTTCTCCCTGCTCGCCGCCTGCATCGGCCAGCGCAGCACCTTCGAGGGCGTCCTGCCGGGAGGAGGAGGAGATCAGGTACGGTATCGATTGATTTGGGGAGGGGTACGGTAGGGGTACTTCATTGATTGAGATCTTGCCGTTGCTGCTGGATAGCTATTAGACAACTAAGAAATTACAAGTAGTCATAAAGCTCTGCAGCACAACTGTGGAGGGTGAAAATGAGAGGTTCGCAATCTATTCCTCCCCTTCTTGCAGCCCTCCTATAGCTCCATGGGCATAGTAATAGCAAATTATTGTAAATTCAACATCCGCTCATTTAGGAAGACTTCCTTTATTTTATCACTTTCAAGCAGTTTTTCTTTTCTCTTTTCTTCGCATAAACCAAGTTTCACATTAAATTCGAACAATGAATACGTTCAGCCCTCCTCCCTCCCTTCCTTCGGCCGCGACTACCGGGCCGAAGAGGACGCCTCGCTCTTCTGTGTGGGATCCGCAGTGGGAGACCACTACGTCCGATTCCTCGTGGGCGGATGCATGCATGTGAGTGACACAGCGAACTAATGATCTGACCAAGTGGACTATAAGCGTAGGGGTACGGTAGCTACCTGATTTTAGTGATCTGACCCACCGAACACTCCCCGGAATTACGGTACCCGCACTGCAGGTCGCGCAGCAGATCGTCGCCGAGCACGAGGGCGGCCGCAACATCGTCGTCGACGACCCCCTGCTGGATACGGTAGTCGGCGAGGACACGGTATGTATCGATTAATTAATCTAACCCAGCGAACTATTGGGTTACTGTAGTTGTTGCAAAAATGTGAACATTTCTGTTAGTAATTTCACAAAATCAATAATTACATAATTAAATTCAGGTAATCGCTCCGCCCGCCGACGCCTTCCTCGACGGTGACGATGGCCTTCTGGAGATTTCGTGTTGATCTTTGATCTTTAGCCCCTTATCTTTGATCTTTCTTACTCGATTACTTTGCCTTGTTTGCACGTTGCTTGAGTGTATTCGTATTGTTGACTCGAGTAGTAGTACCGTCATTTTGCTGATTGTTTTAGACGATTTTTGCCTGAGATTTCGTAGCGGGTTTTAACGAGAACAGTAAACGCAGTAAGTATCCTAGACTAAACGCAGTAACTCTGTTGCACAACTACGACGTATTTATTGGCTATGTTTCTTGTTACTCGTGTTCCTTTCTTTCTTTCGCCCCCTCCTTTACTCTCCCCATTCCTACTATTGCTGAGCTTGATTGTGTGCTCCAGTTGATCTACTACAGTAATCCCATGAATCCACCCACACCTCAACTGATATTGCATACCATTGCGCACGGAGATAAACATGTTCTCATGGTTGTAATGGAATCGCTGGTTCACAGAGGCACACACTATTGATACTGCTCAAGAATTAGCACGAGTTCTTTTCTTAACGAATGATCTCAACTCACATATCCCGATCTTCACGAAAATTTGTGGGGGTACTAAGTCGACTGAGCTGATTTTAAATCCGATTTCAAAAACGAAAGCATACCCTGTGGGTGAGCTCCCTTGTAGTTCAATTAAAGTTTGTCAAGCCTTGCCACTAGGGATGCCAAATCGGCACTCGTCTCTCCTCATTTCGCGTGCTCTCTCGTCTCTCTGACCGACGAGAGATCATACGAAACGAGAGAGGCGCGTGCCGAATTGTCATCCCTACTTGCCACGCTCGCAATCTCGATCTACTCTTTCTCTGAATTTAATTAGTATCCGTTTCCGCTATTAGTATAACGTTATGGAGTGTTCGTCACCTCTCGAGGAGTTGCCTCGCGAGCTATTCTGGATGATCTTAGAATACGCTACGGAATCTGTTCACGAGCTTAGAATGGTCAGTTTGCGATCAACGAACATAGGAAAGAATTCTATTTCAGGCTTCGAAACTTATCGAATCTCACGTTGACAAGTTCGCAATGGCTCCAGCGACGATCCCAATCGTTAGAGAAATCTGCGTTCGCCGAGATGTAGGAAAATCTTTAGCAAAGTTTCTCGAAACAATCCCACAATTAATTGATTTAGCGCTTTTTGCCTGATGCTGTGGCTGCGATAATGGCAGACGTACCGAAATGCAAGAGTCTCCTATTCTCGACGCGCCTCCAATTCGCTAATATTTCGGACGATTTTCGGTCGCGAATAGAAAAGTGGGAGCATGCAAGTATTTCCGTAAGCACCCCTTTCATCCATACTATTTGCCTTATATAAACAAATTCAGATTTACTATTTCAAATTTCGTGAAAATGATGATATGCTGAGCATAATGGAAAATCTGCGTGCAAGTCTAGGAAGAAGGATACACCGAGTTCAAAGTCAATGGGCCCTAGAAACCATTCCCATTCTTTTGTGTGGTATTTACTTCGACAAATTCGATGTTGAGATTGCCGATCTATGCGATAGTAAGCTGTGAGTTTACTGGCTGAAGAAACGTAATTGATAAACAATAAACTTACAGCAATTCAATTCTGGAAATAGTGAAGGAACATAAAGTAGACGTGTTCATTCTCCATGTTTATAATGCGAATATTTCGGAACCGGGTAATCACTATTACAATAACCGTTGCCGATGATCCAAATTTCAGTTGAGTTTCTTCGGAAACTAGCCTCCCTTGTTCGTTCGATGGCTATTCACCAATTACCTTCAGATGAATACTCCGTATACGCTAACCATCGCTATACGCTAGGCCTTTTGAATGCGGATTGGGTTTCTATTATTCTTGAATTATTCTCGAGAAAAGTGGACAAACTCTGGTTCGGAAATAGCAGCTACCCGCAGTTCATACCTTTTGACGAGATGGAGATTCTCAAAGAGGTATTTGATATTCGATGGGTGAAGGTTAATGTCAATTCAGGCTTTGCCCAATCTAGATAAGAAAATCTGGTTCGAGCTTGGTTGCAGTAATAAACCAAAATATGAACAATCAAAGAATGATAACTGGATCTGTAGTATGGCTTTGAGATTTTATAAAAAAATTTAATCAAAAATTAATTTCAGTCAATCGAAAAATGCTACATGTTAAACATCTTTCGAGAAAAAATGAGAAATTCACGTTACTATAAGATCAATTGTCGAATATACATAGTACGAATAAAGAATATTTTAAACGTATTTTGCAATTTATTACTTGTTTTTTGGAAAGAAATGAAGAAATGTTTTGCTCGCAGTAAAAAAGAAAATCAGCAAGGAGGCAATACTTTTCAACACACACTGCACGATACCGATTTATTCTAACATCGATGAATTGCGATGGAACCCAATAATTCCTAGTTTTCGAATGATGTATGATGTACGGAAAGGAAGAGATTCATCTATCTCGTCATTTCGCTTACCATTTTCTCCGTCTTCCTATTCCAAATTGGATGAATAAGCGCGCTCCTTCCTATTTAATTCGTTCACATTCATTGATTGCGTTGATCTTATTCGAAACGGAGCTCCTCTCTCACTCTATCCAATAAATTGTTTCCTCTTTTTACATGACAGAGCTATCGTTTGCATTGAAACAAAGATTATTCAGCCGACATGTTTCCTCAGTTTTTGTTTGAAGGAGAAGGTGCTTTATTTAAAAGGGCGACACGGTACGTTTGTATAACAATTTTCCCGGATCTTGATCTCGTACAATGCCAGAATATTACTATTTGTTTGTATTTACTGAATAAAGCGATGTGAGTAATGACGATATCCATTGGATTAAATCAATTTTTTTCAGATAAAAGCAGGTTCATCTTTTCTCCATATATGCCTCACGCGAAGTTCGTTGTTGTTAACTGCAACGGTATTATTATTCTTGTTTGAAAAAACTTTTAATTCAAATCATTTGCTGTATTTTGGAAACGTACCATAGACATAATGATCGTTTTCCGTATACGATTCCCTAGGTCGTCGCATGCCATGCGGAGTCTGGAACCAAAGCCGCTTCCCAAGTCTAGGCAGCTCCTAAGAACAGCTCGTATCTCAAAATATATTCAAAAATCGAACCGTTCTTAGTGCATCCAAGTCACTTTCTGACAAAAAGTTCTGGTAAAAACGATTTTTGATCTCGAATTTGTTCATTGTTCTCTTGAACATATCCAGAATGAGGGGCGCCCAGTCAGCATTCAGTAGTCCGAACATATAACGACGTCCATCTTCGACGA
This sequence comes from Pristionchus maxplancki, assembly GCA_900490775.1. Taxonomy (NCBI): domain Eukaryota; kingdom Metazoa; phylum Nematoda; class Chromadorea; order Rhabditida; family Neodiplogasteridae; genus Pristionchus; species Pristionchus maxplancki. The sequence goes on from LS585852.1 coordinate 142,930, forward strand.
CACTCGTTTTCGGCTGCGTAATACGCATGTTTCGTACGAGAGATGCGAGCTGCCGAAGATTGGACGCTAAAATAATCGAAATACTACTCCTCGAAGAGCGAAATCTTACCCGGGTCCGTTGTGCGAACATTGTACACTTCTAATGTGCATTGATAAATATGGTGAGTTTTGATCATTTCGACGATAATGTCGCTGCAATAGAAAATAATATCGCTCATTTCTAGAAAATAAGAATAGAATACCAACTTACTAATATTTGTCAGTTAGCGCATCCATGACTAGAGATAACACTTCTATACGACAACCGCCGAAAAACTTCTGAATTTCTTTAATTTTGCAGCGGTGTATATTAACAGCGTGGATTCGGGTTCCAAGCATTGGATTTATAGAAGCTAGAATGTATGGAATGTCATCGCTAGCATGAAAAGCGAATGTGAATATCTGAAACGAGCGATGACAATAAATCAACGAATTTTGAATCGAATTTCAGATTGCGAGGTACAACTCACGATGAAGATCTTGTGTTTGCTTTGACTTCGCTCGAATCTGTTTCGAATGTCGACAGGAAACTTGAAGAGCCGCACGGCAAAAAGCCTCGCTTTCTTCGTGGGTATTTTAAACTCCACCCTCGTTAAGGGTAGGGGTCGGACCTGCAATAACATTTTTCTAGCATTATTTTTTGTGGTTCACTTACTTTGCAAACTCCGTAACAATGCACACTGTCGACGAGCGGCCTTGACACAGGCAGAAGTGCGAATCTGTCCACGTGCGATTTGAAGAGACGGCAAGTCTGAGATATTCGAATTCACACGGTGTGGCGGATCATGTGTGTACGACCAAAGGATCGAACCATCTTTTTCATGCAAAATGTGCTATATTTCCGATTCTACTAACTTCAATCGCATGAAAAAGATAAGAAGCTCACCAATCTCAGGGCGATAAGACATTTCGGAGCGCGCTTCAGAATCATCCAGATGAGTTCGCGCGGCAAGCATTCGAAAGGGGAAAGACGGATCGGGTCTGAGTCTTCATCATGTGTCAGATGGACGTTGGAAGTCGACGATGGTGCGATCGTAGATGAATCACTGGATAGTTTAGGACGCTTGGAAGGAATGAATTCCTCCATAGCCGCCAAGCGTATGCAATAGAGATGTCTCGCTCAGATTACACTCAATTCATTCCTCAACTCGTTGTATTGAGTGGAAGAGCAAGTCCACGGGGCCTCTCTTCAATTGACTGTCTATTCACAACCTTCATTTACATATTGAGAACACGCTTAAACAATCACTCTTTGAGTGAAGAGAAATGCCGTTTTGCTGACATTCTCCTCATTGACGGAACTCTTTTCCAGTTCCCTTTGACTCAGAGTGGAAAAGAATCCATAGCCCGAGATCCTTCGAGATATCAACCTCGAAAAGAGACAATTGATCATTACGAATACCAAATAAGTATTTTAAATATGTAGTTAAATCTTACATTGAGACACTACTTGATACTAATTCAACGAACAATGAAGTGCTGCAACCCAACGAATACTTGTAATTGTGATGGAAGCGAAAGGCGCGAGAGATTCATTTATCTCGTCATTTCGTTTGCCATTTTCTCCGTTTTCCTATTCCAAATTAGGTGAATCATCGTCATTCTTCTCGCCTATTTAATTCGTCCCGATTGCCTTGTTCTTATTCGAAAGGGCCGTATTTTTCTTGCGTAATCGTTATTCGAGATTGTGATGGGAGTTTTCGAGATCATTGCTGCAGTTGTTGTTTCTCTCGCTCGCGGTAAAAAAGGTGATTTCCCCCTATTTTACATGGCATATCGATTGCTTCTATAACATCAAAAATTTCAGCCGATATGTGGCCGAAATTTCTGTTTAAAGGTGATAAAGCAATGCTAAGATCGGTTGGCAAAGTAGGTTTATTTAACATTTTGACATTACGATTAGTTTTTTTTAGGAATTTGTTGCTATTATACAGGCTATTATAATTTCTGCGTACACTTATTCGACGATAAAACATCGTGTTTATTACGAACCTACCGTGCTGACGGTAATCATATCGGTAAACCTTCGAAAATTAGACATAAAAAATATTCAAATGTTAAAAAATTGAGGCTGTTGTGGGAGTTTTCGAGTTCATTGCTACAAGTGGTGTTTTTCGCGCATACAAACGAAACGGTAAAGTGTATTTATATTATATTTTACATTATAATGAAAGTATTGAGAACGCAAATTACTCATAAAGCTAAGGATTTGACCTATTTTACTTACTTTCAAACTTTCTTATTTTGTAATCCAATTTTTTAGATGAGTTGCAGCTGCTTCCCATGCTGTTCTTTTGCGTAAGTATTTATCCAGTAATAAATAGACATACATATATATTTGTAATCGTAGGTCGCAGCAACAATCTCGCAAGCCATTTTGCTCATAATAAGCCTAGTAAGCATGTGCCATGGAATTGGTGAGTTCAGTAGTATTAGTTTTTACATGTATTTTTTGGTACCCAGTATCAATTTTCTGACTTTTCCGAATGATCATAGAATTCCGCATTGAGTTTGTATAGTAATTCAACTACGCTTCTCCTTACCTTCCACGGCGTTTTTGCGCCAAAAAAGGATTTGAAAGTTCCCTGCAAGACCATAGACTAAAACGCGGTTCCTGCCGGGTGGCAACTTTCCAGGCGTGTAAAAAGCATACGGTAATCCTCTCTTTCTCTGCTGCTCTCTTTTTCTCGCCCACTTCCTATCGAATGCCTCCGTACAACCAATCTTTCAAATCGAATGCAGATGAACAAGATTTACGAAATTCCGTAATAGTTCTGAAACTCGCGCGTGAAAGAGAAAAAGAGACTTTCGGAATTTGCTGGAATGAGGAATGAAAGAAACGAACAGAAATGACTTTTCAGATATGCTTCTCCAAGTTTTTGAACTCGTATTACTGATTTGTTTCTTCAAGAACTTTTTGATGTACTACTGCAAGTTAAAGCCAAGGGTAAAGGTGAACCCGCAACGCTAGGTCAGCGGTTATATTACAGGCGAAATTAGTCCTGAGTGAGGATGAAGATGACGAGGAAGACGCTGACTAGACGAATTAAAAGCAAACGTCCACATAATTGCCATTTTTAACAATACCTAGCAATAAGCAATTGGATATAAACTGATAAATAACTCAATTCACAAAATGCCCTGATTACTTCCATCTCTGATTGTAATTTGTATTCATTAGCGTTCATTAGCGAGTAAGAATGACAAAATCTACTCGTGAGTCACCTTTACCATCCCAGTGGTACTGCTCATCGACTGGAGTGGAGGTGTGGCGTCTCATTTACACCGCATTAGGGACTTGTCCATTACATTCTTTACTATTCATCTCGATTCAATGGCTGATTCAACGTCTGCCAAACGTCCTCAACTTTCCAATGAAGAGGACTCATCAACTAGTTTGACTTCTTCTCCTCTTGATCTATCTCCCTTAGATAAATTGCCACGCGAACTCGCATGGATGATTATAGAATACGCGACGGAATCAGTGCCCGATAGGGTTGGCATTTTGATTCCCAATGGGAATCACCCAAAACGACGAATGAGTGGGCGACTCATTTTTATGAAATTTTTTTCATTTTCGACTTTGATGATTAGTTGAAACATAAGAAATATAGCCCTCATTTCATATGTTCACATTTCGGAGCGGTCGTTCATTCTGAGCTTCATCCATATTCAATCGAGCTCTAATTAAGAGAACATGACGGGGCCATAGATGCAAGTGTGCTCTCCAAATTTGAGCTTGATCTGATAATTTTAAACCGAGTTATACCTTTGGGAATAAATGATTCCCAGAATCACTGATTCCCAGAATCACTGAATCCCAGAACCTTTGATTCCCAGAATGAACCGCTCCGAACGCGCGGAATCAAATGAGAATGGGAATCGTAAAGAATCAAAATGCCAACCCTACTATGACTCAACCACCCGACTGAATTTGGAAAAGCCGAAGAGCTTGTTTTCTCTTCTGTGAGCTAAGGGAGTTGAATATCGAGGGATCCTTTTGGCCGTGGTCGCCGACGACATTAATTATTTATCGAGTTCGTGCTTAAAATTTACAATAAAAAAATAGTACGACGAGCGAACGTTAAATGCGGAGAAAAATGACCTCCAATACCTAATCATACAATTCCTGCTTGATCTCATCCTCCGGTTCCATCTTCACCTCCCTCTCTCCCATCTGGTCTGCCGAAGACATCTCATAGCCATCATCAGGCTCCTCCTTCTTCACTCTATCTTCCTCGAAGTCAGGATCAGTTTTGACGTCCGTGGTCTTAAACATCCGGTCCGGATCGATCGATTCGTAAGGTCTCTTGGGCACATTCTTCGCCTTCTTGTTCCATCCAGTCACCGGCCCGAGGTAGTCCTCCTTCCGCACGAGACCCACCGTGTTGTAGCAGATCGCGTTCGATTCGTCCTGAATGATGTATTTCTATCAAATCTGACTTGTCTTCCTTCAAGACTAAGCTTTTCAATGCAAAGAATGAAGAATTCAACGCCAATCCATCATTAATATATCCCATGATTGTCGAAGAACTCACGAACTGTCTCTTGAGATGCTGTCCCAGCCCTGTAGGCGTCTGATAAGTAGACGCACACCCCGTGCACTGGTAGAAGCATCGCTCATGGGGTGGATGGTGCACGAGACCATGGGAGTGGAGAGCGGCGTGAGTACGGCACTCGATCTGATGTGGACATTGAATGGTTGACAATGGCATAATCATCTCAATCCACATCCATGGCATACATTCCTCACAAACCAGAACTCGATTATTCCAGCCCGTGTAATATCTCCATAATCGTCACATCGTCTTCCCCAGTGGATGGCAAGCACTCACCCCACAGAACGGACATGCAACCCGAAAGAACATCCTGCGCATCGCGTAGTAGTACTCCGTGATCATCGTTCCTTCATGATCCGAGAGGAGATGCGCGGCGACGAGCGCGTGCTTGGTGCGGTCGTCGTCTGAAGGGGGAGATCCATAAATGAGGGAGGATTGCAGAATTCTCGAGCTCATGGTAGATGAACAGGTGAAATGGCACTAGGTCAGATGAAAACTATTTCGCAATACCGTTTCTGTCATAAAAATTGTCTCTCGCCTACTTCCGGTTCTCATCCGATCTAGCATCGGTGAAATACATGGAATAGATGACGAGGAATAGACTTGGGACTGCTCAGCAAGTCTTCAACTCACGCATTTCATCCGGAAGCGTAGGTTCGTCTTTGATCGGCACGAGACGGAGAGTGACCGAGTTGTGTATGGCTTCGAGTGGCTGAAAGAGGCGATTATCTCCGGTAATAAAACTTACAGATGATGTGGTACTGATTACTCGAGGGGCTCAACGTTGTGCAAACTATTGAAATGTACATCATCCAGAGCTAGTGAATGGAAAAGTGACAGAAAGGCTCACTTTCTCATCACTAATGTGCGCTCCTCTCCTGGTGTACTTCGGTATCTGCATGCTCTCGTATGAGAGAACGCCCTTGTTGTAGCACTTGAAGTCCTTCTCGTTCTGAAAGGATCGTTGATTCGTGATGGGATTTAATTTTCCGCCATATGATTTCACCTGGTGGAAGCATGTGTAACTAACTACTTTACTTGAGGGTCTTGCTCCTACTACGAACTAGTAGATGCAAGTGAGTCCCTCAAGTCCGCATCTAATGTCCTCCTATACTCCAACCCTAGACTCCTGTTCAACTCACATATTTCGCAATGAGATGGCTCTTGAGCCCATTAGCCGTCGCAAATTGAGTCTTGCATCCTCCACAGGCGAACAATCGGATGGAGTACTGCTTGCACGGGTGCACGCGGTGGTCGCCGAGAGTGAACATGTTGTCGAAGACGATCTGGGATGATGAGGTTGATAATCTTATCAATTCATAACCGTGTATCCTTTATCGAGTAACCAATGCATTACTGTTGTATACGATTGTCAATAAGAGGTTTTTCTACTCCAAACGTATCTTCTTTCACACTTATTCACGTTTCTCACAATTCATTCTCCAATGTATTCTCCATCTCGGGTACGAAGATACAAAGTGGATTCAACTGGGCTAATACATTTATTCCCGTTACATCTCGATCAAACGTGAATCACTAGCCATGAAAAGCTCACCTTGCACATGGGGCACTTCACCTTCACGTGCATGCACCTGATGCAGTCCTGCGTGTGAGTTCTGTCCTGGATCTCCTCACACTGCTTCTTCACCTTCTTGCGCATGGCCAGCAGCTTGTCGCAGACCTGCAAGGGGATCGTGTGATCCTAAGTAATTTTCCCAATCTGATATTTTGAGGTTGAAATGTCCCAGGAAAAAGTTATAAGTTGACCTAACACCAAGTAAGTTTACTCTCGTTTCGACGATGAATGACGTTCCAGTGATAGGAAGATGATGAACCATTAGATTGATCAAAGGAGGACTAACCGGAAAATGTTTTTGCAGATCGAACTTCTTTTTGAAGATCTCCTTGCAGAAGCGGCAGAGGAAGATCTGGAATGGATCTGAGTATGTACCGGCATCTTTGATCATAAGATCGCCCTTACCTTGTGCTTCTGCTCCCTGTGCGCGACCAGTTTGTCATCCGTCTTCGCAACGAACTCGCAGTGCTCGCAGCTGTGCATTTTACGCTGAAAAATGCGTTTTTGTCTTTTTCTCAGGATATAGATTCGAGCAGCTTCTATTTTGTTACGAAGTTTTGCGCACATTTCTCAAATGGTTACTGAAATTGTTTCATTGCAAGGAGAATCTGAGAGAGCAATTCTGGAACCAAGGGGACTTACATGGATCAGCTGCTCGGGCAGTATCTGTCCCTTGACGTGGTAGCTGAAGGAGCCGGTGCCGGCGGATCCTTCCATTGTCAAGATATCCTTAATGTCCTCCTAAACGCTCTAGGTTTAAATGGTCTTTTTGCAGACAAACTTCAAATAGAACACTATGTAAAGCCATGTAAATTAGTGTAGAAGACCGACCTCCTCTGGTTCCTCCTTCTTCGGCTCACTTTGAGAAAAAGAGTAATGTCCACTGAACAGGGTGGACTGCGCGTTCGGCATCTCTGTCTCCTAAAAAAGGTGAGTCTATGTCAATTTCAATAAATAGCATACCTCCTCCGGTTCTTCCAGCTTAGGCTCCTTTGCAGGTCGTGGTCGAGACATTTGAACCTGCAGCAGGGCAGATAAAGTGTCTGAAGCAGAATATTCAGCAGAAGTGGAAATTACTAAATATTCAACGAAATATTAGAAAATAGCTAAGTTGTATGCCTGACCTTGCGCACTCCCCCTCTCACTCACTCCAAATGACGCGTCCTTAAAATTCAAATTTACAACCTCTTGTGAAGGGCGCATCACTTGGGATAACACCCAGTGGCATGCCTCCAATTCTTAGCACTTGCTTAATAGATATTGTAGATTTATTTGTGCAATTGCTGACTGAACACAAAATGGTGAACAAAAGAACGATGGTGCTGTTGATAACACTTTAAGGTCATCTGCATATATGTAGAACCTACTTGAATTGCCATTGACTTCCACGTTTCATGAATTTCTCTTCACGCGGCACTTCCAGTACGAGACTTCTGCCGCATCCTCCCCTCCCTCATGGCAGGTTTGATACTGATCTTCCCTGTGTGACCCCGCGTATCTAGCGAGCTCATCACTAGTCTCCCCTACCAATTGTCCTTTCCCTCTAGCAATGCGAGCCTCATACTTTCGTTGTTCCCCGATGTGAAGTGTTGCAATTCTGTCGTTGCAGCGTTCTACACATGCTCAATGATTGTTGCCAGCAATTCAAGGAATCATAATATATCAAACAGCAAGGCAAGTCAATCCTGAACAACTGTTTTGGCGGGGTTTTCCGAGGTATTCTTCTCATTTCAGGCCACTTGTCATTCAGAAAGTGGGTCGATGGACTCGTTCCATACAAAGATCAGTTGTTAAGGGGTGAGCACTTCCTGGTGTTTCGCTTTGCATCTGAATCGATTAACTCCAAAACTTTCGTTTTCTTCAGAAAACCATCACCACGCGTCGTTCTTCTCGCCTGTGAGATGCCGCCAATGTTCCTGCTCTCCTCGCTATGACGACCATGACATGTGCGCTTTACCGCGATTTGATGAATCCAATGAGTTCACATCGGTAGTTGTACATGATTTACTATTTCAGATTAGCTATGTTCGGCAATCGGTTTCTTCAACGATCTAAAGACAGTCACTCTACTGCCCGATACCACAGCGAGGATTGCCGCACTTGTTTGAATTGTAGTTTGTATTCATGCCGATAAAAATCAACTCGATGATATTATTGTTCGTTATTACTGTCTCTCCACCACATGAAACTGAAAAACTCAATTGTCCGAGAAAGTGAAGAAACGGCAACAGTTTGGGCCAGTACGTGTGGTCGCGAAGCCAGTATCCGCGTTGCGAAGGATCAATATGACTCCAATTGAGAGTATCATTCACACAGGAAGCAGATAGCACAGGTGCACAGGTAGTTCAGTGGTAGAACTCCTGCCCGGTAAGCGGAAGCCCCGGGCTCGACTCCCGGTCTGTGCATTAAAACGCAGTCTCCGTAAGAACGCAGGGAAAGGGTGGATAAGTGGCACAACTCCGCCAAAGTGATCGCCTGGGGCTCATATTTTGGCAGCATAACCCCTAGGGCCAATGTAAACTTCCACATGAGTTTTGACCCAAAATCTCGAACTTTGACCTACCAATATCGATTTTTCAAACTTTTGATTTTGATGTCATGT
>LS585852.1:152428-167285 GCA_900490775.1 Pristionchus maxplancki
TACCAATATCGATTTTTCAAACTTTTGATTTTGATGTCATGTGATAGCTCATTCGAAAGAGCATCAAAAGTTATGTTATAAGCTATGTTTTTGTCCGGATCCGACCTGTAGAATTCGAGAAATCAATCAAAACACGGATTTTTAGGCAATTTTCGGCAAACATTGACGTAGCTCACAATGTTGTTATCATTTGCTGCCCCTGAATTTTTGATATGTTTAGTGAAAAACATCATAAAATCCAAATTTGAACTAATCAGGGCGGATTTTCAGTGCGGAAGAATAGATATTGCCTCCCAAACGAGACATGTTCAAAAGTCGGAATTGGTTTCGGGCAGCATATCTCGATCGTTTGGGTGAAAACCAAACTTTTTTCAACGTTATACATAATAAGTGAAGTGGTTTAGCATTTCTGAGCAGTTTTTACAGCTTTTGAAAATTTTTCCGAAAAAAATATTTTTCGACCGTCAGATTTTCGATTTTTCAATTTTGCTAAAATTAACTGTTTTTCAGGCTAGAAAAGACATAGGGGGCCATTTGACTTGAAAAAACGTCATTTTGGCGCATTTCCTTCGATTGACATAAATTCGATTTTTTTGCCCTGGCCATTTCAATGGGCAAAAAGTCGAAAACTAAGAGCTTTCCAAATAGGTGCCAAAATGACTGCAAACGAACTGCCCATGCAAGATAAATCATTTTTGGGATGAAAAACAGTTAATTTTAGCAAAATTGAAAAATCGAAAATCTGAAGGTTGAAAAATAAATTATTTGGAAAAAATTTCTAAAACTGTGAATACTGCTCAGAAATGCTAAACCACTTCACTTATTATGTTTAACGTTGAAACAAGTTTGGTTTTCACCCAAACGATCGAGATATACTGGCCGAAACCAATTCCGACTTTTGGACATGTCACGTTTGGGAAGCAATATCTATTCTTCCGCACTGAAAATCCGCCCTGATTAGTTCAAATTTGGATTCTATGATGTTTTTCAGTAAACATATCAAAAATTCAGGGGCAGCAAACGATAACAACATTGTGAGCTACGTCAATGTTTGCCGAAAATTGCCTAAAAATCCGTGTTTTGATTGATTTCTCGAATTCTACAGGTCGGATCCGGACAAAAACATAGGTTATAACATAACTTTTGATGCTCTTTCGAATGAGCTATCACATGACATCAAAATCAAAAGTTTGAAAAATCGATATTGGTAGGTCAAAAATTGAGATTTTGGGTCAAAACTCACGTGGAAGTTTACATTGACCCTAGGGGTCATGCTGGCAAAATTTGAGCCCCGGGCGACCACTTTGGCGGAGTTGTGCCACCCCACCTGCGTTCTTATGGAGACAGCGTTTTAACCTTTGCTATCTCTAATGAAATTGTATCTCTCTTCAGTATCAACCTTCTCTGTCCTTTCCTCGTCTCCTCGTCTCCTTCCTCCTCCTTCGGAGACACAGCGCGGTCAAGGGTGAAAAAGGGAGGAATGAACCACAGATTCTCCACCAACCAACACGACGGGTGAAAAGAGTGAGAATGAGGGGACGGAAGAGGGCAAAATCGTCCACGTCACGGAAATGAACCCTTTTCCCCCCTCTGACTTGGTACCTCGTGAAACAAACGCCAAGATATTTTATCTAGAATTTACAATTTTATTTAACGAAACTTAGATAATCGACAGAGATTTTACAAATGGTGGAATATTAGGATCAAAATGACGTGTTATTCAAATGATTTGCAGCAGATTATCGAGGAACAATCAGTAGGAAGGCTTTGGGGCGTCCAACTAGCATTCCCTTCGTGATGAATTTTGCGTTGATCTGAAATGGATTCTGGAGGATTCTGAAGATCAAAGGAAATGAGCTCATCCAATCTTATCCCTTCTGACACTTGATTTCACCTCCAACAGGTCTGTTGTATATCACCTGTGCTATGTTTTTCAGACTTCTTACGAAACGTTTCCAATTCGTTCCGAGAAAACTAATAGCGTTGACCATGTAAACCCGAATTTTAGGCACCAAACGAGAGGCTTCTCCAAAAAATCGAGCAGCAGCCACAACTTCTGAATTTGGTTTTTTTTATATATGACAATTCTTAAATTGTCAGTTCTCACCCAGTATCGCTTGTCTGATAAAGTCGTCCTTTCTTCCGAAGAGCATGAGTTTTCGAATAGGCCGCATTCGTAAAACGTCCAAGATCGTTTTTCTGTAATGTGAGTGTTTATCACAATTCACTAATAAAACTAGCTTTTGGAAACAGACACACACAGACAGATAGACAGACAGACGGACGGACGGACGGACGGACAGACAGACAGACAGACGTAGTCATTTTATACTTTTAGAGGAAATACCTCTCATCCTGCACAAAGTGGCCGAGTTTCGGACAGATCAGCTCCTCAACAACAGCATCCCCTAGTAATCCGTATACAGTGAGCACATCCGTCCTATTTGCGCCGATATTCATGTCGAGAGTCAGCTTGCGAATTCTCGAGCACCTTCCGAATATGAGCGATATCACGCGGAACCTACGCTGATCGGTGGTGAAATTGGCCGAAGTGATCGAGACTTCCTGATAAGGGTTGCAAAAGATGTTGATAATTTGACTATTTTTCCAATTCCGTGCCATACCCCCCCCCCCTAGACGCCTCCCTCGGGGTGAGTTTAGTTTGTTTTTTTACGCCAAATAGGCAAAGCATACGCGTCCTATCCAATCACGGAATAAATAAATGTGCCATAACTTAACCTACCTCCTTAGCACTCGTCAGCGGGCTGATGCTCCAGCCTCTCACTGTGAAATAGTGCCTGTGAGCGAGTGGAACATGCAGTTTGACATGCATGCGACCGCCCGCGTCAATGGTCAAGTTGAAAACACTAATGGGTATTTTATAAGTCGCGAGATGCTCTCTCAATAGGGTGTTCCATCCCTTAGAAATCTGAAGAAAAGTTAAATAATTTAAAAAGGGGGTTAAAAGTCTCACCAGAGCCACACTGGCGCGTGATGCTTCGCTAACACTGATGATCTTACGAATGACATCCGAAGGAATGGTGGCGAGATTAATGGGACCATCGGGAGAGGACATCACACGTGTAGACACGTCCGATATTTTTCAAGTTATTAAATGAAAAGGAAGCGTCCCAGTTACCGTAAGACTTTTAACTGAATTGTGACAACTTTGAATTGCTACCAGTCGCTTCTATCTGGCGAAAATATGGCGAAACATCGAGTGTGAATAAAAATAGCTGTTTATCATGTCGTTTGTGCATAGACGTAGCAGCGTTAAATGAATAAATACATTTGATAATAAAGATAGATATGAGTATTCATTCGTCGTTGGCTCGAGGAACAATAACGAAATGGAGCAAGAAACTTCCATTATTCAATCTCTTCCGTGTGAAGGATGCAGTTACCTGTAATGGAAACGTATCGGATTGGAGCAGCGTGATCAAAGGTCTTATCGGGCACCAATAAACTCTTTTCTTTCCACTTATTTCTCATTCTATGTACTACTACAAATTTACATAGGGTTGGAGTGCTTGATTGGCTTGTGCATGTTCCCTCCCATATTATGTAATCTCCCACAGTATTACGTTCGGTTAAATATGAATGTAATGACCCCTACCACTTCAGACTACATCCACCTATACATATGTAACTATTTTGCCGCGCCTCGGGCGTAGATAAATTATTATATTATTATAATGTACCTGTGCATGACTGGTCAACTCGTTCGCGAACGTCTGCCATAGTGGACCCATCAGTATCGAGTAACTGCTATAATCGACGAAAGTGAAATCAATTTTAGGCACCAGACGAGCGACTTCGTCAAAGAACGGAGCGACAGTTGCAATGTCTGAATTATGCATTTCACGTGGTGTCTCAAATTCTAGTTCTTACCCGTTTCCCTGGCTTCTTTGATAAATGTATCGCCTTCTCCCAATAGTACGAGATGCTCGACGGGGTGCGACCGAAGAACGTCCAAGATCATGTTTCTGAGTATTTTTCTGTTTTGCAGTTCTGGTTGCTCGGCTTACGTCTCTTCCGGCACGAAATGCCGAAGCTTCAGGAATGCCAGCGCTCCCACGACTGCGCCTCCCAGTCGACCGTACACGGTAAGCACATCTGTCCTGTTAGCGCTGATGTCCATGTCGAGGACGATTCTGCACACTCGCGAGACCCTTCCAAACATCCGAGTGATTTGATGCATCAAACGCTGTTCATTGATTGGACTGGTCGATGAGATGGAGACTTCCTGCAGCTTTAGATCAGTAAGCGAATGTCTGCATGACTTGCCTCTTGAGGATTCGACACCAAACTCGACACCGAGCAAATGCTCCAACCCTTAGCTTTGAAGTAATGCCTCTTATTCAGGGGCACTTGAAATTTGGCCACAATACGACCGCCAGAATTTATGCTCAGATGGAAAACGCTTATGGGGATTTTATAATTTGTGAGATGCTCTGTCAATAGAGCGTGCCATCGCTTCGAAATCTGAAGTTAAGTTATATCTTTTTTTAAAGTGGGTTAAAAATCTTACAAGCATCAAATTGGTCAGCGACGCTTATTGACACTGATGATCTTGCGAATGAGATCGGATGGAATGTTGGCGAGATTAATGGGAGAAACGGGAGAAGACATTGTACGTGTGGACACAGCAAATAGTTTTTAAAATTCGAAAGACATGAAAAGACGCGTCACAGTTACCGTAAAACGTTTATCTTTTAATTGAGACAACTTTGAATTGCTACCAGTCGCTTCTACCTAATATTCAACATGGCGAAACATCGAGTGTGAATAAAAATAGCTGTTTATCATGTCGTTTGTGCACACCAAAATCTTTATAAGTACCAGCATTAAATGAGCAAAACATAGTCATTTGAAAATCAGGACAGATAGGAGTATTCATTCGTCGACTTCGTTGGTTCGAGGAACAATTAAGAAATGGAGCAAGAAACTTCCATCACTCAATCTTTTCCGTGTGAAAGAAGCGGTTATCTGCAATGGAAACACTTGTCGGTTTTGAATTGGAGTGGCGAGGTCCTAGCGAGGTCATCGTTTGCCTTTCGTAGTCTACGCTACTGCAAATTTTACCGCTCCGGGGGGCTTGTTTCATTAATAAAACCTGTGCATGCCCCCTCCCAAATGATGTAACTTCCATTGCCTAACGTCCGGATAAATATGAACGTACTGCACCTGTGCACGACTTGCCAAATTGTTCGCGAACGTTTGCCATTGTGTACCCATCTGCGCAGGGCTGCGAGCATCGACGAAGGTGAACTCAATTTTAGGCACCAGTCGAGAGACGTCTTCAAAGAATCCAGCGGCAGTTTCAACGTTGATTGTTATTCTCGCTGCTTTGATAAACTCATCGCATCGTCGTAGCACAAGATGGTCTACAGGGTGCGACCGTAGAACGTCCACAATCGTGTTTCTATAAAAGAATTACTTTAGATATTTGTGAGCCAGGTTGAACCCCTTGTCGGAAGCTTGAAAGCTTATAACATTCGCATATATGAACATTCCGAGCATTCCTAGTGGGTGGGCATCAAAAACTGAAAAGAACTCGGGTGGCGCATTTTCCGATGGGCAATGGGTTACCAAAATATTAGGTGAAACGCGTGATATTTACTGGATAAACGTCTAACGCAGGCATTTCTCCTTTACATGGCACTACGATCTCATTTGATTTACCTCTCCGTTTGCACAAAATGGCCGACTCTAGTGAGGAACAATTCTTCGACAATTGCATCTCCTAATAGGCGCCATACAGTAAGCAGAGCTGTGCGGTGCGCGCTGATTTCCATGTTGAGGACGAATTTGCGAACTCGCGAGATCCTCCCAAAAAGCCCAGATATTTGACGCAACAGTCGTTCTTCAGTAGAAAAATTAGAGGATGCGATGGAGACGTACTTAAATTAGGGGGGGGGGGTTCCAGTGATCAATGAAAGACTTACTTCTTCAGAATTGTGCAGTGGAAACATGCTCCAGCTTCTAATTTGGAAATAATGTCTCTGATTTATGGGAACTTGCAGGTTGATAGCAATGCGACCGCCAATGTCTACGGTCAATTCGATGATGGTACGTTTTGGAACTCGGAAAATGAAACTTAATGGATCAAAACCCTATTCTTAGAACCGATTATCCGGAACTATGCTAATGGAATTGCTTTTTGTGGAAATTGATCTTTAAAATCTCTCGATGGAGAACAATGGTATTATAATCCACGAGAGGGAAAATGCGTCTGAGAACTCATTACCATGTAATCCCTTTATGGGAACGTGCGAATCGGAACGAACGTTTGGGAACCAAGATTTGGGAACCGCGGATTTAGAACCGTGGCTTTGGAACCACTGTTTTGGAACCACGATTTGGGAACCACGGTTTTGGAACCAAGATTTGGGAACTGCTGATTTGGAATCGCGGCATTGGAACCGCGATTTTTGTTTTATTCCATTATGCAATACGACCATCTTTTGCCTTACCAACCGAACCGACTTTATTGTTAATAACTGTTGTTGTATTGAATAAATATTTATTTCTTGATTACAAGCTTGCTTCCTAATACATAGTTCCAAATCTTGGTTCCAAAACCGTGGTTCCCAAATCGTGGTTCCAAAACTGTGGTTCCAAAGCCACGGTTCCAAATCCGCGGTTCCCAAATCTTGGTTCCCAAACGTTCGTTCCGATTCGCACGTTCCCATAAAGGGATTACATGGTAATGAGTTCTCAGACGCATTTTCCCTCTCGTAGATTATAATACCATTGTTCTCCATCGAGAGATTTTAAAGAAGGCCTCCCCAGAGTCGAAATGGAAATGTCCCACCACGCAGGGAATGCGCTTAAAGGTTGGATTACTGTAAGTATTTCGCTCAACCTTTTCGTTTGACAGCGACTTTCGATTTTATTGATCTTTACGCCTCGTTTCGTGAATTTTATTGTTAATTTTTATGTTTCCAATCACTAGAGCTAGCTGCTGAACCCGTTGAACATGTTTTGATCGCGAGTGAGCCTCAACATCGGTTGAAAATCCACGAAGTAAAAATCTTTGCCACTATTTTAACTTTATCTTAAGTTTTCTCGTGTTTCCATGCTTTTCAATAATCTAATTAGCAGCAGCTTGCTACCATCGCCTTAATCACGCTTAAAAATAGTGGTGAAATATTAACTGTGCTTCCAAACTCTAGCATTTTCCGTTTCCTTCCGTTATTACCACCGCTTTCGACTCGTGTTCGATTTTTACTACTGGTACTTGCGTAGCTTTATTTTTGACTTATTTTTCTGCTTGCTCAACGTTGTTTAATGAGGATCTGTCTGTTTCAGCCCGGCATGACGTATACGTTGGTCTCGCGGACGTCGTTTGAGTCGGTTGATGCGTCGATCGATTAGGTGAGTTACCGAGCCAATTCAGCATTATTCAAGTGACCTTAGTCGTTGTTTGGTTTATTTCTTGGGCGTGTTGAACTCTGTATACTAGACTGTCCTTGTATGCAATCAGCACGGGTGTAAAATTCACTCAATCAAATGCCATCGAAGTGTTCTGTGCTTCGTTTGATATTATTCCTAAGTGATCTTCCGTCTATTTTCATTTTGGGTTCGGGTTAAATTAGCAAACGACGAAGTTTGCAGTCTGGTCGTCTTTCACCCCTCATGTGGCGGTATATCTTCCCCCGCTCGCCGTCTCATCCCGTCGATTGCGAAGAAGAGAAGCAGGACATTATGAGGTGAGTGTGCTCTTATTATCGACTTTCACCAATTGTCGTCTTCTTGTAGCAGACGCGCCTACACCAGAGCAAGCACCACCTCGAGCGCCGGGTACTGCAGCCAGTCGAGTGGCGATAGCGTGCCTCGACTCGGAGCTTCTTCAATGAGCGGAGAATCGGCAGAGATCGAGGTCTTCTCGTCAAAGGTGCGTCGTATTTTAGTAGCTTATTACGGGTTTCGATCAGTTTATTTATTATAACAAACATTTAAAAAATTGGACCATTCGGAATTTTAATTATAACAATAAAGAAAAGTTAATTGAATACAACATTTGTGTACCCTATCGAAACTACTCGTCATCTTCTAGTTCCTCGTCCTTCTTCCTATTATATTCATCATCTTCTTCCAGGAGAAGACGAATCTCTTCGATGACGCCATCGATCCGCTGCATATCGAAGAGGGGAGGAGGAGGGACGTCGTCTTCATCTTCAGATTCATCCAGGTTGGAATCAGCAGCGAGGGGCACTGTGGGAGTGTTGAGCTTGTTCCACTGATCCTAGAACAACAATTATTTGAGTAGGCATTTGA
Organism: Pristionchus maxplancki; assembly: GCA_900490775.1. NCBI lineage: Eukaryota > Metazoa > Nematoda > Chromadorea > Rhabditida > Neodiplogasteridae > Pristionchus > Pristionchus maxplancki. Next base: position 160,712 of record LS585852.1, read on the forward strand.
ACAACTGGCTCGTACCTTTCTTTTCTGCAGCTCAATCTCCTCCTTCTTCATAATAGCGTAGGGAGTGGCAGTGAGCGAGGAGCGGATCTAAGATAGGAGTGGTATTGGTCGATTAATTAGAAAGCGAACCTCGTAAGCCTTTGCCTTGACTTGATCTCTCCATATATTCTTCGCCTTAGATTTCACGTTTCGCAGAACTGGCTTCTTGAGCGTATGATTGTTGTAGCTCTTCTTGCCAGTCTGTAATGAGTTTCACTGTTCCTTAGTTAGTTACACAAATAGATAGGTAAGCATTGAATGCAAATAACTCACGATTACTCGAGTCCCTTCCTGTTCGTCTCGCTTTAGCTCGTTCCAGTGGAGAACACACATCATCGTTCGCAATTCGTGCCCATTTCTGAAATTAATTTGTTGAATGCCAAGGGAGTAGGAGGGTGTTAGCAGGGTACCTGTCGAAGTAGCACTCCTTGGGTGCGTATCTCCATGCCAGAGAATTCAAACTCTCACAGGTACTCGTTTTGAGCATCCATGAGACACTTCCAATGTCCTCCATGTTCTTGTCCGTATACAGCACAGTTTGCAGGCGCTTGTAGGCCCGGCTTCCCTTAGGAACGACTGGATACTTGGCGGATGGAGGCGAGTGGGTGCATCTTTTGAATTTGGTGAAGCTCGGGTCCTGTAGGTAAGGTCATAGAATATTAATGCGATAGTGTACTCACATTGGTGAAATCGTGAACACCGGCAATGCAGAGGAGAGATGCTCTGAACATCTCTCGTGCCAGTGTTGCATCTCCTCGCGCTTCTACCACCGCGTTGTACGCCTTGTTGATGATGGTCCTGCTGTAGAATTTGACCATTCCCATGTACGCTGGCTTGGTGATCTGGAAAATAATTTAGTAGAAAGATTTGAGTTTCGCAGATAGTTCATGATGCTTACAATTTTTTTGCAGAAAATTACTCACTCGGAGAAGATGGAGAGTCAGGTTTCTGAAGAAATGCCACGGATCAAAATAATGTTGGATCGATGGAAATCGATCCTTCATCATTTTGATTACCGCGCCATGTCTATCAGTGACGAGAGTCTCTATGTGGTCCACTCCTCCTATCTTCTCAGCCAACAACTTGAGCGCCTTCTCCAAGCATGCCACCTTGAATAACATTTTCATGTAGTATTCGCGTTTCACAATTATATTGTTGTTTATACCAAGTAGGAGAGCTGAATCATTGGTTCACCTTTTTTCTTTCTTCAAATTTTTTTTCTTTCTATAGGATACCCTGAAAAAGATGCACGGATGTACCTCTAGAGTCCCACTCCTTCCCGTCTCCTTCTTATTCATGAGAATATGGACAAGTGCTTCTCCGCTTTCTGAGTCGACAAGAAAGTAGCGACACCACTCGGCAGAGTAACCTCTGGTATCAAATGAGCCATCGCCCGCTACGTGCAGCTTTTCTCCCTAGGATAGTAGCCGCTTATTATTGATTGGCTAAGGTGAAAGAGTGAAAGAGTAAACTACCTTGGCCAGTCGATCTCTGAGTCTCTCGAATATTCCTTCCTGTGCCTTGGTGAACACAGAGGTGACAGCGGGTAGTAAGTAATCATTCTTCAGACGGTGGAAGGACGTCTTCGACACAGTGTTGAGGCCCACTGCTTTTAGGAAGTAGTTCAGGCGCTGCAATGGAAAATAATAATAGTTTTTTTTTGTTAATCTTTGATCTTTCTATATTGGTGTATTGCAGTGATTATTCTAAAGTACTCACAGCTGTGCCTACTGCAGTCACGGCCGATCCGACCACCATGTCGAGATTGATCTTCTTCAGCTTCTCCTTGGGAGATGCGTTGGCTGTCGGGAGAACAGGGCTGTTCGTCCAGTAGTACTCCTCTCCACATGCAGTGCATACGCACTGGCATGAGAGAGCGTGAGCTTCTTCACTGAACTTGAGGCTGTTCTTCCCCTCTGGACAGGCTTTGCAGCGAGAGAGCAATTCGACTAGACTGTCCCTGCTGACTATGAAATAGTCAGACGAGGGAAGCTTCGTCGTCGTTGCAGTAGTGGGAGTGTAGTTGGGGTCCTTCTTGATCTCCTTCTCCTGGAACATAGAAGAAACGGGGTGGTTTAGAAAAAATAAAATTACTTTTCGATAAATAAAAAAAATTGAACACATAACTAACCGTTTCTCTTTTGCAGCAGCATCGACAGCACGGCGGGACTGCGGCATCGGCGAGACGAAGAGAGAAGTGATGAGATGAAGAAGGTCGAGCCCGGGGCGTCGTCGACAGAAGAGGGGGTCCTGGGGTGGGGGGAGGAGAGGGCACGGTAAGCGTGTTGTAGGATACGGTAGTGACGGCCGGCAACACTCTCTGAAAAGAGAGAAGAGTCGGATAAGTAGTACACATTTCTTGTTTTTAATTATTGCGATAAAAATATCTTTTTTTAAAGAACTGTTTACTCACTCGTGACATCGGGATTGCATCCGGCTTGAGATCTCTGGAAGTGTAGCTCGTGTACGAATCTCGAGAAAAGTGCGAAGCACACACGTAGTGTTTTCCCGGTGCCGTTCGAATGAATTCCTCCATCGTTGCCTTAGCCATGTCATCTTTGCTCAGAGCATGGATCCACAGAGGGCGCAGGTGATCCTTGTAGGTGAATTGGTGGAAGTCCTTCTTCGAGGGAGCAAACGTGAAACAAGCAAGGCACGTCGGCATTCTTAGAAAGTAGGTAATAGATTAAAACGAAGGCAGTTTTGTCAATGTACAATAATGTTCGATTTTAACGATTTACTGTTACAGTATTCAGCGCGTTACAATGTTAATAACTTTATCGATCAGAGGTCGGTTATTTCGGAAGGGGAAAATCCTTTGTAGTGGCTGCTGGGCCATTTGTCCCTCACTGCTTTGATGAAGCAAGAGGGAAGACGAATCCTCACTCCCTTTCCGAGATGACCGACGGAGGTAGCGACGAACAGTCGATACGCTCCGTACCTCATCGATCTAGGTGATATTGATTTATCGAGTAGGAGAATACCGTAACTCACTTGTTCGCATCCGTGATGGGCTCACCGCTCAGCATTGAGAAAGTCTCGGCTGAAGAGAGAGCCGCCTGAACTTGTCTTGTTGTTTTTACACCGCTATTGTGTACGCTAGGGTTCGTCATTACTGTATGATTATCGACAATTAATTACGATATATGGTACTGAATATACGGTATCTAGGAAGGCGGTCTGGGATTGAACAACATTTTAGCATCAATCGATCACGGAACGATCATTTTGATAGGTTACGATATAAACGGTAGCAATATTACAGTTTCAATTGTCAGTTATACTTCAGTAAACATGTAGATATGTGCAGAATAGTAAGTTAATTGATAAGAGATAAATACTCACGACATCGGTGATGATGTATCCCTGGAAGAGCGGGTCCTTCACGATGCAGGAATGGCTGCAGAACTCCTTCATCTTCCCAATGAGGCCATCACGGAGAAGTGTTCCCTTCTTGAGGAGGTCGAAGGAGAACAGCGACTGACAGCAGTAGTCTGCCGGCTCTTGAGTGGATCGGGGAGGGCAGCACTCGCATTTGCATGCAGCTGCCTCTTCCTGGTCCACTCGCGAGGCGAATACTCGCTGCTCGTTTTCCTCCCTCCTCCTCATGCTAGCCAGAGCTGCTTCTGCTTCTTCGAGTGGTGGCAGCTCGTCTCCCATCTGCATATACTCAATTATAGAAAAGATACTTCAATCTACAACGGGTAATCGAGAAAATGGTAGTCGATAAAGAAGTAAGGTACAGTAAGCTGGGCTAATTGTCACGAATGTCAGTTTGCGATTGAATCAAAATTATCAGCAAAAAGATTAAATAACTGAAAATACGCATAATAATAGTGAAGAACAGTGCAAAAGACGCAACGAAAACTGAAAGCATGAACATGTTCTCTGTTCACGCAAAAAGGGTTTCAAAACACCACGTATCAGGGAAACTGATAGGGGGATTAGGGTATCTGGATTGATTACTTCTGATTGTTCCAAGACAGAACATCACTTCAGTTCCGGTTCACTCTAATTATATATCCCCGATGTTTCTCGTTCATAGCATTTCTGCAAATCGCATGTTAGTGTGTTTACATAGCGAAGAAACCCGAGTTTGTTGAAGACAAGCCTGCATTGTCTCTATGTAGAGCATCTGCCTTCTCCCTCTCCCATCTACCCTCGTGGCCTAGTGGTGCGTGCTCTTGTCTTGGTAGCATCGCGCCGCAGGTTCGACTCCCCACCGCTACTTTTCTTCTATTGCAGTGCTTCTTTTTCGATTACCAATACCAATCAATCGATATCGGCCGATCGGATACCGTAACGTAAAATTAGCCTGCGCTCGCAAGCAAACTTTCAAAAATCGTAGCGGCCTTCATTGGCATCTGTGAAACTTTGGATAAAGTGATCTCTGATCGGGTAGCCGCTCTCTAACACACTACGCTTCCAGTTTCTGTGACCAAATTTTCGTGGGACTCCTTCTTTAAAGATCAATTTCCACAAAAGGCAATTCCATTAGCATAGTTCCGGATAATCGGTTCTCAGAATAGGGATTTGATCAATTGAGTTTCAAAGAAAGGGTTTCAAAATCAATTTTCCAAAACGTGAGTTTTGAATATCTAGTTTTCAAAATGATGGTTCCATTTCCGGAGTTCCAATTCGTACCACCATCGTCAATTCGACCTGGTTAATGAGTATTTTATGTTTAGTGAAGTGCTCGTTGACCAGAATATTCCATCGGGGCGAAATCTGAACGAAATATATTATATGCAAAGCATATATGCACGAAGCATATATGCACGCGGAGGAACAACTAAAACTTACCAGTCTCAAGTTGTCCAGCGACACTTTTGCTACGTTACGAACACTGATGACTTTGCGAATGATATCAAAAGGAATGGTAGCGAGGTTAATAGGGGCATCGGGAGAGGACATCACGTACGTTGAAAAATGTTCTTGAAGCCAGGGAAAGCAAATGACAGGGAAAATGAGACCTGTTTTGCAAAAAAAATCTTAGTTACAGTAAGAACGAATCCAGTTGTGAAAATGAAAGTATTGCCAGTCGCTTATAACATTGATTGTCAGCCATTTAGTATGGTGCGTGATGCAATGCAACAATAAGTAGTGTTTATCACACGATGATCACTCGATGACTCCACGTTCATTTTTTGCACTTTCTCGAGCCCTCGATCGATTCCATCAGCAGAAACATTGCGGCTGTCATGGAGGGCGTGAGTTCATCGTCCTCATAGGAAGAGTAGAAGCCCGGAAAGATGCCCATCATAGTTTGAGCTGTTTTGTTCGCCGAGCTGTTGCACGTCATGAAATCGGCGTAGATGGTCTGAACGTTTTGATTAGACACCTATTGATTGATCACTTTGTTTTAGTTTCTGGTCCCCACCAGAAACCGAAGACCCACGACACAAATACTCGTTGATTACGGCAATTCGATACCTTCATCTGCGCACCGAGCTTGAAATCCGTGTAATACTTGTTCAGATCCGATCGGTAGTCTTTCCGAAGCTTCTGGACATGCTCGATGTCTTCCTGTAGTGGGCGAAATTCATTTTCGAAACGCATGATTACGGTAGATTTGATCTACCTTTTTCAGTGCGTTGGCAATGAGAGGAAATGAGAGGAGGAGGAAGAGGAGAGCAGTGTTCATTGTTGAATGATGGAACGGAGGAGTTGGTGAAGCCATTTAAAGCCTAAACTGTTCCTGTTGTTATTGCAATCCACTATAAATTGCTTCTCTTTGTCCTCCATTGGATCATTCAACAATGAACGCTTCTCTCCTCTTCATCCTTCTCTCGATTCCTCTCGTTGCCAACGCCCTCGATAAGGTAGATCAGCATATAGAATAATTCAGAAACATCCTGGACCTACAACTTAAAAACGGTTATGACAATTTCGAGAAACCCTTGAAGAGCTGCACATTTTTCGCTAATTAATTACTAATTACCAGTTAATTGACTAATTATTAATTAATCACGCAGTACCGCATTCAAACCGTGCTTGATGAGCTCACCAGATATCGCACCGACACGTTCAAAGTGCTCGTCGGCAAGGACAGACCTCCGCAAATGAAGGTGAGCGGTAGCTCCCGGGTTCGATTCCCGGTCCGTGCATTAACCTTTTTGCTATGAATCTCTAATAAAATTCCTTCCAAATGAAGGCGTTTTACTATCCGTCTTCCGTGACACTACCATCCTCAGGGCATTTCCGTCTAAACCTTTTCAGGGCATTTTCAAAAATAAAAGCCAAAAACATTCAGGGTATTTTCGATGACCTCATGGCGTGCAAGACCACCGCCGACAAGGCAGTCGCTGCTCTGCTCAACGCCCTGCCCGATTTCATCCCAAAGGAACATGGAAGAGGCGAGACCATGGTCGGACTGGGCTCGATGCTTGCCATGATCGATGAACTGGCAGAGTATAGAAAGTGCAAATAATGGGGGGAAGATGGATGATAAAAAAATGTGATAATAATTGCATTACATAAATCCAGAACTGTTTCACAAGAAGTGATATTAAAATGCAACGACGTTGACTGTACA
>LS585852.1:176392-190022 GCA_900490775.1 Pristionchus maxplancki
GTGTGGGAAACGAAGAGTTCGAAACTCTGGGAGAGAAAGTTGCAGTGGGTCGCAACGACTTATGGAAAGATTACGGTATTTATTTGGAACTGACTTTTATGAATGGAATTATTGTAATTATTTGATTATTTAAATAAATAAATAATCATTTAATTAATTGGATATTTGGGTATCGAGTTACGATAGAAAATCGATACACATCGTGCATGAACGACCTCGACCGCACCGTCCCACAAATCATGACTTCTTTTTCGGCCTTTCTGGATATCGTTGCGGAAAATTGATCGTGAAAATGTTTTTGAAAACGTTAGACAAACTGCTAATCGAGAACTACTTTTACCGATTCATTAATGAATTCGAAATCGATCCTATGATTGATGTAAGAGAATGTCCTTTGTTGCAATTTTCTTGATTTTATGTGTTTTTTTAGGTCCTCACATCATCTGGAAAGAAGATCTGGCTGGAGACTTCTTGTTGGGATCCTTCTGACCGCGATTCTTACGCGACCAATGAATATGCTGTCAAAGGTTGAAACTTGTCTATAGTGAATTATAGTAAATTGTATACTTCAGCGGAACGTTCTTCGTTGAGTATCAAACACGCATCAAGAGTCAATGAGCCTTTCTAAATCAAGAGAATATCTCTGCCACGGCTACTCCCTTAATTGAGTTGAATGTGTCTACGTATCCAAACATTGTCACACAATTGTCGTTGTTCTATTTCGTTACTTTATACTTAATCTATCTACTGTGTTGATTGAATTATACGCATGTCTATATTTTCGGAAGACGGGGAGACAGATGCGTGTAAAAGCATTAAAGTGAGCAAGGAAAGCGTTAAAAAGCGCGATAAACACAATCACGTATCGTAAAGAAAATGAAAGTATTTATCAGCGTTGAATTTATGAGTAATGGATGGGTTTTATCGAGTAGAACTGGGAAGTTAACGTCCAGTTACTTCTTAATGTGAACTGTTAACTTGAATTCACGGACACACGACGGCGGGAGGATTTTCCAGTCCACAGAAGAAGATCGACGTATCGACTGCAAGCTTTGGATTGTTCAAGAAAATGTAGTTTCGTTACAATTGAGGCTCTTCTTGTAGGGCTTCATGCAAGTGACCGAGTTTGCATTCGACACGAACGGACACATCGCTGTGCCACATGGACCAATGTCGGTGTCGGGACCTCTGAAAATATTAGAAATCGCATGTATCAGGAACAAACATGCAGGGGCAATCTCCACATCTGTTGGTGCACGTTCTTGTACGCGTAGAATTTGAGAAACATCCGCAGGTTGTGGCGCAAGGGCCCGTCACCCACTCGCTCCAAACCCCGCCCGACAACCAGCCTGATAAGCATGCTTACATATGGTCATCTTATTTCGTGAAATGTTTGTGCCAATCTTTTTTTGTGCATTTGAACAGAGGTTAGGGGTATGTTGCAGTTAACCGTTGCGACTGCAGCCTCAAATGCGAGAAGAAGAAGAAGAGAAGTGATGATTCATTCCGATGGAATGGAACAGTTCACATTCTCGGGCGATAAATAGGTGTTTGAACCCATGCTGTTGATACAATTGTGGGTGAAAAGTGGAAAGGAGAGATCGAATGTGGGATATATTCAACCACGTGCAATCGCAAATACGACGTGGTGGTTGGTCTTTACAGCTCAAGTAGAAAAATCTAAACTTTACTTTAGAATTCGAAAGTTTATACCGAAATTTTTACAGAGATCAAACTATTGGGGTGAGGAATGAAATGTTACACAAAGAAGTGTCCAACAATATCGCATCTTGATGAATCGATGGATCGCTTCTAATTTAATTTATCAAGCAGTCAAATGTATTTTTATTCGACACATCGTGTACGTTCCATGGCCACCCGGCAAATAAGCTCGCACTCTTTTTAACCAGTACCAAAAAGGACCAATAAGATCAAAAATCTAGCAAACAATCATGCGGGTCATTCCAAATTTTCGAAATGAACTCATATTTAAATCAATATCTCATTTATCATCAAACAATTCATTCAATAACACGGGAACAGAAAAGTTGTCATTCTCAGAAGTGTGTAGACGGCATGGATGAAACCATTAGAGATTGGTAGGGTTACTTTGAGTTAAAGGAGACGATTACGTCTCCCCACTCTTCCTTCTTCCATCTTCATAGACAAAGCCAATTACTATTCCTCTCACACGTATTCACACGATGCCCTTGGTTGTGAGCTTGGAAGGTTTGGCATCCCTGAGTTTTCCGGCTTGCTCTTCTGCAGAGAATGCTTTGTTTACGTCACTGCATCTCAGGACGGGAAATTGGAATAAATTGGGGAGCGTTCTTCTAGCCGAAAGGAACATTCTCTAGCGACGGGGTCTTCTCCCCGTTAGTCAGTTCCAGACTGTAGTTCTGGCGTATGGAGTGAGGAGATTCTTCTAAGTTGGTCTGACCGAATCGTCGCAGATTGCATCATTCATTGTATCAAGAGCGAGAGAGGCAGTGTAGGCGCCTGAGTGTGAGGTTTGTCAATTAAATTGTAAACAAAAGAACAAACAAATGAGAAAAATGAAGGCAATAATAAAGGCAAAAAAAAGGTTAAAGTGAGAGCGAATAGTGTGATGCAGCACATAGAAGCGTCCATTCACGCGTCTCTCCTTCACGAGTCTCAATGTTTCCACTCGAAAGCCACTACGATTTGAAAAAATCCTCACCCCTCTGGTCTTCCCCTGTATGTGCCATTTAGAGTAAATCACATCGTGAACTCCAGGGCGTCTCTTATCCATGCCATATTTTATTTGGGAAGTGGCTCTCTTCAATTTGCATGCTCTTTCACCTCTCCTACCGATAAGAGAGTGTGTCTAATGAAAAGGCCATTTCTTGCGAGGCCATCCCTATATTTTCAACGCAAGTACGTATGTGTGTTGCCGCTGATCTGGTATAGAAGTGGATGGAACACCAAAGGTGGAATAAGTGTATAAGTTGAGGAGTACTAACTCGGTCTTTTTTTTTCGTTTTTGCTTATCCCTGCACGCGATAGCACAGCCTTCAGTTGACGGATTGCGGTTCAGAGGACAAATTTATCAGCATGTTGTGAGATACAATAACACAGGCTCGAGATCGAGGTGCTTTCCCGTGGGCGATTTCCAGCGCGAACACGGATTTTTGTAGAAACTGCGGCGGCCAATTCCCTCAAATGTGTCGCCGGATGCATCGTCAAACTGTAGCAATTATGAGTTATCATTTTTATTATTCCTGTCCTTGTAGATAGTACACTGTTTTTTGCTCTCCAAAGGGTGCCACTTGTTTTCTCACAAAAGAAAAAAGGCCATTAGTTTTCTCACATTAGGAAAAAGAGGCCACTAATTTTCTCACATAAGAAATAGGGGGGGTCACTAGTTCGACATGTCAACTCACTGTGATTCTCATTGATGCAAATCTCGCATGCATTCACAACTTTGGCAGAGAAAAGTTCGTCCCCCAATCATCTACGCTTCTTTTTTTGTCCATTTGTCAACGTAGCTTCAAGAAAGCATGAAGAGAGGCAGTGTAGACGCCTAAAGTCGTGAAATAACTGTCAGAGAATAACAAAAATGCCAAAATTTCTGATAAAATGTACGAGATTATGAGAATTACGAGTCGCTCAGGGAACGTTCCTTGATACCGTACTTATGTTCTCCGCTTGAGATCTGTCAGCATTTGAAGTGGGTAAATGGTTATGAAAGAAGAGAGGAGGGAAAGAAGAGGGGAGGAAGAAGAGTTACGGGGAATGGCTATTCTCACTCGATGGTGAAGCAAAGGAAGTAAGGTAGGAGAGTGAAGAAAATATTATTCAGAATGACACCCTTGCTTGATCCACTCCATTTGCGAAATAATGGCATGTAAAATTTATCATCATCTGTGAGATACAATAAAAACATTCAATAATGGCTTATGAACTCGTCTCTCTCGTTCTCAGCATCCTTTAACTGTTGTATCTTTGCTGTGTATTTGATGTTGGCACAGAATAAGCAACCCTTGCACTTATGCAGAGCCTGCAAATAGGATTTATTGTTTTAAAGGGTGTTAAACGAAATTACCACTGTATTCATTAGAGTTGATGCGTATCCACTGCAGTCATTGTTAGAATCGAAGTGTTCGAAGTAGGTATTTGCTTCGGTTTCGGCGGCATTCTGTGAGTCGTTTTTAATTTAAAACAAATGATAACATATTACGAATAAATAAGTAAAAGATTTGAATCACTACGATATCACCAAAGTGGCCATTTACCGTATCCGATATGATTTGGATGGGTTCAATCAAAAAGCAAAAAAATACATTTTAGGTAATAACTTGAAGAGCCTATACTGCCAATATTGCAACTTTTCATCGACCCTACGCATTTTGCCGTCTGTGGATCGTTTTGCTCCCGCTTGACGGAATAATGATTAAATAATAATAATTTACCTTTTTGACTGAGATAGAAGATCCATCTCTCGTATCTATCCAGTTCGTAAGGTCGATTGGTTTCGGCCAGGTAAACAAACGACTGGAAAAATAGAAGAATACTAGGGTTGACGAAACGAAACGGAATTCGGAATTTCCGAAAAACTAATCCAATTATCTCCACTTTTCCGGAAAAAAAGTGTCGAACAATGGACCTTTCCGAAACTATTCCGGAAAACTCGTGAATTTGTCGAGCGGTGTGAGATGACGAAGAGTTATGTTTCACAGAAAGAATAAAAATCCGATATCTAGTCGAAAATGGTTCATTTACTTCTGATTATGAGGCAAAATGGTTGAAATTCATTCTATCTGTGAAACATAACCATTTCGCAGTCATTTCCCACCGCACTTTTCTATCTCAATTCGGAAAATGAAGTTTTTCGGAAAAGTATCGGAAAGATCTATTGTTCGACTCGGTTTTCCGGAAAACTGGAGATAATTAGATCAGTTTTTCGGAAATTCCGAATTCCGAATGGACAACCCTAAAGAATACTAATTTTATAATAATAAAAACGGCATGAATCCAGCCAGCATCCTGCTTTGAAATAATGAAATAATAATTTGAAATAATTTGAAATTTGATCAGGAATAGTGATGACAATTCGGCACGCGCCTCTCTCGTTCTCTCGCTGGTTAGAGAGACGAGAGAGTACACAAAATGAGGAGGGTCGAGTGCCGATTTGTCAACACTAATCAGGAAGTTCCCGCCAAACACTAGAAACGTTTAATTCGTCAAGACAATTCAAATAAGGTACCAACTCTCATTAAAACAAGTTCAATATTATTTTTTTCAATAACTAATTTCCATAAAAAAAATAGTCGCGTCAACTAACCATTCAATTCAATTCCATGAAGTTTTATTCGTCTCACAACTTTTACTCGTCAGAATACATCCCCTTTTCTTCAAGGGAAGCCGAGGCAGTGTAGAGGCCTAGGATGTTATATTAATTAGAGGGTAAAATAGGTAAAATAGAAAGAAAATAATCATAAATATGATGGATAAGAAAGGAGAACGAATAGGCGTGATGCGCTTTTTCCTCTCCTCCCTCCAAGTTACAGTTAACTTTCTGCGCAAAAGCCAGAAAGGTGTGAGAAAGATGAGTCAAATGGCTCTGTGACATAGTGCCAGAAGGATACGTGAGAGTCAAGGTGTTTACCATCGTTTCCCTCTCGCCCGACCCCACGAGAGCCCTAGATCATGACAGCTGCTCACTCTAGTCCCTACACTCCCTGAGAGAGTAGCTCCGACAAAGATATGCAGAGCAACATCTGTCTAGTAGTCAGAATACAAGGATAACGGCTTTACATAATATGTAATTACAGATCTTATTCTTCTCCATTTCTGTAGAAGATCCCCAATTACCCTAACCCCCATTCCCATTCATTCGTTCTGCAACGCCTAATCTCTTATTCAGCGGTGCAAGGATGTAAATGTGCGTAGAAGAACTCCCCCCTTCTCCACATCCCCTTCACCCTTTCAGTCGTTCGCGAGTGCTCAGTAGGCGCGCCTCGTCGATAAAAAGCTCTTCTATTGAATCTCTTCTTGCCTCTCGTCCGGGGGTAAGGGAGATCGAACCTACTTCACGGCGAGGTCGTAATCTCGTCCGGTACAGCTCCCCCCATCCTCTCCCTCGCGTCCCCTTCCCTCTTCCCCATCTACCGTTCTTTGTCTCACACAAAACCCATCTCCATGTATTGGGGAAAGGAAGGATGGGGAGGAAGAACTATAAATGAACGGCTTTTCAACTTGTCTACATGCCGACGAGAAATATTCTCGACTAATTGATTCATTTATTCGGTCGGGCTGTGACATGCACCACATAACATTGCATTCGATAATAAAGTGACGAAGAATTTTGCGATTCTAGTGCCAGGGTGTAATGTTTTTTGTAAAATAATGCAGAGTTGAGTGGTTCTCACAAATACTCCCCTTTCCCTGGTCTCATAATTCTCCCCACTTTCCTTCCACCACTTCTGCTCTCAAGTGACTGTCGATAATTTATCAACACCGGGAAGGATTCAATAAAAGTACGGCGTTTATTCAACAAGCTATTTCGCTCAAACTCACGAAAGGTGGAGGCTGTTTTATATTTTCGGTAAGATTTGGCCATTAGTCGAAGAATCGAAGAATCGAAAAATTGAGTCGTGACAGCCGGACTCTCTGCAAGCGTCTCACGCGTCTCCATTCAATATTGTTTTGAAAATTATTTTTCAATTTTTGTTCAGTAATATTTGTCTTTCAATCTCCTTCACTTTTAGATGGGCTGCTGCATTTCCAAAAGACGTCCCTCTAAAGCTATTGAGAAGCCTCAATCAATCCCTGGCCCCCTCGGCGAGGGGCTTATCTTCAAGTCCATGATTGAATTGATCAAAGACATCATCAAGAGGAGGTTTCGAAAATCGTCTAATCTCCATGAACTACCAGCAAAACAAGTCCCTCTCTGTGAGTGCAAATGGCGCGCGGCCAATGACGCCGAGGACATGAGAACTACTGTGTTTTTACTGTTCGGAAACGCGGCGTCGAGTAGCGAGAAGGATGTGGTGAGTATTGTTTCGTTTCGAAGCAAGAGAAGGTGCTTGGTCGGATGAGAACCGGAAATAGACAAGAGACAACTGTTATGTTAGATTGTTATGACGGTAATGCTAAATAGATACATCGCTCTCATCCGGCCAAGTGCCCCTGAGAATGGGAATTCTCAGTAAGTTTATTATAATCGGTGCGATTTTGCTAGATTTATGGGATTTTGTAGCTTCGGCTGATCGCAAATGATGTGTTTCAGTTCGATTACTTCTTCGATTCCCTATTCGAGCTGAACATTACGAAATGCAACCTAACATGTGGCGATATGTGGATCCGGCCTGAGAATTTGAGCGAAGAGGAGAAGAGTGTATGTTATTTTTAACCTTCTCCACTTTAATGAAAGTTGTTTTATCAGACAATCCGCACTTATCTTTTCCCATTCGCCCAAGCCTTCATGGGCCTACCAATCACTGGCAATGGTTACTCAGCGAGGTTCTTATTTATCAGTTTTGAGTTTTTATTTAACTTTTTCTTCAGATACGTCCTCTCTGGAATAGTCATCTTTCGCGTGGAATTGTTTCCGACATTCCGGGACGCATTCAACGATAGCAACGATTACGTGAGTAATCTTAAATTTTTAGAGTTGGCGAATTTTTAGAGCTCATAATTCGAATAAATCGTTCCGCTCATCACTTCAGACTCCCTTCCTCTATCGCTTGCTCGAATTAGAAGAAACACTGCGCCGCATCCTCTCTGAACGACCACAGGAGCGACTCGTGCACAACGTAAGTGGATCGCCGACCTAATCTACCGTAATCTTATCTAAGATCGAACCACTGTAGCTCAAACCTACCGTAATCCGTAAAAATCGGGAAGAAAACATTTCCAGAGCCTGACCATGCTGTGGTCTGGCATGATCCCACAGAGGATCCAGGACTCACACACTTGGTGGAGCGAAAACTTCGCAAATGCTGAAGATGACCTGTCGAATACGATTGAAGAATACAATCTGACCGATTGACCCTTCTTCCCGTAGACAAATAGCTTTACGCTCGGTACAATCAAAGCTTGACAATAAAAGAATCGTATCACAAAGGACATAAGCATATGAAAACGGATACCGTAGACTTGTAATTACCAAATAGTAGCATGTAACATTATAAAGTGTAGAAATGCGAAGAAAGAGATCATTCTAGTTCACTCTTATTACTCATTCAGGTCAATATCGGATACGGTAGGCAGAATGAGGGAGACTGTAGGCACCTATTACTCTTTCAATTCGTACTGTCTACCGTAGACCTCGGGGCACGGTATCACACAACACAATAATTCATTAACTAATACAGGGCAAGGGGACAATTAGTTATTCTAGGTCAACCAGGCTCAAATAACTCAATTTGCGATAAATTGTGGATACGGCACAGCGTGTCAGAGAGAACAAATCGCGGCAAACGTACTTTCGTGACGCACTTCTCTCCCCGATCATTTTACCCCTCTCTGAGTGAGCTGCGCGGTCGACGTTGAGGGGAAATGAGAGCGAGAATGGAGAGAAATCAATGTTATAACTAGAATTCATCAAAATTCTTATAGCCCTAATTTGAAACTTATTCTATTTTGCGAAAGAAGAGACTTTCTCAACGCGTCGGGTCATTTTTAGTGACTTTTGAGTGATGAGACCGGCTCGAAATCTGTGAAAATCCGATTTTTAGAGCCCATTATCTCGAGAAAGAAGGCCTAATTTGAAAATCTAACTTCCACAAATTATTGTCATGGTAGAGTACTTACAGCCTATGTAATTCAATTTGCATATTAAAATTCGGTTAGTCTTTTCCGGTTCGTCAAACATGGCTCCATATTGAAAAAAGTAATTTCACGAATAATGACGATAAGTATTCAAATTAGATGAGAATCACTGCACCAAATGAAGCGATGAGGTTAAAAATAGTTGGCGAACATTTCTAGGCCGTTAAATCATGGAAGTTCCATGTTTGTTGGAAGAAGAACACAAATATCTATGGATTTCGTACGTTTTCACTATAAATAAAGTTGTTCTGGAACATTGGAGTCACGTATGAAAAAACGGCCAACGCAGCGAGCTTAAGAAACCCTTTCCCGGAAATTTGTGGAAGTTCGATTTTTCGATATGGGCCCTATTTTTCCATGATACTCGAAACCGCGAGACCCTTCTCATTCATCAAAATGAGAAAAACGTGGATAACTTTTTCTTACTTTTAGCAACATTGGCCAAAATTTTACTCGAAGTCAAGATAAGGGTTACCTACCGATCGATGTTTAACCCATGTCTTCATTTTCATTTTGAGGCGCGGTATGCACAATAAACCATTTTCGTTTTCTCCCTCTCATTGACCGCTCCTCGACCCGCGAATCATGAGGAATGGTTTGCCGCGAAGAACAATGAAATTCGTCTTTTTGACACGCTGTGTACGGTAGTCAAACAAAACAAGCTAGCGGGGGAATCAATAACATCAGTTGTCGATCTAATGATACAGTAATCGAAAAGCGGGGATTAAAATAACTCAGTCCTCGATCAGCCTAGGATACTGTAGTCGACTCATGGGGTACCGTATCATCAGCGCCTCTCCTCGCTTCTCCTTATCTTGCTCGCGCACGGCGACTCGCTGCTCGCCGTCGAGCCCATCAGTCGTCTGGAATACGGTAGTATTGATTTTTTTCTTCAAATTCCAAACGACAAAGAGATCCCACTAAAGCACCTTTGAACGCAATGCCTACATTGACAGTGAGAAACCCGACTTCACCGGCAAAAAAAATGTACTTCTTTCCCTCATAACCTTTCTTCCTATCAACACAGGTAGATGTTATCATTTTCATAGAATGTGAGAAACCCGACTTCCACAAGGCGAACAACTATGAAAGTAAAAATTTGATGCCAAAATCCACATTATTAATTAGCTAACTAACTACAAATTAAACTAATTAACATAATTCCTCACCTCTTCTTCTTCATGCTCACTCCGCATCTTGCCGCGATCTCTTCCATCTCGCTCTCGTCCTCGCTACCAGACGAGGACGAGGAAGAGGAAGAGGAGGATGAGGAGTCGGACGAATCTTCCTGCAAGGACGGCGTTTCACTGGTGATAGTTATTCAAAAAAAACAGGATTTTCAGTAATCGTCGCATTCCTTCGACAACATGAAAATTTATCTCACTAATGATCATCCCCGCTAATTGTTCAATTGTTACTATCGATACTACTCTATCGCCGTTTGGCATCATCGCTACCCAAAGGACCAAAACCCCACTACTCAAAGTCCATCGATCAAAGATCAAAGATCAATTCCCCACCTCCTCTCCGCGCATCGGCGCCGACTCCGCCAGGATTGGCAGCACCTCGGGACGCTCGGCGCGCAGCCTGCGAATCGATAATGTTAGCTACCGTAACCCTTCTACCGTACTCCTCAGTGGGGAAAATCAGTTGTCGATAGACTACCGTACCTCTTGAACCAGTGCTTGCTCAGCTTGGGGCGGCCCTTGACGGTCTTGGGCCAGACGGCCCTGAGATTGGCGAGCGAGGCGAAGTTCTGCGTGATGGCCATCGTGGAGCACTCGTTGATGACCACGTGCCACCAGCCTGTTAATTAATGACTAATTAGTTTAATTAATTAATTGTTTAATTTATTTCCTCCTCCATAGCAGAACTGTACTGTAGCGTCACTTTGTTTCTGCACCTAATACACCCAGTGAAACTAAAAAAAACGAAAAAAAACTATTGTAGATTCGCGCCCAAAACTATTCGAAAGTTCTGCGTGATGGCCATCGTGGAGCACTCGTTGATGACCACGTGCCACCAGCCTGGTAATTAGGTAATTAATAAGCCTAATTAATTAAATATTTAAATTGTTTTGAACATGATCACGAACACCAGACTAACGCTACATTTTGCCTCTAGCCAGCTCGTATCCAGAAAGTCTTTGCTTTTTAGTTTTCTGGGTAGAAGTACCTTTTAGCTCCATTTTAAATAGGGCATTCAGTATACCATTCGAAAGCTCTCGATGAGCCCGATCTCATTAGCCAATAAAATTTAGGGGCCCGTAGGTGCGGAAGTATTTGTGATGTGGAGACAATACGAAAATAAAAATCGATTCATTCTCAAAACAGTATTGTAGAGCAGCTCAAAACAAACATTTCATTTGTTGACATCAAGTTTGTAGCTCCGCTCTGAGCGGAGATAAACGCGAAAAACCAAGCTTCGAAGACGACTTTCGTCGTGACCTCCTGGAGCGGCCTTTGATCTACCACCTCTCTCATTCAGTGTCAGAGGTCCTCTACCCATAGGCTATCGAAAATCGTTGAGAAATCAGGGGGTTATTTTTTTATGTGCAAAGGATTATGTGATTCTACCGTGAAACGCGTGATATACAAAGGCTACTGCAAATTCGCGCCCAAAACTATTCGAAAGTTCAGCGTGATGGCCATCGTGGAGCACTCGTTGATGACCACGTGCCACCAGCGTGTCAATTAATTACTAATTAGCTTAATTAATTAATTATTTAAATTGTTTTTGCACATGATCACGAACACCAGACTAACGCCACATTTTGCCATGACAATTAGTGAACAAATGATACACAAAGGCTACTGCAAATTCGCGCCCAAAATAATTCGAAAGTTCAGCGTGATGACGACGCGCCACCAGCCAGACAATTGGAAAATTAATATAATTCAATCATATAATTCAGAAATCTCAACGAAATAACGACGAAGCTCCTTCCCACTACATCTAACAGCCCAGTGAAACTCCAAACAATCATCTAAATTCTAGGCTAAATTTTGGGTAAGCGCAAGTGGCGCACTCGTTGATACGAGTATATAATTGTTTATTGATTGGCCTCAATAGAAGAAAGCAATTACAGTGTTGCCTTGACAATACGTCCTCCACAGTCACTCACCACTGGGCACAAACATTGTCTCCCCGGGGCACTGCCTTGCCTCGATGATCGGGTACTCGCGCGGCCACGAGACGGCCTTCACGCGCGGATACACGTAGGTGAACCAGGTAACGGCCTCGTCGGGGTGCTATAAGGGATAAGTAATCAGGGTGAAACACGAATCAGCCGGGTTCACTCATCGTCAATGCATTCCTAAAATGTAACTCGACAAAATAACAGTAGCACCGTCGATGCTTCACTATGCGCTCTTGCATCAAAAGATTTTAGCATTGCAGTAGAAGATTCATGAATCGTCAAAAAAATAGCAATCAAAAAAATCAAAGCAAGCTTTTTTAATTAGTAACAATTATTTTTAATTTGTAATTTAAAAATAAACTATAAGTATATTATTATTAATAACGCACCTTGCCGGCCTCGTGCTTGTACGGCTTGACGAGCGGCTTGGGTGCGGAGGGTGGGATGAGCACCCATCTGGGAGGAAAGGTTCGTTAATGATACAACTATCTCATTTAATTGCTTCCAGGTTTTTTCTTTCAAGACTCATATATCAAATGTTACAGGCGAGGGATCGGTTTCACGCTGGATACAACTATTAGCCTGGTCATTTCATTCAATGGTGCCTGTCTTCGGTTTAATAGGAAATAAATAATTTCACTTGAGCGGGATCAGCATCCACAAGCGAGATGTTGGTTTCACTATGAATCTAACTATAAACGTGGCCGAATGTTTCAACACCATTCTGGCCAGCTCAACAGGTGAATCCTCACCTCTTGTACCCGGTGATGAGCGTGTTCCAGGCGCTCGTGCCCAGCGGGTCGATGTGGATGGCGGTGCCGGACCGGGCTGGGCCCATCACGAACCATCTGGAACCATCAGATAGTGGTTATAATATTGTTAATTCATCGTTTTCCCTGGTCACCACTATTGTCCCATCTTGCCACTTCACCTAACAGCACGATAAAACGTGAATATTCAAGGTAAAAATACAGACGACTCGATCACATTTACTAATTACCAGACCAATTTTTAGAGAGCGTCTAAAAATTGGTCTGGTAGTTTATTCTACTGGGGATGGAAGAGAGCGGGGTGAGAGTTAGGGTTGGCATTTTGATTCCCAAATGACCGAGTCTGCGCGCGCGTCGAGAATGGAATGATTCCCAATTCACCCCTCTCTTCAATCGGTGTGGAATCGAATGATTCCCTGTTAAAAAGTTTGGGAATCCAAGGATTCCCAACTTTTTCCACTAATATGATCCGTGAAACACATGCTGAACAAATCAAAAATTGTGATTTTCGAAACTTTTCAGAAATATCAGTCCTGGCCTACCCTTGCCGTTGACTATTATTTCTTTCTGCTAGTGGTTGGGGGATGTAACGTGAACATTATAATTCCAATTTGAGTGAAATTGTCGTTGATTGAGGTCACTGACAAAGGGCGAAATTTTCAAAATCACCCTATTATTCTGGAATTCAGCATGCATGATGGGGACATGGAAACAAGTGATCTCTCAAAATTTGAAAACGATTTGATGATTTTGAGCCGAGTTATCACCTTGGGAATCCTGGATTCCCAGAATCGAGGATTCCCAGAACCACCGATTCCCAGAGTCGAAAGGTGCGGAATGAGTGGAATCAAAAGGATCTGGGAATCCTCGAAGAATCAAAATGCCAACCCTAGTGAGAGTCGACCGACCGTCGCGAGCGCAAGAA
>LS585852.1:190122-218852 GCA_900490775.1 Pristionchus maxplancki
CTAAACCACGCAAGTCAGGACTTCGGCGGCTGGATGGACTTCTTCAACACTCAAACGTAATCAATCGACTAAGAGCGACGGACATTTGAGATGACACATCTAAGAAGATCCCAACCCTTGACCCTCCGACACTTTGAGAACGAAGATCTCAATCCCCTCCCCAATGATGTTACCTCCTGCAGGCCCATTGCCTGATGTCGGGATAAATATGAAATTGAGACCATTTTTTTAAAAAAATTTTAAAAAAAAACATGTTAAAAAATAATAATAACCTATGCGGCGGCCGCTTCTTGTACTCTGCATAGCGGAACAGGTCGTCCTCGAAGTAGGGCGGAATGGTGAAGTCCTCCAGCAACTGCTTCGTCTTGTGGCGCTGAAAAGATTAGAAATTAAAAATTGAGATTTAAAAAATTGCATTTATTTATTATTGATACACTTTGTTCAAATTTATCTAACTTATTTAGCATATGAAGTAGTTACTAAGTTTTATAGGTTAGCATCCAAGACGATAAGAAAATCATCAGTAGGCTGATCTGTCAACAATTATATCGGGCGTGCAACCGCAATAATCCCGGGTATTTTTCCTACTAATTCGAATCGGTTCAAGTTCAAACAAACGCAATTTATTTCCGAAATAGGATTAAACATCCAATTTTAATAAATAGCAATCTAACTAAACTAATTTAACTAAAGCCCACGCTACTATCAAAAATTCAGAGAACCGGTACGTGATCTTGCACATAAAGAATCAATAGACGCGCTCTACTAATTTTTCCATTTTATTTTAAATTGAATTTTAACAAACATCGCCGAAGCTACTGTCGAAGATGTACAGCGGGCTGTCGTCCCTGTTGTTCTGCATGTACTCGATGTAGTATTTCATCTGGAAATATTATTATTCTGTTTGATTCGGATCATCCCTCGCACGATTTCAGTACAAACTCTATGAATTATCACACGGATTCAAGCTCGGATTGAACAGCATCTAGGGATTTGGTTATTGATCCATTATCATTGCTATTCTCCTAATTGTAAGAAAATAACGCCTCGCCACTGATTTTTAAGGTGATAAAATCTGTGCCACCCTCTCTCGTCGTCCCGGTCCCCTCACCTTCATCTTCACCGAGTACCCGTCGTCGTCCTCGCCGCACTTGAACTTCTGGTTGCGGTACTTGCGGCCCAGCCGCTCGATCGTCCACTTCTCGTTCGCTTGCCAGCCGAGAGCACAGTTTTGGAGGATACAAGGAACACCTGGGTTCTCGTACTTTTCCCGAAACTGGTCAACGGAGAGTTGGGAAGCGTCTACTCTGAAGGTCCGCGCGTCAAACAAGGGTCCTTCTGGCACAGCCTACAAACCTCTCAATAGTGTCGACGACGGGAGGAAACTTGAACTTGTCAACGTATCCTAGCGTCTGCCATCCATAATTGTTCAGTTCTGCAAGCCATCCATCGTGAAAGAAACGACAATGAGCAATTTACCCGCTCTGGCACTTCTTTTGGCTTCGTCAATCTTGCAATAAGCTTTCTTTCGTTTCAATCCTCGCTCTCTTCTCTCCTCATACCTTTCCTCCATCTATTATGCATCTGTTTTAGTGTGCGTTATATTCTGTACTCAGGTATAATTACCGAGGAAAACGGAACAAGTGTGTTAACACAGTGAATGAACAGTACCAGGTCTTTATCATCCTGGCCCAAACATAACAATACAACGAGCATTTACTCGTGCTCCTCGGTACGGAGACGAGCGTGGCCGTTGGTGAGCTTGATGTTCAAGGCGGCGGCGCGCTCGACGATGATCTTTCTCGTCTTGGCAGAGACGGCGTGAGCGACCTCTCCGCAATACCTCTTGTTGTTCATGAGGAGCATGTCGAGATCCTTAAAAAAGAAAATGATGAAATTATACGAAATAGCATCAAAACGGAAATGTTTTGTTCAATTGCTCAGTACTACGTTTTTTTTTCCTCTCAACCAATAGGAACAGGTCTGTTGTTTTCATCATAGCAATACAAAATATTATTGTAACTAAATCTGAACGACGTACCTTGGCGTTGTGGACGAGGACCTTCTTGAAACCGTTGGGGAGCACGTGACGGATGTTCTTGGCGTTTCCGTAACCGATGTTGGGCATCAGTCTCTGTCCCTTGAAACGACGACGGACACGGTTGTCAATACCCTTAGGCTTGCGCCAGTTGGGCTTGATACGGTAGTATCTGAAAAGAATAGAATAAAATTTCCAATTCAATTATACAGGGGACTGGCGTTATAAGTTCATCCATTAGAAGGCTCAGAGAAATAAATAAATTTCCAGCACTAACACTTGGTACAGGTCTGTGTGATCGTCATAGCCAGCAAAAACAAATCTGATAATTAAGGAAAACACTAACCTGTCCGACTCATGTCGGGTGAAGCGACGAGTGTGCTTCTTAGTAAGGCTGAGCTTCTTTCCCGCGACCAGGACCATTACCTGCAAATAGAGTTCAACTGTTCTTGGAAAGACGACGAAATAAGAGACGAAGTAATAATTTGGGCCTACATTCGCGAAAAAAAGGCTGCTGATCATTCGACTAAAGCGAAGATTAACCAATCGAGGTGAGAACTAAGGGATAATAAAATCTCAAGGAGGAAGTCGATGAAAAGTCATCCTAAGTTTAAACGCTAAACTCGATCCTATCATCAATTTTGGTGGCATAATTGGCTAAAGCAAGGAATGATATGAAAGTGAATAACTCTAACAGTAAAAAAAGTCCCCAATTTCATGCAAAACGACATCAATTTCGAAGCAGAGAAAGAGAAAACCTGAAAAAAAAGAAAAATTCACATTTTTACAAATGAGCTACCGTACTGTCCCTGAATCGCCTCAAGAGTTCCTTGCTTTGAATTATAAGCTACTAACCAGTTCGGGTCATGGAGAAATATACCGTAATTACGGATCTGTCATAGTTCGGTGGAGCGCAATTATTACCAGCCATTTTCAATTTTTTTCTTCGAATTTTCTGTTTTTCATTATTATTGTTCTTTTTCCTTTAATTTTCTTTATTTACAGTCAGTCTATGGCTTTCAAATTAACAGCAGACGACTATGAAAAGTACAAAGGCGTTCTGTTTCGCTGCCTGCTCGATCGGGACAAGGTTTTCTATTTTTCAAAATTTATTTACGCTTTCAAAAAGCTCGTTTAAGCTTATTTCATCTGTATGCCTTGCAGGTAAACAGTGGCTCAAAGCAGGATGAAGAGCGGTTGATCAAGCAGAAGCAGTTCATCAATTCATACTTTGCTCGATTCATACGGTATGCTGATCTACCTTCTTTTGTTCCGCCTTTTTTAGTTACATTTTGATAAATCTGAAGAAATTTAGACGTGTAGCTCGTCCGGCCTATCATAGATATACTAGTTGAATGAACTTAGAAAACAATGCAATATCCCGTAATATCTCAGAAGTGGCGGCCTCATGGAGGATCATCTGGACCTCACTCGAATCGAGCGAGATCAGTTCGGCATTCCGCAAGGTGGGGTAACCACTGGGGTTCCATTTTCGAATTGCTTTTCCCTCACCGTAACCTCTGAATCTGCCTCGCCATGATACGTCTTTTGTGTAAAACCTTCGCACTATTAGTCTTTACTCATCTAACAACGTCCTATCCTTAATTAATAATACTAATTATTTGATTGTAGATCTAAGTCGCCGTTACCTCGTCTCGTCCCAGCGAGATTTCGTCAACAACCTAGCAGAAATGAACCATGTGAGTACTCGCACCTATTTTGCTTTTCTTGAACAAATCAGTGCTTAATCAGCACTGTAAGAATAAGCCTCCAGGAGCGAGAGAGCACGCGTAATCGAGAGAGTCATGTCTGAATTTGTAGGTTCCTCGGTGGCTCGTGCGCCACTTCGAGTACGCCGTCCAGCTCTCCGCCGATTTCGCCAATGAGATGAAGCTGAAGAAGATCATCGAGCTGAGGAGGACACAACGAGGTTTTATTCCTTAGATTGTATTAATTATTAATTAGTTAATTAACCAATAACTGCTCCAGACCTCCCCATCGCCGTGCGCCGGGAGGAGATCCTGCAGTTGCTGGAGAAGGTTTGATTCATTTTCTCAATTAACAGCTCATCAATGATATCGCTCATCGTGTTCGTCTAGTTGTTTGTGCAGAAGTGATGCTCTTATTGCATTTGCAATTTGAAACTATCTTTGTCTTATACGTGAGGCTGAAAACCTTCTGGCCTAAATTTGGAATTGTTATATTTAATTTTTCAGAACCAAGTGCTCATCGTTGCGGGCGACACTGGCTGCGGCAAGAGTACTCAGGTGGGTTACTTCGTTGGTTTACTGGTTAGGGTAGGTTACACACTGTGGGGCAGCTGTTAATTTGAGTTGTTCTAAGCTTTATTTCTTTTATAATTTCCTCGTGGAACATGATCCGTATGATCCATCGATAGTTACAATTAACGTAGTCACCTTTTAATGGTTGACCAGCTTCTTTTAATTGGGGTGCCCGTGCAGGTGCCACAGTACCTCCTCGCCGCGGGATACAATGGCATTGCCTGCACGCAGCCGAGAAGGTACGGTTGATTACGGTACTCGATATTCATGATCCACGCAGGTTGCTTTCTAGTACTACCCCATTAGGGAAAACTATTTATTTTATATTGGTAAACAGATCGCACACTAACGGTATTACGGTTGTCCAAAATACCTGAGTAGCACTAGTTAAACCTGATCTTGGATGGTCCGATTACATGTTTCTCGTTGACTCACTTTTGGCAGTGATCCACCAGGTTACGTTATCCAATTTATTTACCGTACTCTTCCAGAATCGCTTGCACCGCCCTCGCTAAGCGTGTCTCCTATGAGACGCTCAACTCCTACGGCAGCGAAGTCGCCTACAAGATCAGGTGAGTATCGAATTATCGATTTTTCAATTTTAGCAAATTGTGTCCAGTTTTTGAATTGGAGGAAGTAGAAGCATTACTCCTCCCAGAATCCGAATGCCGTTACTGTATGGGTCAAACACGCATCAACCAGTTAGCTTCTACTATTGCACCGAATCTCAATTTTTTGATTACGAGTTTCAGAGATGGTTGTAAAATACCTTACCGTACTCCCTCATCACCGTAATCTCAGATTCGACTCAACGAAGACGAAAATTTAACTCGTCTATATCTGGTTAGGGATGTAATTATCAGGCTTACTGTAGACCAGACAGACCGATCCTATTATTACCGTAGCCTTCGAATCAGAGTAGGAAAAGGTGGTAGAAAACTACTTAAAACCATAAACGTACCCGGTTTTCGAGAGTTAGGTCAACATGGGAAGTCACCTAACCTTCTAAAACATATCCAGCTCTCGAAAAATAACCCATTCTCGTTATTTTTTTGCATAACCATACCCGGGTTTCTGAAGATTTTGTCACCTGACTTTTCTATCAATGCTTCGAATACAGTAACCATTCCGTAATCTCAGATTCGAATCGACGAAAACGAAGCGCACAAAGATGCTCTTCCTCACGGAGGGACTGCTGCTGAGGCAGTTCGCATCGGACCCCCTGCTAGAGATGTACAATGTGAGTACGGTAGGATTACGGTGGGTTGGGTTACGGTGGAGGGACTCCTATTGGACGGGACTCCTCCTGGAGATGTTAAATGTGAGTACGGTGTGGAAGAGAAGAGAAGTGATACTGTTGACGGGTTGAATTGAAGTATCGTGCTCGAAAACGCTTTTTTGTGTGAAATTCTAGTCGAAACCATGGAATTAACGAAAGAAATAGCTGAACGACTAGTTGAGCCACTGCTGGAACGCAATTGCGACATGCGATGAATTCATTCTGGTTGAACAGTTTCGCCCATGAAAATAATTTGACATGGAAATGTTATGCAGCTACTGAAACGCAAGTGTGTCTATTGATAAAATAAAATGATTAATCATTTAATTAATGATTAAGATTAATCATTTTATTTTATCAATAGACACACGATTAATCATTTAATTAATGATTAATTTCAGGTGATCATCCTGGACGAGGTGCACGAGCGCAATCTCAACTCGGACCTGCTCGTCGGACTGCTGAGGTGAGCAATAGATATAACAACAATAATAAGAATTACAAAAACAATAACAATAATATCATGTTTTTTATTCTGAGCGGTGTTAGTCAACG
Source organism: Pristionchus maxplancki (assembly GCA_900490775.1). NCBI lineage: Eukaryota > Metazoa > Nematoda > Chromadorea > Rhabditida > Neodiplogasteridae > Pristionchus > Pristionchus maxplancki. The sequence continues at coordinate 196,277 of LS585852.1, forward strand.
TACCAATATCAATGGGGGGGGGGGAGCGCGTGGAGTTCATAGGACAATCAACACGAGTAAACACTTGGTGAAAATTGAGCAAAACCGTAGATGAAAAAGTCAGGTGGCACATTTCTCGAAAAACCGGGTATGTTTATGAAAAAAATTCGAAAATAGGCCAATTATTCGAAAATCGGCTATCTTTTCAACTTTTTGATAGTTATCCATGTTGACCTAACTCTCGAAAACCGGGTATGTTTACGGATTTTAGGTAGTTCTTGACACTCTTTTTCCACTCTGAGCAAAACCAGGATCAGGCATAGCTGAAGTTGTGTTTCACGGTGGCAATAACTCGTGACACGGCACCATAGGTGTCCACGCCGCCGGCGAGGGGGGGGGGTGCGCAGGGGTTCCCTTCTGCCCACCCCTGCGCACCTCCCCCCCTCGCCGCCACAGCTGGACACGTATGCACGGCACTGAAAATTCAATAAATGAGAGAGTGTGCGAAATGGAGAGAATCAGTTTATATATTCCTCTTGCAGAGACCTCGTCGCGAAGAGGGACGACCTCAAGCTCATCCTCATGTCAGCGACGATCAATCTGGAGCTGTTCACGGACTACTACAAGGGCGCGCCTGTGGTGAAGGTAATAAAATTGAAGACTCGAGATAGTAATCAAAAGGAAAGTGCACTATTACTCACGAGAGGAAAGAAAACACCGAAACAACTTCCTAGATAAGCGGGCGTGTATGTTTGGCAATTTTGTCGCGTCCAATTGGTGAATGCAAGTCTCTTAGCAACTTACGCCTCCATCGCAACACCAATTTATCGGTTTTTTCACTCATTCAGTACTGTTCATTTCATTCATTTTGTTATGTCCAGGTGCCCGGCCGTCTCTTCCCGATCGAGCTCAAGTACCGGCCGATCAAGCAGATGATCTCCGACGGCAACAAGAAGACGCACAAGATCGACCCCGAACCCTTCCTGCGAGTTCTTGAGGTATGATGGTTCGATAATTAGATTATTATTGGGTCGGGCCGTTTAGCAGATTTCGACCCCGAACCATTCCTGCGGGTACTTGAGGTACGGTGGATCGATAGTTAGGGTATTATTGGGTCAGACTGTTTAGCAGCTTTCGACCCCGAACCATTCCTGAGGGTGTCTGATGTGCGGGTGATTCGCATTCACGATAGTTATTAGTTGATCCGAATCCTAAACAGAGAAATCGGTGCATCCCGTCCCACCACCTTTCGGCGGGACTCCTCCAAAAATGACCGGCGCGGGGTCGGCGACGTCAGGGTTCGCCATTTAGCGATTTAGCTTCTTTCGAACTTCTCGCAATTGAGAGTGTTCGGAGCCTTCGCTTTCGGCGCTCCCATCCGAGGACCGGCCGGGCAGAGCCGGAGGGAGACGAGGGGGTCTTCGGCCCGGGGAGAGAGAGGAGAGGGACACTATGCGGGGAGAGCGCGTGCTAGCCGCGACGGGTTAGAGAGATCGGGCGGAGGGAGGGGGAGGGCGCGCGTTGTTAGCGTATGGTTCGATGATTGTGAGCTGTATGTCACAATGAATGCCTGACAAGGATGATGCTAGTGCGAGCAAGTTGCCGGTTGTGAAATTTGGCACAAGTGCTAGTTAACGTGCTTCCACGACTAATTTGACTGATCTCACTTTCAATTACAAAAATTAGAAGCAAAACAGCGGCTAAAAAGTAAGCAATCGGTGCATCCCGTCCCACCACCTTTCGGCGGGACTCCTCCAAAAGTTGACCGGCGCGGGGTCGGTGTCGACAGGTTCGCCGCGTACAGGCCCTCTTCGAACTCTTCTCGCACGTCTGCGAGTTTTCAGTTCGATGGACCTGTTCCGCAGCTAGCCATCCGAGGACCGGCCGGCGTTTACCGGTGGGAGACGAGGGGGTCTTCGGCCCGGGGAGGGAGAGGGAGAGGGGAGGGAGAGCCTACAGGGAGAGAGTGCGCTCTAGTCGCGACGGGTTAGAGAGAGCGGGCGGAGGGAGGGAGAGGGCGCGCGTCGTTTGCGCGTCTATGCAAGCTTTTGCACTTGATTGGAGAAATGGGCTCTGATGAAGATTGCCATCTCTCGACCAATCGTGTATTTGGGTAGTACCGAATCAAGAATGTGCCTGGTGAAAATCGGGAATGAAAATATCGATGCAAACAACAAAAAGAAAGGAAATCAATAACGCGAGATTACAGTACCCCTCTTTCAGGTAATCGATAAAGAGGTCCCGTCGACGGAGCGAGGCGACGCCCTGATCTTCCTCAACGGTGGGTTACTGTTGATTGGATTACGGTAGATGAGTCGCTCCGTTTCTTCTCTTTTCTATCGCCTTGTCTACTGTCGGAAAAGCGAGGAGAGACGCCTGAGTTGCTCGAATTACGATTAGGCAGCAGGAGATTAGCGATAGACATGGACAAATAAATTAAAATCAATAATCAATAATCCGCTCAGGAATCGCCGAGATGACTACGGTAGCCGAGGCGCTGAAGACGTACGCAGAGTACACGAAGGGATGGATCATCTTGTTGCTGCACAGGTTGGGGATTGATTGTTACAGTACCCCCTACAGTAACCGACTACCGTAATATTGTACGGTAAGATTGGTAATCGGAGTATGTATTGTAGCGGCAGATATGCGAGATGAGTCATTCTTTTACTGCACTGAACTAATTTAATCACTAATTTACAAAGTTAGTTGGCCCAGGTGGGTTAGGGTTTCCGGGATTAAACAATAGAGTAACTTATTGACAGTAAGCGATCTTGTGGAGTTTTAGTAGAGAAGAATACGATCCTAATTAGTTCGCGTCAATTTGCAGTATCCCCAATACCGTACCCAACCATATCTATTGATGATTTATCGATTGATCTAACCGTACCTTCGTTACAGTACCCTCTCGCAAGAGGAGCAGGACAAGGTGTTCGACGTGGCCCCGACCGGAGTGAGGAAGTGCATACTCTCGACGAACATTGCGGAGACGTCCGTGACGATAGATGGCATCAGATTCGTCATCGACTCGGGAAAGGTACGGTAGGATACGGTAGACTAGTGGGATTACGGTAGTCGAGGGACCATCGATGGAATCAGATTCGTCATCGACTCGGGAAAGGTACGGTAGGATACGGTAGACTAGTGGGATTACGGTAGTTGGAGGCCGATCGATCGTTATACTGTATCAGCCTGTAGGACTCAAGAGGGTTGCTTCAAAATTATCCTTTTTTTAAAGACCCGGGATACTGCAGTCTGTTCGGTACTGCAGAAAGGTGCACTCGCAGTCCCTTATCCATCTTGCGAAACATCACGGGACTGGGTTTGGACGAGATGAGCTTGTGGGCTATTCGGGCAACACAGAGCTCAACTTTAGCTGCGGATGTGTTTGAATTGAGAGCAGCTAACATAATTATATCAGTTATTAAATAATAATAATAATTTAATAATTGCAGGTGAACCTGATCAAATACGACCCGGAGTCGCGCATCCAGAAGCTGAGCGAGTTCTGGGTGTCGAAAGCGTCGGCCAATCAGAGGAAAGGTACGGTAGTCGATGGGTGCGGTAGGATACTGTAGCGAAATGGTATGACACGGTTGAAAATAAATGAACTAGTCGGTGAATCAGAGGAAGGGTGAGTGGATCTCTCGATTTCGCGTACTATTTCGCTCTATCTGAACGACAAGAATCTGTGCGGGATGAAGAGAGTCTCTAGTCTTTTTATTTGTTGACTTTTTGCTAATCTCTGAAAGGACGATCAATTTGGTAGTGCATTCTTACTTTACATGAACAGCTTGAAACCACGAATTTCTAGGATTTGCTAATTTGATTTTTTCTGCTTCATCCAGCCCACCAGACACTTCTATAGCGTTTGCCTTTCTAATTTTAACTGAAACATAAATGTTCCTTGATTATTCAACGCACAATAATATCCCGAACAACGCAGGTCGCGCCGGCAGAACGGGCCCCGGCATCTGCTACCGACTGTACTCGGAGGTATGGCAGGACTGGTGTGGTTAGGGTGATTGCAGAGTAAGGGGAGTCTTTATGGTGACTGCAGTTTCAGTTCGATAATTGGATGGTTTAACAGAAATGATTAGTGCAATTGGGAAACGATATGCTCGTTCCTTTAGTAGCAATCTTGAAACACGAGTCGGACAAGCACATACGTTCACTGGATTTTAAATTTACTTGGTTTGAATGATGTACGGGGGCCACTGTTTCGTGAACATGTTTCATAGAGTATCTCTGGGAACTACCGTAACCGCTCTCTTCCGGTCAGGACCAATTCGAGGGCATGGACGATTTCACGCTGTCCGAGATCAATCGCGTGTCGCTGAAGGAGATGGTGCTGCAGATGATCAACCTCAACCTGGCGCGTGAGTTCTGTAGTGTACCGGCGACGACGTTTAGTAAACGGCGTCGCCGATCTATATCTGAAGAAGGGGGCTGCTGCAATGGTTATCTAGGAATAAGGATATGTCGATAATCGATTGGTAAGCTAGACGACTTGTTCTTTCTGTAATGGACATGAAACATCAAAGAAATAGGCAGCGCAACTTTGAAGTTGATCAAACAATGGCAATTATTAAAAAAAAGAGTTATGCATCAACATACTCCGCCCCTGCTACTTTCTTCTAGAATATTTTCACGCGCGTCGCGGTTGCGTCACGGCTCGAATTATCGATTTCTCCCTTTGCAGTCGACCCGCTGACGTTTCCGTACATCGAGCGACCGGAAGAGGAAGCGCTGCAGGAAGCGATAGCCACGCTCAAGTTCCAGGGGGTACGGTGGTTTCTCGATTTATTGAGAATGGGAAAGGAGTACTGTAGGTATTGGATACGGTGGTCGCCGCTACAGGAGTTCCAAAGGGTCATTTTTTTCTCTGTTGAAAAGGAAGGTATATTTTGAAAAAAAGTGAAGTGAAGAGTTGTGATCTTGTCCAATCATCCAGGTGATTGTAAGTTACGCTATGCCCATACAAGTGTAAGGGTGAGGACGGGGCTAATTCAATCTTGCCTCCCTGTATAATCAGATTATTTCTTAGTCTCTGCCCTTCCTTTCAGCTAGTGATTATGGGGGGCTCAACAATGTGGGTTTACGCTGCACGCTTCCCACAAATGTATACGGAAATGTAGAGATTCAATAACATCTTCTTCACTTTGTTGTAGGCACAATTACTTCATCATACAAAATATATAAAAATAGGATGTACGGGTTTCCAACATCGTAGAAACGGAGAAGGAGCTCCCTTACAAGGGGCGGTAGTGCAGCAGGCACTGCAATGGATCGTTCGAGTGTAAAGTGTACTGGGATCAGTGATGAGTTCCCTTCCCCAACTTAGGCTTTGCGCGGGTTCGGGTCTACATAAATCGTTCCCGTGCGCGCGGGTACATCCCATATTTTGGGGAGGCCGCTCATCACTGACTTGGATGGCTCAATAACCAGCCGACCGAGCGAGTCGTGTTCAGTTTTGCTATGAATTCATCAGAATCGGATGAGCTGTACAAAACCTGATGGCTATTACTGCTACCTACAATGAAGCTCATGAATGCCTCCCTCTCTAGCGCTCACCCGTATAGCCACGGCGATCAGAATGCCGACCGCGGCAATAATGCCGAATGCCACCTCCCAACCACTGCCCCAGAAGTCGTTGCGAAGACCGGTGGTAGAATTGTTGATGGCATCGGGAGTGAGCACTTCCATGGGGGGCATGCTGGAATTTATTGATACACAGAGAAGCAGAGATAACGATAAAATAGCCCCGGTAGCGACTAGACCAGTGGTGATTTTGAGGTCTAGGAAAAGGGATGAGATGAGGGGATCGATTTACGAGAAGTCGTTCCGTTCTCTTATTGTAAAATGGTCTCTCATCGGTCAGAGCAATGAGAGAGCACGGGAAATCCGGAGAGGCTGAGGCTGAGGATTCCTGACAGGAAAGACGGAAGAGGTAGCCATGGATGCTCAGACGGTGGCGGATTAAAGGGAAAGAGCTCCGAAGATTTACGTATTCACAATCATTGCAAGCATCTAGTTGATATTGTGATGCGTAGTAACCATAAAGGTACAAGTAATACCAGTAATGGTTTGGCATCAGTAAAACCGTGTCTCTCCAATCAAATTACTCATCATAATATATTATGAAAAAGTGAGTGCGGAAGACCATTCCTCTGTCGCAGGACAGATATGTGAATTGAGGATGCACGTTTCTCACAAATGTGGAAATATATGGCTTCAATGACATTTCGTTGGATACTTGTACGCACAATTACTCCGATTTATCATACGAAATGGATGAAAAATGATCTATGGATGTCCATACTCGTAAAATCGGAGAAAGAGACTGGGTCTTCTTAACCGTACTGACTGAAACACGATCAGGGCGCAGGTAGCGAATATCACGCCCAGAACCAGAGCGATTCCCCATCCGGTGCTCCAAATGTCTTCATGCGCAGAGGGGGTGGAGGCGGAGGATGGGATATGACGCCGTTTTCCTAAGAGTCGAGCAGATCGAACAGAGGCCGGCACAGCTCAAAAAGGTCATTTCTCTCAAACTGCGTGATTTGAGGTTCTCGAGGGTGCTATGAACGTAGGCACATTCGTTTTTCACAGTGAGTCTCCGTTGGCTCCAGACGGCGTCACGTCAAATTACGATTTTCTCAAATTTCGCCTCACTCGAGTGCGCTAAAATTAAGTGGAACTGGCTCCAGGGTCAAAATTTTATGGCGATTCTTCCTGTCTAATTCATTTTTCAATAATTACAAGAATAAATTAATTAGAAAATTGAATTTCCGAGAGAGGCGTTTGCAAGCTTAGCGACCTAGATAGATCGATCAGCCTTGATGAGAGGATTCCGAATCTATATATGATCGTAGAAAAATAACCTCGGCCTTTTAAATGAGCAAGGAAAAACTAAGGGAAAACTGAGGTAAACGGGGATGGACGAGAGAAAGGAAGCACACCACACCAAGGGAAGAGGGTGGATCAAAGGCGAGAGTTGCAGTTTTCACGCGTTTAGCTTCAGTTTTTCCTTGCTCATTTAAAAGGCCGAGGTTATTTTTCTACGATCATATATAGATTCGGAATCCTCTCATCAAGGCGGATCGATCGATCTAGGTCGCTAAGCTTGCAAACACCTCTCCCGGAAATTCAATTTTCTAATTAATTTATTATTATAATTATTGAAAAATGAATTAGACAGGAAGAATCGCCATAAAATTTTAACCCTGGAGCCATTTCCGCTTAATTTTAACGCACTCGAGTGCGGCGAAATTTGAGAAAATCGTATTTTGACGTGATGCCGTCTGGAGCAAACGGAGACTCACTGTGAAAAATGAATATGTCTACGGTCATTAGCACCATCGAGAACCTCAAATCACGCAGTTTGAGAGAAATGACCTTTTTGAGCTGTGCCGGCCTCTGCTCGAGTCTTACAAATACGGCGTCATATGTTCCATGGGCGGCATTCTGGAATGGACACTGTAAATAGCCGGGCAAGGAACGGTGAGAGAGCAATGAAGATAAGGGAAGCCACTGCTAGAGATGTCGATATTCTGAGGCGGAATTGCCAGAGAAATGGAAGAAGGACAGTGGACCGGATCGGCAAAATACGAGAAATCGTCTCTCAATTTGCCATGTTCTCGAGTCGATCAGTGCAATGAGAGAGCACGGAAAAGCGAGATAGTCAGAGGCTGAGGACTCCTGACAGGAGAAGAGGAAGAGGTAGCCATGGATTCTGAGATGGCGGCGGAATAAAGGGAAAATCGAAAAAGAGCCCCGAAGATGCACGTCAATGCAGGCACCTAGTTGATTTTGTGATGCGCAAAGTCCATAAAGGTGCCAGTGATGGTTCGGCATCAATGCTATGGACTACTCCTCAGTTACATTATTCATACTATCGAGTCAGTATTGATGAGAAAAAGTGGATGCGGGAGGCCATTCCTCTGTCGTATGACAGCTACGTATATTCAGGCTGTGCACTTTCTAGTAATGTATTGATAAAGTGTGGATTCAATGTCATTATCCTTTAGGAGATTACCCAATTACACCGATTTATTACAATAACTGGTTAGGATAGGAATGCACGGATGTCCGACATCTAAGAAGCTGCGGAGACGGAGCTTCCCGAGGGGCAGCGTTTGAGGCACGCCACCGCGATCTGAAATACGTGATTTAGTCAAGTATAATGTAGATGGATTGTCCTTCTCGTGTTTATTGATTTGAGAACGGTAGTATTCGAAATACGGTGGATATTGGATATCGTATCGCGCACCTGAATGATCATTGCGCAGCTGGCGAATATCGCGCCCAGAATGGACAGAGCGATTCCCCATCCGGTGCTCCAGATGTCGTCATGTGCAGAGGGGGTGGTAGTGGAGGATGGGATCAGTTCCATGGGGGGCATTGTTGTGATGCGCTGGAATGCACACTGCAAATAGCCGGGCAAGGAACGATGAGAGAGCAATGAAGATAAGGGAAGCCACTGCTAGAGAAGTGGATATTCTGAGGCGGAGTTGCCTGAGAAATGGAAGAAGGACAGTGGACCGGATCGGCAAAATACGAGAAATCGTCTCTTAATTTGCCTTGATCTCTCGACGATCAGAGCTGCGAGAGAGCACGGAAAAGCGAGAGAGTCAGAGGCTGAGCACTCGTGACAGGAGAGGAGGATGAAGAGGTATCCATGGATGCTATAGCGAATGTGGGCTCATTAAAGAAAACAAATGGGAATAATAATGGCGTATTGAAGATGCGTAGTTGGTCTCACTGAGATTTGTTGTGATTTTGTATGGGTGCTGAGACTCAAAAAACGGCTGCTGAGTATTAAAAAAAAATGTATGAAATGTTCAGTGCCATCGTATGCTCTTATTGTACGCACAACTACTCCCTTTATTACAAGCGATGATTAAATATGCTTTCAACAAGGCCGAGAGACGGCTGATGGCGCAGCCCTTTCATTTGTGGCACAGCCAGTAGCTCAGACACTGAAATAGGCGCTTGTTCATAGAATCTATTCGATGAATGAGATATTTCGAATTCTACCACTCACTTTCACGCAGACTACGAGTCCCACCACGGTGAAGGCCACAATAGTGGCCACCAGCTCCCATCCGCTTCTGCCGAAGGCGCGATCCGGGAAGTGAGTGGAAGTGGAGGGAGCGATGAGTTCCATCAGGGGCATGATTATCCTCTGGAATGAACCGAAGCAACAAAATAATTGGGTGGATAATCGGAATAGAAACGGGGGCAATACCGGGATCCACAGAAGTTATGCTGAGGCGGAGTTGGCCGAGAAATGAGCGGAGGACAGTGGACCGAATCACGACGAGAAATCGTATCTCGTTTTGCCCTGTTCTCGAGTCGGTTAGAGCAATGAGAGAGCACGGAAAATCCGGAGAGTCTGAGTCTGATCTGTTCTGACAAGAGAGACGGAGGATGAAGTAGCCATGGATGCTCAGACGGCGGCGGATTAGAGGGAAATGGGGAAGAGCAGAGAGATGCGCGTAGACTATCACCTAGTGGATATTGTGATGCGTACTGGTCACAAAGGTACCAGTGCTCGTTCGGCATCAATGAGACTCCGTTACAGATTACTTACAATTGTTATCCGAGGCTCGTTTGAGAGTGGTTGATTCTGGCGTAATTTGGAGAACTAGTCTAGATTATCTAGGCGAGTTTGGGCTGCGCGCTGTCTGCAAATGTGTGGTTGCATGTGTGGCTTTGATGAAAGAGGCGTGTCCGTTCAAAACGATCAAATTATTTCTCACTGATGTTTAGTTCCGTTTCGCTTGATGAGAGACTGTTTCTGCGGCAGCCCATCTTGGTGATTGTAGGCTGCGCAATGCCAATACAGGGATAAGGGGCAGCGCGGAGCTAATTTGATTGCACTCTATTTCTTCGACAAATGTAAACACTCGATTGTAGCACAACGATGGAGGGGGCTGCACACTTTCAACAAATGTGAAATGCTCAATGACATGGGATGCTCCTATTGTACACACAACTACTCCCTTTATTACAAGCAAATGATTAAATATGCTTTCAACAAGGGACGGCTGATGGCGGAGCCATTTCACTTGTGGCACAGCCAGTAGAAAAGGCACTGAAATAGATGCATGTACACGGAAACTAGCTGGCGAGAGACTGTGTGAAATGAGGAGACGACGACTCATCTTTCGAAATCTACCACTCACGCGCAGTCCGATGCAACCTGCAACGCCGACGAAGGCGCCAATCGTGACCAACAGCTCCCATCCGCCTTCATCGAAGGCGCGATCCGGGGAGGGCGTGGTGGAGGAGGGGGCGATCAGTTCGATGAGGGGCATGCTGGAATGGACACGGATTTCGCACGATATGATTGATGATCAGACAAGGAACGTTGAGAGAGCAATGTAGACAAGTATGCGGTGATAGGGAACTATCAGTTCCAAGTGAAGCAGAAGTAAAGAGTCACGTCCTTCTTTGGGAGGAGAAACAATGGCTATTCTGAGGCGGAGCTGCCTAGGAAATGGGCGGAGACAGAGGAACGAGAAATAAATCGTCTCTCAATTCGTCATGCTCTTTCGGCCGTCAGATGAAGGAGAGAACGCGGAGAATAAGAAAGCCAGAGAACTCCGGACGCTGAGCTCTTCTGGCAGGAGAGGCGGATGAAGGGGTAGCCATGGATCTTGAGACGGCGGCGAATTAAAGGGAAAAATAGGGAAAGGACTCTTGGGAATAATGGTCTTGTACCGAAGATGCACGTAGATCGTACAATTAGTGCAGCCATCTAGATGAATTTAGAAAGTAGTACCACAAAGTAGCCTGGCTTAGCTCGGTATCAATTCGACTGACATTCTCACACTACTTCATACTCTGCTGCAGGTGCTGTATCCGGGTTACGGTAGCTCTGGGTTACTGTAATATTCAAGACTACTGTAATTGTACGTTTCCTATTCTGCAGGTGCTGTATCCGGACCGCGACAGCCACCGGCTGACGGCGCTCGGCGAGACGATCGCGAAGCTGCCCGTGGAGGTGCCCATTGCGAAGGTACGGTAGGGGTTACGGTAGGCAAGGATTACGGTAGGTTGTGGGGTTACGGTAGGATGAGGATATATTAGAAAGCGAGGCTGCCTGTAGAGGCGTCGATTGCGAAGGTACGGTAGGGGATACGGTAGTCAGGATTACGGTAGGTTGTGGGGTTACGGTAGGCAAGATTACGGTAGGTAAATGGGTCACGGTTGAGTGTGGAGATACTAGAATGCGAAGAGAGAGGTGCCGATTGCGAAGGTACGGTAGGCATTACGGTAGGTTGTGGGGTTACGGTAGGCAAGGATTTCGGTAGATGCATGGGTCACGGTAGAGTGTGGAGAAACTAGAAAGCGAGGCTGCCCGTGGAGGTGCCCATCGCCATGGTACGGTAGAGTGTTTGAGATGTTGAGGGCGTTCTTAAAACAAAAGACAATTATATTGGTTTAGTATCATAACATCGTCAGTATTAATGTTCTCGGAAACGCAAGTAGGCCTGGCTCGAAAAACGTAATAGTTATTCTCACTTCATGCCCCTCCGCTGCCAGACAGAACTAGAGACAGCGCAAAATGGAGAGAGTGCGAAAGTAGACTAAATCCCGGCTCATTCCAGATGCTCGTCTACGGCTGCGTGCTCGGCCAGGAGGAGGTGAGGCTTTTCTCTCGCTCTCTCAATGTCGCGTGCTCTCTTGCCCACTCTGGCTGATGAGAGATCATGGGAAATGAAGTGAGTCACATATCCAATTACAGGTGATGCTGACAATCGCCGCCGGCCTCTCCATCCAGTTCCCATTCACAAACAGGAGCTACAGGGAGGCCAAGGTAAGAATGATCTTTGATTCAGGAGTGTGTTTTTTTCTAAAATGGTGATTTGTAACTTTAATCCGGCAAAATGATTCTCAATCTATCCCATGGGCTTTGGGGCAGTGGTGAAACGCGATTGTGCGCGCGGTTCAATCTCATGAAGAAATGCTTCTCCTCGTGCGTAATTATTTATATATTTTCCTACGGTTTCATCAATTCATTGGTTCGGTGCACCCGATAAATAGTTACATGGACAGGGTGAAACGCAGAACCACATGAACCACTTTTTTCAAGATCGTCGAAAAGCGCGCGCCTCTCACCAGTCCACTGGGCGACCCATTCACGCTGATCGAGGTGTTCAGGTGAGTGTGGTGATCTTTGATCTCTTGGTTTACGTTATCTTCTCTAAAGACAAAAAAAACCTAACTCCATCTGGCTGTGGATAAAGCGAATCAGCGTATCGGTGGTTTTTATTTATATAAATAATTAAATGCGATTCCAGAGAGTGGCTGATGCAGAAGGCGCACGGGTATGCGGTGCGCAGGTGAGCTTATTTATTTTTAATTTTAAACCTTTTTTGTTTATTTATTTTGTTTTTAAACCCCAAAGCACATCCGGAATATTGGAGCGAGAAGCTTTGCGCCCTTTTACTTTCACCCTGTATCCGTACTTCTCCTTGAAACCTATTGACTGTTAATTGTCTGACTTTCATCTTTTCGCTCGCTATCTCACCGTGATGCGATGCTAGGTATTGTTGTGAATAAACAAGATACGTGGATAGTAGCGATCTTTCTTCTCTGGGTAAGAGTAGATAGTCTGGGTGAAGCACGGCACCGCCGGGAATGGCTCTTGGGGAATAAGATACTTAATTAAATAAATAAATTAAAATATATATTTCTCAGATGGACGCTGGACAACGGGATCGACGAGCACCGGCTGTACGAGATATCGAAGCTGCGGCTGCAGTACCGGTGAGTACGGTAGGGTTACGGTAGCACCTGAGTACGGTAGGGTTACGGTAACACGGCTACAGTTAGAGGGAAGAGCACCTGGGTATTGGTGTAGAACCAAGGAATGGTAAAGCTACGCGATATCCAAGCTGCGGCTGCAGTACCGGTGAGCTTCGTAGTTTGACCAATGGCATCTGTAGTTTGATGTACGGGTTCGCTAGAGAGGTGAAAGTCTAGTGTTGGGGCAAGCAAATCCAGCAAAAGAGCCCCGGTGAGTGGTCGTGACTAGACTATAGTTTGTAGTTTAGAATTTGATCTGGTACGGATTTAGGGGTTTTAGCCATAGGGTACTAGGTCTGATGAGAACTTTGAGAATGCAGGGTGATTGCTGGGTGCGATCGACTGGGAGATTAGAATGAAAAAGAAGAAGAAATTTTCGATAGGCTGAGAGTGCCATGCGTACTACCGCGATTGGCGTTGCACCGAGTTCATGAGCTGGGATGGTGACTGTTGAGTGCGATTCGAGTCCGAGCTGAGACTGTAATAAAAATTAAATGAATAAAGTGTACATAGAATGAGTTGTTAAACATCTTCGAATCCTCAATTATCATAGCGATATTTCCCCTGCGAATTTCGCGATGCACGGGGTTCATGAGAGGTAATGATCCCAGTGCTTTTCGAGTTCTAGGCGATAGCGAGACAGGAATAGAAATGAGTGAAGAAATTGTACATAGATTACCTGTCTACGTCTCGCGACATTCGCGTTGCAGCGAGTTTATGAGAATAGATGATGACTGCTACCGGCGGTATTATTCACCTTTTTCCATTTGAATAAATAGAGATTCCCCATGAGTTGAGTGTTCGGCTGGTCAGATTTGCCCCGCGCGTTTCTGGCCGCGTAGGTTTGGCATAGCGAATTCCGTGTTCTGGATCCGATTTTACGTGCTACCGCAACACAGAATCTGAAACAATACCCGTACTTTTCTCTCACCCATAGAAAAAGAAAGGCAGTGAATTTGTTGCGCACCGCCTGCGATGTGCGTGTTCCATGGGTCTCACAAGATTAGAGGTGAATGCTGATTGTAATTCGAGAGAGCGAAGATCGTATAAGAAAGAAAAAGAAGTGGATGGGCTCCACGCGCGGTTCATCCTGCGAGTTTCAAGTCGCGCGAGTTTGCCATAGGGATTGCCAATTCCTGACTTTGATTCGTACTCGAAATATGCTCAATAAAATCTCATTCCGCCGCGCGGTTCGCGTTGCGCAGTTTCAGGATAGGAAAGAGGAATTTTAACTGTGATTGGTCTTTGTTCGTCTCCTTTAAATAAATTAATTTTAATTAATTTAATAAATAAAACTCATTGCAGTCAGATCCTGCAGGACGCCGGGCTGGTGGAGAAGCGGGAGGAGGTAAGTAATTAGATTTTAATTAATTAGTTTAGATAGTTATCAATGTTAATTGCATTTCATTGCTTTGTGGGGCGCGAGATTCAAGTCACACTAGCTTGCTATAAGGGAGAGATAATTTCCGGAAGTTACTAGTGTTGGCCTAATGCACCAAATATAATTATGTTTTTAAATCTAATGAATTAATTGCTTAATTAATTAATTTTCTTAATTAGGTGGACGAGTCGCGGCAGCGGCGCATCGACCTAGGCGAGAAGAAGAAGCTGTTCGACATGAAGAGGAATGCGAGGTGAGCAGAGATTACTCTCTCGATTTGACACGCTCTCTCGCTTTCTCTGACTGATGAGAGGATATGAAATGGAGAGACTGGAAATGGAGAGAATCGTTTTCATAAATGGCTTCAAGCAGCAGCTCGGCTCTTTCGGGAAGCAGTACATGGCCATCAGTTCCGAGATTTAGTCAGCGATAATGGATTTGCTCTATGCATTTTAAAAAATACCAACACAATGGACCTTAGGATGTATCGATTCATTCATATTTTGGCGGATCACAGTTAATTGAAAAATTCGGTTCTTCTCACATCGGAGAAACAGTGCTAGAGAGTGTAGCTTGTGCTTGCAAGCTAAAAAAATCTTGATTAAACTAGCCGGTGCATTCGGGCAGCACTGGTTGCTCAATAGAACCGAGACCGCTCCAGCAGCGATTTATTTGGCACTCCTTGTGGAAATAAAATAAACAAGCACGACTAAAGATCGACCATTTCCGAAATTCGGTAAACAATAAATCGATAAATCAATCGATGTTCGCAGATTCTCGGAGAAGACGAAGAATGTGCTGCGCATCGACCGCCACTACGACAGTATCCTCGAGGAGAAGGAGGAGGAGGAGCTGGGTACGGTAGGATTACGATATGGGGCTTTATAGCGCCGTAAGGGAAGGGGGGTAGGGTAAGGGAATTTAGGTTAATTGGGCGTCATCGTTATTTGTGTCAGAAAATGTTCTCGCGGTCTTTGAGCTTCACTTGTTTGTCAAATTTTTGTCCGAGATTGTAGAATTGATTGTAGTGCGATTTGGCAATTTATCAACTCAAAAGTGGTTCTTTATGCATTAAGCTATAGTATGAGCACGGAAATATTGTTCAATGTTTCATGTTAGAATGCGATAGTACCTCACTACGGTAGGAATACTGTATCACTCTGAAATATCGATATTTGCAGAGAAGGAAAAGGACCCGCTGAAGGCGGACGTGCGCACCGTCGAGTTCCTGCTCGCGCACAAGCAGTCCGAGGTACGGTATATGTCATTTATTGATTTTTGAAGTTACAGTAGCTTGATAGGGTTATCGGTTGATCAGTTTGTTTCGGAAAGAGGCACTCAAATTGGATTGTAGTGTCCTGAAATATTTGAGTTGCCTTGCTTACATATGTTTTTGTCAGAACTGTTACGTCTAGTGGTCCTCTGCAATTGTAGCAATTTAAAAATAAAAAGTGCTGTTATGCTATAATTGCGGTATTTTCAAATCTCGGGAGGAGTTCTAGGAGTATTGTAGCACCGTAGTACCGTAATTAGCGTAAAATGTCGAAATTGCAGGTGGAGATCATCCGCAAGACGCACCGGCTGTCGCGCAAGGACACCGAGGCGATTCGGACGGTGAGTGAGGGGGGATCCATTGGCATGGGGAGTTCGCTTGGTGCGCCGGGTTAGAAACAGTAGAAACACATAAATTTCGCGCTGAATTTCATACGATACGAAAGCGGTTATGACGGCGATAGGATTAATATTAAGTTTGGGGTATGAATTTGGGGTCCCTCTGGTTCCGGAGATTAGTATTATTGTGAGAGAAGCCCCTCGGATCACGTAAGAAATGCGAACGTCCATTCGGTGTTTCACTTCGTTTAGATAGTTCCGCGTGAGCTGTCCTGAACCAGTTCAACCCTGTGCAAATAAAATATCTACTATTAATAAAGCGCAGCGTCTGTCTGCCCCCCCCCCCTTCTCCTGGTCAAGTAAACAAATGGCGCAGTCTAGGAATTGCGAAATATGATGAACTCGTTAGAGTGTCGAAATCACCGCCGTAGGCGGGGAACGACGCTCTACTGGTAATAAATAAGTTATGGGAATCAATCGTGCTTGCTCTTTCGATAGACGTGCAAGAGAGTATGGGGAAAATTAAAATTAGTACATTGACGACTGCTATAATGTGTGCTACTGCAATTTTGCTTTGATTCAGTGTTTCACTTTTTTAATGCGGTCCTCATTGATAGAGCGAGAGAGCGTGTGAAAATGAGAGAGTCATAATCCTGTAAATATCGATTGATTTCAGGTGATCGCCGCGTCTCTCTACCCAGCGTACGCCCTGCTCGATCCGGCCAATCGATATAAGGTACGGTAGCTTACGGTAGTCGAAAATCGACAAAATGTACGGGAGGTTACGGTATTGGAAAATCAATACACGGTACGATACAGTAGGCAAAGTGATTGATATGTGACGATCAGCATTTGTGGAGACGAACGTTTCCGAACCTGGTGCTGTTTGGATTCACTAGAATTGTTAAGCTCCGGAGGATGGTTTCGTGTGATTCCTCGTAGAACTCTTCCATACAAAAAAAACAAATATTTTATAACCTAGCCTAACATGGACAGAACTGAACCACAAATCTCTGGTAGTTTGTAGAATGCACGTAGGATGCTCGAGTTTCACTGACTTGTGAACAGCGCGACTCATGTTTCTGCAGCGATGGTCTGAGAGTTTTCTTTTGTTAATACACACCCAATTATAGTCCAACTATGTAGCCAGCATATCCTTCGAGCATTAACAATGTCGCGGAATAGTAATAATCTGATAATAAATAAATGTTGCAGCAAGGTCAGGAGCTCTTCGTGCACACGCCCGTTAACAACTATTTAATGTCGGATTTTTTTATAGAATGCATCTATAATTCTTGAGTTTCACTGACTAGTGAACAGCGCGAGGCGGGATCCAGCAGTGATGGTCTCATTGCTCCTTCTCAATTCAAAACCAATTATGATCTAACTAGACTGACTAGCTTCCGAGCGCCAACTAGATCGCGAGAATAATAAGTAAATATATAAATAATAATAATAACATTTGCAGCAAGGCCAGGAGCTTTCAATTATTGTATGTTTAATTTTTGTAGAATGCGCCTAGAATTCGTGAGTTTCGCCCACATTTCAAATGCTCTATATCACCCTAATTGCGTTGCTAAGACGATTGCCGTTCTTAAAATAAATTGAATTGCTAAAATAGCAAAACATCTTAAAAAAATAGACATTTGCAGCAAGGCCAGGAGCTGTTCGTGCACACGCGCGCCAAGCCCTTCTCCCTGATCCACCCCAACTCGTCGATAGCACAGTACCATTCAGGTTTGTCTTTGATTGTTTATCTGGATCCGACGGCAAGCGAACATGAAGGGGAATGGGAAAATCAGAATATGGGAAGGGGAATCCGAACCCTTAATGTTTGGCTTGTATGCATGCTGTTTGCGTTTGTTTAAAATGTTTCTTTTCCAATTTTTTAAAAAATAATTATGCTTGCAGAGTCGCTGGACAGCATGGCGGACGGGACGACGGGCTTCTCCGCCCTGCATCAGGTGGGGGATTATTATTATTGTTGTGATTGTTGTTGTTGTTGTTGTTATTGTTGTTGTTGTTGTTATTATTGTTGTTGTTGTGGTTATTGTTGTTATTTGCTATACTAATTGTAAGAGGCAGCAGGAACTTACTAAAGAACCGTGATAATTCCTTGTATGAAATGTTAGTGAAGCCGGGAAAACGAGGGAAATTTTTGATGGCCTCATCGCGCTGAATCAGAAGGGATTGTAATTTATAATTCGAAGTCATATCGGGTATTCACTGTCGACATGACCACATGTGTTATACTAAATGGTTGTGAAACCTTAAAAACCTGGTGTTCTTGCTGACTAAAACATCATTTATTGTTGTTTATCGGCGGCGCCGTTTAGTAATCGTCGCCTCCAATACACACCACGCACTCCAGATCCCCGTGTTCGGTTTGCTGCTCGAGACGACCAAGCCGTACATCGTGAATGTGATGCCCGTGCCCGCACTCTACGCCCTGGTCTTCGCAAAGAAGGTCAGCGTTCTTTGGTCTTTGGTCTTTAGTCTTTGGTCTTCGGTCTCGGATATAAGCGTTGATTGTTATTGGCATAACACGTATTTGCGACATTGGGGAATATGGCATGGCTGAAGTTTCACAATGGAGTGATATTTGGAACATTGCCCCTCTCAATGATCGTCACCGCGTTTGTCCATTCGATGTGATAAAAATATCTAGTTTATTTCTAATCTTTGATCTTTGATCTCTAATCATCAATCTCTCCTAGGTGATCTCCGACGACTGGCGGATGGTCTGCGTGGATGATGTGGTGGAGATCTCGTTTGAGGAAGAGGAGCAGGCGAGAGAGGTACATAGTATTTATATTTATATGGTGGTTGGAAGTGTTACACTATCGTGGATCCTCTGATCGCTAGGATATGTGATTAACTTGTAACGCACAAACGCCTGGCTCTCAGTTCTCGTTGAAATCGTCCATTAGCTGGTATTGAGTGTGGTGTTGTATACAGGACTATGTAATCGCCCTGTAATGATAGAATCATGACCAAATAATAACCTTCTGCAGGTCTCCTCCACAGTGCAGAAGATTCGACGGGAGCTGGCGCGAGGACTGGCGAGGAGGCTGAAGGGAAAGGAGTACGAGGGCAGGGATTTGGTGAGGATTTGCTGGTCCGTACCTAATTGTTCCCAGCCACTCGTACACCTTGTCGCTATGACTCAAATGAAAGGGGATGCCAAGTTAGCGTAGAAACCACGAATAAAATAATAATAATAATATTTATGCTATTCCATTTGAAATAACGGTTTAAAACATGTAAATATGTGACGTAGATCACCACGGGGGTTATGACAATGAATACGATATCGAAGGAGAAAACTACTCGGTGAAACTGGTCTGATTCTCTGGTTTTACTAATAGCCTTGCCGCTCGAGGAAAGAAACTGTTATGCCTGTACCCGAAACGCGAGCCAGGATTATTGAAATTGATTCCAATGCTTGACAAGATCGCAAATTGGGTTCAATACTGCCTTCATGCTCCTAGTGAAACATCGAAATGCGTTTTCAAATTTGAAACTTTTTTTTACTCTATTCTGCTCGTAAAATTGCAATAGAGGCGCGCTGAGTATGTGCAAATCTGCACTAGTGAACTCAGAGAACATGGATGGAATTTGTGATTTTTTAAAATTATCGAGTAATAAAACTAATTCACAGATCCGCTACATCGACCGACTGGCGCGCATGATCATGGAGGGCGGAGGAGTGCGGATTGCGTGAGTTGTTATCTATTATTATTTATTATTTATTTAGTTCTTTTCCGAACCCCGAGCCCATTCACAAAACCACGCGCGTTAAGTCATACGTGTTTTTTGAAGCCAAAACATCCCTAGTGGTCGTCACGTGATCAGCTCGGACGGATCTTCATGCAGAGTCTATAATAGCAATAGGAAACGCATCGTTAACACCACTCGGGCTAAAAGATGAACAACAACTCATCCTTGTAGTGATGCTTTAACACTAGAGTTACTTGTCCAACATTTTGTTAAAATGAGAATAAATACCCGCTATTCCAGTCTGCGCCGTCTGGTCGATCCGCCTCGTCGACTCGAGGGCGTCGCGTTTATCACACCCGATGGATTGGTGAGCCTGTATTTCAAATTGTTTTTTAGCTTTGGTCTTTGATCTTTTGAATCATTTGCGACTTCTTTGATGTATGTCGTCGGGAGGCTTTTTTTTGCATTGGGCGGAAATGTAGTTTGATATTTGATCTCAACTGTATTTTGCAGATCCCCGAAGAGGCGGAGATCTCGTCGGACGAGGACGACGCGGAAATGACCGCGGACAGGGAGCAGGAGGCACTGGCGGAGGCCATGGTTAGTCTGAATAGCGGAGAAAATAGTGAATTTCGAGGGTACTTCAAGCCTAAAATGCGATCGGACACAATGATTGAATAGAGCTAGAGTAGTGCTAGGATAAAGTCGAGTTGGGTTAGGAGGGAGTGATGATAAGGAGCAGGAGGCGCTGGCGGAGGCCATGATGAGGCAGGGAAGGGAGGATAGGGGAATGTCAGGGGGAGGGTGCATCCTAGGCGCGCCGGGTTTGGGAGAGGGAAGGGAGCGATGATGGGAAGGGAGGGCCGTGGTGTGTGGGGGAATTGAGGGGGGGAGGTGCATCCTAGGCGCGCCGGGTTTCATGAAATCTTATAAGAGCGTATGAATGCAGTGCTACAAAATACATTTGGTGCCTGTGCTGTTTGGGTATCGCGTGTAATTAAATAGCTTGATGAATGGGAAACTTCTAATGACACATTCCTGCGCGTAAGTAAAAAAAACCAAGTAAACACACTGTCGTCTGTTGTAGCTTTTGTACATTTTCCGAAAACAATAGGAACTGTATTATCTGAATAATAATTTTTTGATGAATTTATTCTGTTCTATTCAGGCATTCGACCCGATGGCGCCCAAGTCGCTCGAGCAACTGGAAAAGGAGGAAGATGAGAGGCGGAGGGAGGAGAAGAAGAACCAGAAACCGAAGGTCATTTTAAAAAATTTACTTTCTTTTCTAGGTGACGTATTGCGCCTTCTTACAGTTTTCATCCTAATTTAGGCAGTGTGATTGGAAAAAAAGAAGAAAAAAGTGTGCTAGGATATGATAATTGTTGGAAAATTGTATTTGTGAATCAGGGTTTCAAAAGTTTTATTTGATGAGTGCGAAAGGCAGCCTTTGATGATTTCATCATTTTGTGTCTTAATCTAGAAAATAAGAATAGTCTTGAGGGCATGTGATTATCATGATAAAAATTATCAATCAATATTTCCAGGAGACCTACTACCAGATTCTGCTGCGGAAGAAGCGAGAGGCAGAAGGAAGGAAGGGAGATGGAGCGGATGAGGAGCCGAAGGTACGGTAGATCAGGTGGATTACGGTAGATCAGGGACCGCGGAAGTTACTGTAGCGCAGATTATGGTTCTGACGTCATCACTAGAGATGACAATTCGGCACGCGGCTCGCTCGTTTCGAACGGTCTCTCACCGGTCAGAGAGACGAGAGAGCACGCGAAATGAGGAGAGAGGAATGCCGATCTGTAATCCATTTCCTTCAGGTAAAGAAGGAGAAGACAGAGGACGAAGGCGGAACAGAGACGTGGCAAGTGAGGCGAGACCCGATGGCCGGATTGGAAGAGAGGGTGAAGGAGGAAGTTGTGGAGGAGGAATGAGAGGGTTACTGTAGAAGAGTACGGTAGGATGATATCGATTATTGTTGTTTGTTGATCTCATCATGTTGTTACGGGTGTAAATTATAAAGTGCGATTATTGATTATTAACTCGATAAACGAACACATTCATGAATTTTGTATGACCCCATGACTTTCAGAAATATCAATTTCATTCTCCTGCTCAGGCCGAGGGATCCATTCGATCTCCTCTAGACCCCCGCGCGCTTTTCTGTGCTTTGTTTGTTCCTGGTTGTTTTGTAAAGCTCCTGTGGTGCTGTGCATCAACCTCCTGGTAACTCTTGCGCTCCCGGGTTACTGTTGGAGTAATGTTCTGACTCTCTCTATTTCACACACTCTCTCGCTTCTCTAACCGGCGAGAGAGCATTATGAAATGAGAGAGTCAGATCATTGCTCTACTGTTGCCACCTCTACTAGTGCGTTTCTTGATCATTTCCTCTGGTAGTGCCCCTATCTTCCCTGTGCATTAGGGATGACAAATCGGCACGTGCCTCTCCTTATTTCGCGTGCTCTCTCGTCTCTCTGCCCGACGAGAGATTATTCGAAACGAGAGAGGCGCGTGCCGAATTGTTATCGCTACTGTGCATTACTGCATCCATCTCGGATTGTTTATAATACTTTTACCACCACGAAAGTGAAACTATCCTGCAGCTATAATACTTTATCTAAAATACGCTCCCGGCTATGAATTGAGACCACCGGCTGCAGTAATCTCATGTTCATTCAATCACTGCTACAGTAATAATAACGGTAGATGGGTAGATCAAAGTATGAAAATAATGAAGTAGTCAGACCCGTGAAGAGTACGGTAAGAAAACTCTTCCGGCAGTTTACATAAATTTCAATTGGTTTTCTGCAAAAGGCTTCCTCTCTTTTTTTTCGATGAAATTCTAATCCTTTCTCTGCTTCCTGCAATACATTTGTGCAACGCCTTTTTCCCACGATGCCGCTATAAAACACGCCTATTTTGCCTTGATTTCAATCGAGCGATGAAGTGTCTTTTCCTTCTTCTCGTTCTCTTCTCCACTCTCAATGGCGAGGATGATTTCTCACATCTCACACATCCAGTTTGGAAGCATCCGAACACCATAAAAATGCTCCAGGT
>LS585852.1:238607-251008 GCA_900490775.1 Pristionchus maxplancki
CCAAGTTGCGATCAGGCTTGGGGGCAACTTGGAAACCCGAATGATCTCTCGATTTGCCATACTCTCTCGTTCTGTCTCTTTCTCTGACTATCTCGTCTGGTCACCCAAGTTGGAATCAACTTGATTCCAACTTGGGATACCCCCGATGGGTTACTGTAAGCGAGAGAGCGAGAGAAAGAAAGATAGAGAAATAGTATGGAAAATGAAGAGACCGGTCACCCAAGTTGCCCCCAAGCCTGGTCACAACTTGGAACCCCCCAATCGTGCTTGATTCCAACTTGGGGGCGCACACCAGAGTAGCGAAATCGATGTTGATTACTGTATTTCGGTGGGTCAGACTCCTCATTTCAACAGAAGACAAGCAAAAATCGATGTTGATTACGGTAGTTCGGCAGGTCAGACTCCTCATTTCAACAGAAGACTAGCAAAAAATCGATATTGATTACGGTAGTTCGGCGGGTCAGACTCCCCATTTCAACAGAAGACCAGCAAAAAATCGATATTGATTACGGTTGGTTGGATTACGGTAGTTCGGCGGGTCAAGCTCCTTATTTCAGGCAGATTGTAGCGTGGAGCGAGACGGGTTTGCACTCGCCGATCGGTCGATTCTCGCCGACTATACCGTAGTAGAGGCCGGACGCGCAGAAGGAGTCCTGAGCGGAAAATGAGGATTACGGTACTTTTGTATTAATTGTTCAAGATTGAAGGAGTCCTGAGCGGAAAATGAGGATTACGGTACTTTTGTATTGATTGTTCAAGATTGAAGGAGTCTTGAGAGGAAAATGGGGATTACGGTACTTTTGTGTTGATTTATGAAAAAACACGTGCAAAAGAGCCTCGATTTTTCCATCTAGCTATAGTTTGATCTTTGATCTTCGAAACTGTGCTTACATGTCTGAACAGATCGCTCATCTTCTCATTGTACAGCACTCGATCGCCCCACGCCGGGCACAGATGCCTCAGGAATTCCTCCTTGCCGTTGGCTTTGTTGATGCCGTAGTGCCGGGAGGGCTGGAAAATCACAATTTCGAAATTCGAAATTCGGATTTTCGAAATTTTAGAGATCAAAGATCAAACCTGGAAGAAGACGCTCTCCTCGAGCAAGCGGCCTTGGAAGGTGATCTGGATTTTAGAATTGGAGATAGATCAAAGACCAAAGACCAAAGATCAAACCTGAGCCAGCTCCCCATTGTACTTCTTCACCATCTGTCCTCGGCCGAGGCGGAAGAACCTGAAATATTGTTGTGCGCAATTGCGGTGCTGACGCGCACGAGGCGCAATGCAAATTTTGACAGCGTACCAGTCGTGGATCGAGTGCAGGTCGAAGCGGTGCTCCTCGACGGTGACGGTCTTCTGAAACGGAATCGTTGTCTTTCTAGATTCGATCATTTTCCCTCCATTCATGCTTGCATCCTGAATGATGCCGTGCAGTTATGCACATTATTGACTACCATCATACCGTACTTCTATGCTAAAGTATCCTCAATTCAATTTACTCATGCCTATCATGTCCTGCATGATCTACCGTGCAGTCAGGCACTCCATAGGCTACAGTATCTCCTACCGTACTATTGAAGATACAATAAGCTACCGTACCTGTCCATGCCTATCAGTCTGCTCGATTGATCAACATTTCTCAATACCAATCTCAATTTCTGACTGTTGATTCCCCCTTCTTATGTCTCATAAATATGGCTCACTTATCGAATATCATCTGACCTGTCCATGCCTGTCGGTCTGCTCGATCTGGTCCACATTGCCTCTGTCGTCCGTGCGAGAGTGGACAGAGGTGCGCTGAGTGGAGGAGAGATCCTGCAAATACCCTCATCGTAGTCATAATTGGCACTGCACCTTGAGCGCGTCAGCACCACTACAGGGTCATGAGAAATCGTAAGTGTGAGTCTCAGTTTCTAGAATCCCTAATTCCAATTTGCGGCCTATCGCTCTATCGCCAAACCTGATAAAATATTATTTAGTAGATATTTTGAAGCTCATCCCGATATTTCGAAGAGTGTACCAGTCCAACTCACATTCAGCAGCCGCGTCTCGTGCAGCTGCGCATTGAACGCGCCAGCAACGATGATCGCGTCGTCTCTCAAGCCCTCCGAATCAAGCCTGCAGTCGAAATTTGCATTGCGCCTCGTGCGCGTCAACACCCCAACCGCGTCAATTCCAAAATCCACCCTGCCTAGTCCAAAAATGCACAGCGCCTGCTGCGCGTCAGCACCCTGCTTGCGTCAACTCACTCGTGCAGCAGGGCGTCGATCTGGCGCTGTCGCTTCGCAGCCGCCTTGGTGACGGACGGCTGCAAGAGAGCATGGTGAATGAGGAGAGCGCAGAGAAAGAACGCGGTCAGAGAAGGCGAGAGAGTGTGCGAAACGAGGAGGGTGTTGCGAAATTCCGCAAACCTGCGACACGATCTCGTTGACGTCCTCGAAGGGGACGGAGTGGAGATTGAGGTTGATGAAGGTCATCTCCTTGCCTGAAAATTGGATAAATATTCATTGCGCTTCGAGCGCGTCAACACCATTAGCGGGCCAACAGCTCACGAAGAGCACTAAACTTGACTTTCGGATGTGTTTCATACGCCATTCAAGTCTCTAGAAGGACACTGCGATTGATCTCTCCTCGTCACGCTTTATCACCGAACAATATCTATTGCAAAAACCAGATTCGCTCGTTCTATTCCTCATGATTTCTCGTATCACTAACGGTAAAGCATGGAAAATGGACAGAGTCAACCAATCTTTCCTCACCGTGGAACCTGAACCGCGCCAGCAGCCAGCCCGCGCGCTGATTGTCGAGATCCCTGCTGCCGTCGTGTCTCTGCAATCAATTTTTGCATTGCGCCTCGAGTGCGTCAACACCACGTCCGCGTCAACCAGAAACACTCACGAAGAAGTCCCTAACGCGCTCGCCCATCGAGTGGCTGGGCGCGTCGCGCTCGAACGGCTGCCCGATGTAGCCGTCCGCCTCGTCCCTGCGTCAAAATTTGCATTGCGCGCCGAGCGCGTCAGCACCGTAACCGCGCCAGGCGTTACCGTAACCCTACCGTACCGGCCAATCACGTGGCTGTCGCCCCTGCGCACCGCGATGTAGCCAGTGTTGGAGAATCTGGAAGGGAATATTTTTTTACCGAAAAAGTCCGATTACATTGTTTCTAATCGTCTTCTGAATCTTTTAGAGCACGAGTGAAACTCATTCAGAGTTGAGAAGGGATGGCTCGGCAAGAAATTACTCTCTTCATTCTCCATGCTCTCTTGTCGTTCTGGCCGGCGAGAGAGCACGCGAAATGAGGAGACGTGGAACAAAGAGAATCAACCACTCACCGATCAAAGTAGTCCACCGTCTCGACGTTTCTGAACAGGAACAGCGAGCCGAGGCCCTGAAATATTAATTTAAAAATTAATTATTTTAATTAATTTCGAAAATAATACCGTATTCTTCGTATCGAAGAAGGCGCGGGACCCCTGGAAGTGCTCAGTGATCTTCGGGTGGCGGGCGATTCTAAACAAACCGTCTTTATCTATCTTTTTTTCTTTATTTCGACTCTCAAAATCACAGTTTCGAAGCACTTCATTTCAAAAACATCAATTGAAAATGAAATATTTTCAGAGATTCTATGAAGAGAGACGAGGCTGATGAATGCTAGTGCGAGCTCGATCTCCGTGGTAAAAAATACGAATTATTTGGTTGAATCACTCAATCAATGTTCACGTCTCTCCATTTCACACGGTCTCTCGCGAGTCAGAGAAGCGAGAGAGCATGGGAAATGGAGAGAGTCCGACATTCTAATTCTCACCTCCTCAGTATCTCCTCGGCGAACGCGTA
Organism: Pristionchus maxplancki; assembly: GCA_900490775.1. NCBI lineage: Eukaryota > Metazoa > Nematoda > Chromadorea > Rhabditida > Neodiplogasteridae > Pristionchus > Pristionchus maxplancki. The sequence continues at coordinate 242,439 of LS585852.1, forward strand.
CGGGTCCTCGGCGATGTGCAGGCCCTGCAGAGGAAGTGGTTTTCAGCCTTGCCAGACCGAAATTCTGCCGCGTTTCCGGACAGAAAACGCTAGCAGCCATTTGTGGTTCAGTACAGCCGCAACCAATGCCGGAATCACTACATGCAGCTATTGTAAATGGAGCAGCCCCTGCAGCCCCTGCAGCAACCCTCCTCACCTGTACGTGCAGCACGCCCAGCTCCGGGTTCATTACAGCCCCTACCCTACATCTTGCTGCAGCTGCTGCATCTTTAGATCATGCAGCCCCTGCAGCAACCCCTCACCTGCACATGCAGCACGCCCAGCTCCGGCTTCATTACAGTCCACTACCCTACACCTTTTTGCAACTGCTGCAGCTTTAGATCTTGCAGCCCCTGCGACCCCTGCAGCAACCCCCTCTCACCTGCACGTGCAGCACGCCCAGCTCCGGCTTCTGCTCCCAGATCTCCTTGGCCACCTCGTCGCACCACGCCGGCATGTCGGTGACCTGAGAGTGATTATTTTCAAAAATGGGGCTGATAAAAAAAGGATAGGCCAAAATATCATCTGGCTTCAACACGCTTAGCCTTAGTTTCGACAATATGAGCAGACAGGCATGTCTGTCACTGATCGGATGCGCTTTGGTCAGAAAGAAGGACATTTCATGCAGAATCCTCAAAGCCATGTATTAAAGTTATAGACACGAAATACTAGTGAAGTGGAAGAGATATACTGCTATGTTTCAGGAATTGTTCATAAACAGCGAGAGAGAGGGGTGTGCAGTATGACGAATATCTCCGCCGCAAATAACAATATAATAACAAATAACCATTATCGAAATTATGAACGCCCTACACGCAGTCTCGCACTGCGTACTTGTTGTTACAGTTTATCACAACATACAATTGGATAAAGTTCCACCCCTATCATTCCGCAGCATGTTTCTAAGATATAAAGCTCAAGTATGTTTCAGGAATTTCTCATAAACTGCTAAGACGAACTGCGTGTGATCGTGAAATTGTCCGTACTTCTAAGAAATAAATAAAAAAAAAGTTAGAAATAAATAAAAAGTGAAAATAAAATGCTCACATTCCTCGCCAGACTGCTCAGGTCGCCCGTCACCGTGACTTGCTTGATGTACTCTTGAGACATTTCTGGAATTATTAATTGATTTATTAATAATTAATAATAAATTATTGCTTCATCACAATGCAATCAATAGCGTAACAGCAAAATCGACAAGAAACACGCAAAAAAATCGAATTCAGGAGTACCTACAAGACAGAGGCTACATGCTTGGTACATGTGAGGAAATACAAGAAATACACAAAAACTCGAAACTGTAAACGTCAAGCGTCTAGAAACTTCCTACTCCCCCATAGAAAGTGCTCATAATTGCGCTGATTCAGCTCGGGGACAAAAAAGCAAAAGAATAAGAAGGGTTTGGGTGATTGGCAAAGTGGGCGGAGGCGAGAGAGCGTGGCAAAGTGAGAGAGTGTAGAGACAGAGGAAAAAGTACAGTGATTAGCACGCCCTCTGAAGCTAGAGAAGGCGAGAGAGCACGATAAATTGAGAGAGTGCCGACGACTTTCCCAATGACTCGACGTGATTGCGCACAGAGGGCGAACTGTTCAGCCGAATCAGTAAGCTAGTGCGTCTGACTCTCTCACTTTCCCGTGCTCTCTCACTCCGTAAGCCCATAATCCCCCGCCTCTTCACTGTTTTTGCGCCGATTGACACAGTCATTCTTTGCGAAATCATCGTCTCCGCACTTTGCCTGATCTCTAGCAGGTCAGAGACGGCGAGAGATCAGGCAAAGTGGGGAGAGTGCGCGGCAGAAAGGTGGGTAAGTGCTCTGGAATGATCCGGGTAAACAAACGAAAGCAGTAAGCCAAATAATACACGAGCGCGCGCTCGGCGGAATTGTCTGGAAACTTTGACATGAAGATTGGGTATTTTTGTGTGTGCCAGTGGGATTGAAAGTGATAGAAGCCAGAAAGGAAATGCGTTGCACAGAAAGGTTTTCAAGAAAAGCCTTCCGCAAAGTTATCACTTTCCCGATACTACCCTGAATTCCGCCCCAAACCTCGTCGGTTAACGCGAAAACAATGCTAGAATGCTTTGATCGCTTGCGAAACGGCCAGAAACATCGCGGATGATACCTCGATCACTGATCATGTTCTATCACAAGCGCTTGCCGCTCTTGCCTGCTAGTGGCAAACTTCATGGCTTATCATTTTACCGTTTGAGGCGGCGAGGTTCTCGCTCCGTGAATTTTACGGGTTATCACTCGACCAAAACAAGCAACACTGATCCGAAAAGGATGCGAAATCACCGCAAAAAGGGGGAGCGTACACGCGAAATCGATGCGGAATGCACACAATAAACAGATGATCCGCGGTGGATCTCTCTATCTATCTCTCTTCCCCGTTCTCTCATCCTCAATTCTCTCACTTTGATTTGATCACTCGCCCTACTTATCATGAGCGCATTTTCTGCATGGAAGGGGAGAGAACGGGAGCGTTCGGTGATCAACATCTAGTCAATTTGCACGAATATCGGATGATTGCATCATCATTACGCACTAAAATAGGTTGGAAAGCGGCCCAACAACCGACAGAAAGCGATGTTCTCTTACCAGCAACGCACTGAAAATGACTACTCTTGAAAGGGTGAGTGAAAGGAGCGAAGGGGGAACACCAAATAGGCAGCCCCACCCATCCTTTTTCGCCGCTGCGCGTTTCATGTCAATAACCCTCCATTTTCTGACGAAATTGCCAAAACTCGCTACGAAATGTGGGCTTGAAATGATGAAAGTTATGACTAAAACGACGCTAAAACAGGGGTAAATGATGATTTGCTTGCACAGGAGGGGTATACTGATATTGACAAGAGGGCGGAGGAGAGAGGGGAGGATGGGAGGAGGGACAAAATCGCGAAACCAGTTCCCCTCAATTTCGATTAGTCACCATGTTGGGTGGAGTTCTAATGGACATGACTCGTCGTCTCTCCGTTTCGCACGCTCTCTCGTCGGTCAGACAGGATGAAAGAGCAGGCGGAATGAAGAGGGGACAGAAAAGAGGTGATAGGTCAGCGTCCTTCTCCCTTGATTGAATTGGGTTTTCGACACTTGCACATCCACGTAATTGGAACTTTAACAACGGGGAAATTCCGAGAATGATTTCGAATTCGTCTTGTGCACAGCAAGTCAGACGGGGGAGAAAGATTCATTTGCGTGGCGGAGACATTTTCGACACTAATCCGTCACCTCACTTTGACGATTCTCGAGTCACCGAGTCGGTTGGTAGAGAATGGGTCGAATTTCGATCATTATTCCCCTCATCTCTCACTCGGGTGATCGGTGTCTCTCGGAATGACACAGTCTCTCACTTCACCCGAACTCAGCGAAACATATTTGGATTCATTTACAAACGGAGACATCTCAACTTGTCTTCAATTTCAATTGAAACTCAGCCGAAACTACACGAAATTCGACCAAAAGACCCTGTATAACTCACTGTAAGGCCTACTCCTCTTCGGAGGATTACGCTAAAAATATGGTTCCTGTTCAGAGAGTAGCCTATACACTTTTCCCACAAACTGAGTGCGGCCGATTTTTCAATTTCGATCTCATTCAGTAGCAGTATGCACAAATGCACTGAAAACGAGCCAAAAACGTTCAAAAACGGTCGTTTTGCCCACTCCAGGGTCTACTCCTCATCGGAGGAGAAAGCTATTGACATGAAGATTGCGCAAAAAGTTGACTAAACCCTTTTCCCACAACTTTTCTTGGCAATGACGTACCTCTCGTCTTTAAAGTAATACTGAAATTACTTATTGAAGACGTGGTTGAAAAAGACTGCAACCTCAAAGTCGGCGTAGCGAATGTGTTGAGCGATAATTTCAGAAGTGATTGGCTGGGTTACGGCGAATTTCCAGTGGTTGAAGTAAGGGTATCGACGAATGAGCCTACCCGCGGCTTCCAAAAGCCTCTGGAAATGATGGAAATGAAATGATAAGTTGGTGATAAAGATTAACGATTAAAGATTAAAGATTAAAGAATACTTACCATGACGAAACCCGTGACTGCATGCACATCAAGGACCAATCCAGGCGCAACAAGGGACGGTATCTTAGCGATGCGCGCCAGGCTCGCATGTTTAGGGTAGAAGGGATCAGCCTTTAAATGGGAAAAAATAACAAATATAATATGCAAATATCTATACCTCGTATGCGTCGCTGCCAGCACTGTAGAAGTTGGTCAGCCTTGAATTGACGATAGCGCACAAAAACTGCTCGTCGAGCACAGATCTGCCCTGATTCGTGTGCGAAACATCGACAAAACTCACCTTTCGAGCCAACTGGGCAAAACTGAACGCGATTTTTCGAATTTAAAGTGTGACATTATGAAACAGACCTTCTCCTGGTTTCGTCAGTGACTGGTTCAATGGTCATTTGAGAACACTGTAGCAGGCGAAGATCGTGATCGGCCAGAAGCGAGTGGAGTTTGGAGAAGAATTTAGAATCGAATGGAAGCTGCAAGTTAGTCATGTCAATTCAGTACCCAATACCAACGGAAAAGGTCAATTAAAGAAGAAAATTGGGCATTTATTTGAATTTCGAGGGTTTTCGCGCCGCAAAGCCAATTAACTTGGTTTTGGAATTGATCAGACAAGCCCTACTCCTTGATCGATGCAGTGAATACGTGATTCAAATAATGTACTAAAAATGAATCAAGCTTACTTACCTGCTTCACATTGATTACACTTGCTTCATGAAAGCGCAGAATTTGTTTTAGTGTTTTAAAATAAGCGTCCGGGATGTCAAGCACGTTGGCATCGACTGCTGGGAACATCTGAACATGATGGGAACATTATAAAAAGTAATATTTCAAGTAAAAATTAATATGTAAATAGAAAGAAACAAGAAAAAACAGTACTTCGTCGCAATATTCATGGTAGTCTTTCCTCTCTGTCTCGATTAACTCTCTCTTTTCAACAAAGTTTCCGTCATTCTGGTAGATTTCGTAGCGATAACAGGGCCTTTTCCCCCATGGGTACGTGTCGTATGCAGATGTCTTGTGCGCATTGTGACTGACGCACAGTGCGAAACCGAAGCCGCGATCAGTCTGAAATTATTTTAAAATTATTTTAATTTTTCCGGACTATACCTGAGACATAAACAGCAGTCCATTCTTCCACTTTATCCTGTCCAGACTGCGATCTCCGGTAAGCGAATACATCTTCTTACTTGCTCTTTTTAAATAGTAGAGCTCGATTCTGCAAGGTGGTTTTATTTTAATGCCACTTCATTTTGCGCAATCTCTCAACCGGTCGACCGACGAGTTCCAATGAAGAGAGTGATCCATCAGCTTTTGTCGACTATGAATGCCCATATATACCAGAAATAGAAGATCTAACCTTCTCAGATGCTTGAATATCTCCAGCAAGCAGAGGTCTGGGAGGCTGGAGAAATGATCCTGATCAGGCCCGTATATCGGCAGGTACATGGTATCCATCTCTGCGGTCCTGCAATCACTCGAATTCGGATGAAAATAAGTCTAGATAATTACAGAATTTATCAAGGTCGCTTCAAGCGCTGATCAGGATAGCTGGGACCATTATCCTTAAAAAGTCTACGATTTGCACAAGTCAACGTGAGTGAGCATCTTCGGTCTAATAAACAGCTAATGAATGCGGTGCCTTTCTATATTTCTCTTTCCTTATGGTCTCTCCATTCCACACGATCTCTCAATGATCTGAGCGAGAGAGCATGCGATATGGAGAGACATCGTTCTTCGCTCGTCTGCCCTAGTCATAAGCTATCTCTCCATTCCAAATGATCCCTCATGGACGAGATCGAGAGAGTGTTTGGATCGAAGAGACTGAGGCGCTATTATCACGCGTCCTGACTCTCTCATTTCGCAATGCTCTCTCGTCGGTCAGAGAAGCGATGGAGCAGGGGAAGTGAGAGAGTCTGACCATTCTTCCCCAATACTGAGCACCAGCCGCCCCCGTGGCGCTGCTCATCTACTATAAGTTACGTGAGAATAGCGCCTCGTTTCAGTCTCTCCAATCCTAATACTCTCTCTTTCTGGATAAAGAGAGATCATTTGGAGAGACGGCTGTATGATAGCTAGTGACTTGGGCGGAGAGATGCGGAAAAAGTCTCTCATTATCGCATGCTCTCTCACTCTCGTCACTGAGAGATTGTTTGGAATTGAGAGACCACGTTCGCATCAGGTGAGAGAAATACAGACAATGCATCGAGCCAAGTCATATGGCTTATTTGGGCTCACTCACTTGTTGCGCCTTTTTGTGTAACAGGACTGTGCAAAATTTGATGATACTCCTCGTTACTCAGCGCCTGAAAAACGAAGAAAATAGTAAAAAAATATTTGCACAGTCCTGTTGTGTAAAAATTGAACACGAGTGATTGTAGACGCTCAGATGGATACCATGTACTTCAATCTGTCGATATACGGACAAGAACCCGATCACTTCTCCAGCCTCCCAGACCTCTGCTTGCTGGAGATATTCAAGCATCTGAGGAGGTTAGACACTCGATTTTCGAGTAGTCGTCTGTCCCTCTCACTTTCCCGTACTCTCGCTTCTCTGACCGACGAGATAGCATTGCGAAAAGAGAGAGTCAGACCATTCCTCCGATTTTCGTAATTCAGAAACGGTTATCTTGCAGGATAGAGCTCTATCACTTACAACGCGCAAGCAAGAAGATGTATTCTCTGACCGGAGATCAAAGTTTAGATAAGAAAAAGTGGGATAAGGGACTGCTGTTTATGGCTCAGGTATTTTCTAGTTTGGAAATAAAAACGAGTGTTGAAATTACAGACTAAGCGCGGATTTGGTTTCGCGTATTGTGTTAGGCAAAATATGCACAAGACATCGTCATACGATTTATATCCGTGGGGCAAACAGCGGTGTTATCGATACGAAATCTTCATGAAGAACGGAAAGTTTGTAGAGAAAAGAGAATCCGGCAAAGTAGCGAAGAAAGATGACCGCGAATTTTGCGACGAAGTAATGCTTTTCGCATATTATCTTTTATTTAAAAATAATATCAGATGTATCCAATAGTGCCTTCGAACGGGCTTGCCATCCCAGCCTCTTATTTTAAAGCACTAAAACAACTTCTGCGCTTGCATGAGGCTAGTGTAATTATTGTGAAGCAGGTAAGTAAATTTGAATTGGTGACATTGATTAATAAGAGTTGACGATTTGCAGCTTCCATTCGATGCCAAATTCTTCTCCAAACTCCAATCTCTTCTGGCTAATCACGAACTCTGGCTGCTCCAGTGCCACCAAATGGCGGGTAAATCAGTCACCGACGAAACCCGGAGCAGGTCTCATAATTTCGTAGTTTAAATTCGAAAATCGCGTTCAGCCTCGCTCAATTGACGCGGAACGTGCGATTTGTCGATCTTTCTCACACGAATCAGGGCAGATCTGTTCTCAATGAAGCCTTTGTGTGCGCTATCGCAGGATCAATGCTTTCCTGCTTTCACTGTACCGAGGAAGACGACTCAATCAAGGCAAGTTCTTGGCAATTTTAATTAATTAATTAGTTAATTAATTAACGATTGAAGGCAGTTCGGTTTTGTCCCAAGTATGCGAGTCTGGCTCGCATCGCTAAGATTCCCTCACTCGGTGCGCCCGGATTGGTCCTTGATGTGCATGCTGTCACGGGTTTTGTGATGGTAAGAATTTAATTTTATCGCATCGATAACCACACCAGGGCTGTGCAAAATGTTGCGAAACTCCTAATTTCTCATGATCTATGGCCGATCAGAGGAGGCGAGAGAGCATGGGAAACGAAGAGAGTCGAAAAAATGCACAGAGTATTGCACTGCCCTGAACCACATCAGCTAGACAGCTTGAGGATGCTCACCGCTATTTCAGAAGCTTTTGGAAGCCGCGGGCAACTACGTTCGTCACTATCCCTATTACAACTATTGGCGATTCAGCGTAACGCAGCCACTCACTTCAGCGATAATCGCTCAACACATTCGCTACGCCGACTTTGAGGTTGCAATCTTTTACAACCATGTCGCAATAAAACCATTTCAGTATTACTTTAAAGACGGGAAATACGTCATTGCCAAGAAAAGCAATGGAATGACGGCGAAATTCAGCTTGAAAACAGATGTTCATCACTTCGTTAATGTCAAGATCAAGGCAGATTATCAGTATGATGTTGATTATTCCGATGAATTAGTTGCGTTGCTCGAAATTTGATGGATATTTGATCGAAATTTACCAGATAAAGCGACTCGATAAAGACAATTTTGAGCAAAATTATGGGCTGTTGACGTTCCTGACTTTGTTACACCACATTTTTTGCTTTGTCACATTTTTTTCGGGGGCATGACAAAACGGCAACCGACAAAACGGCAACGGAGCATAAATCAGCGGGGAATTGACCTAGAACCATGGCTAAGGTCTCATTATGTTGCAAATTAAATGTTCTTTGTTTCCTAGTGATGATGTAACATTTCATCATTCCTACGCAATAATTCGATTTTTTCGCCAAAATGGTCCTTTTGATTCGGCAGTGGG
>LS585852.1:259944-276810 GCA_900490775.1 Pristionchus maxplancki
CAATGGGTGGATAATGTCGAGAGCTATCGAGCAATGATAAATATGAGGAAAAAGAATTATCACAAACAGATAAATCGATATAGATAAGAAACAGGCACAGCACTACAAAGCTGGTGTGCGATTACGGTAGATAAGGGCGAGATTTGCACATTTCGCGCCCACTGGCTCGCACGCGCAACGTCAGACCGCGCCCGCTAATCATAAAATACATTTGTTCTTTTAAATAGTCACCACCATTGCATTTCTCGTTTCAATTCCACCTCAAGATCCTTACAATGCGTCATGATTTCGGTTTTACTTTTTTCTTTTAACTAAATCCCCTAACAATAAATATAAAAACTCAAACGAATCAGTTCTCGATAATCCACGAGTACTTTAGTATCGTATCAACTCTACCGTACCCTTGAAGGCGGCCTCCGACTGCACGAGGTTCTGTGAGGAGAGGAACACGAGGCGGCGGTACTCCTGCAATCGATAATACCGTAGCCTTGATGTTATCATTCAAAACCACTTGTTAGACCCTCCGCGATCCTGTTTCATGCACGATACAAGAACCGCTCACCAGGTGCAAAAAAATCTGTACGCATATCCCGGCACTTTCGTGCTTTCAACGCTTTTGACAATAGGAATGTTTAGCATCCAGTCAGTCATTGGAATCCGAACCTTCCTATCGCGACCGCACTTCCCTGATCTACCGTAACCCCTCCCCTACCGTACCTTGTCCCTGATCACCACGTCCTCCACACTCCACCGCCCGTTCATCGCGCTCTCGCCCGTGGCCACCTGAAAAAAGTCAATTAGCGATTGCATTTTCGAAAATGCAAAATAATCCAACGATCCCAAAACCTCGCATTTTTGCGCTGCAACGCCTTTACAAACTACGGCTCACGATCATTCCATAATGGAAAAGAGTCATCCTTTGAAAAAAAATCATTACTACACCGCACAACTTCTAGATGGGGGAGAGGGTCAAAACATGAATAATATAAATCAATAATCAATAATTACCGTTTTCTTCACGTCGTGCTCGCCCAGCGAGACGAAGTCGTACGGCTTCGGCGCGCCTTTCGCGTCCTGCGAAATTACTATTACTGTTAATATTTTAAAACTAATTTTATATGGCGTAGAAGTCGATTATGATAAATCAACGTCAAGGCAAGAATCAAGGAGTCACAAATTGGGGGGGGGGGTGGGGGGGGGAGCGCTTCTATGGCCCAACTTCTATTTAAAAAAAATAACAACAACAATAACACCAAAACAACAACAATAACAACCCCCTCACCTTGACTGGATTCAGCCTCATCGTGAACGCCGTCAGCTCGTCCTTGATCTCATCGAGCGAGGCGTAGTTGCTCTCGCGATAGAGAGTCACGATCGCCAGTCGGTCCTGGAATAAAGCCAATAATCGATAAAGTTCTCTCGAGCTACCGTACCTTCTCGCACTGCACGCGCAGCGACCGCCGGCCCTTCTCCGTAGCGAACAGCCAGTCGCCGTCTCTGGAAATGCGGGGATACGGTAAGGAGATACGGTAGGGTTGGTGTAATACTAGAGCAATCGTGGAACTATTACACCAGAAGACAGGAAACTGTTCTTGTCAATGGTATGAAACGTGTAATCACCTACGATCATGAAAGATTACAGTACGCAATCGATACCGATCGACCTACAGTACTCTACCGTAATGTATCGATTGTCAATCGATTACCATAGCCTACCGTAATTACAAGCTACCGTATACCTGCCGATCGGCACGATGAATACAGAGTAGGTCTTGGCCTCAGCCACCGCCGTGTCGTCCACGATGAACCTGCAAGGAATACGGTAATGAGAGGGTACGGTATGTATTGGTTTTGAGAAGATTACGGTAGTGAGAGGATACGATACGAGGGAGGGATACTGTCGAGAGTGAGTGCATTGAAAAATGTAGCGCCTCTTAATAGATTATTGCAAAAGTGTATAGTTATGTCTACTTGGCCGCAACGTGTGAGAACCTGTTTGAAAACTTAATACAAATCTTTATAAAAGATCAGCATCGTTCCGAGTATCATTGCCCCAGCCAGCAGGCTTATCTTACTAAACCTCCGAAAACAGAAACCGCATTCTCGCAATCTCGCGAACCTCTCACTTCCGTGCTTCCCAAATGAATCAAAAACTTGGTACCATGTTTAACCAACGATGATTCTGTGATTTTCGTTCCCCAATAGCAATCACAAAGCAGAATAATAAATATTATAATAATTAATTGACACATTTAAAAAATAATAATTAATAACTCACAGCTTGTAGCGCGGGTTGCCGTCGGTGCTCGACAGCACGATCGACGCCTCGGAGGTCAGCGTCCTTCAACATTTATTTAATTAAATATTTAAATAAATGATTTAAATATTATTCCTGAAGGATTCGAAAACGACTTATTGGAACATGCGCACACAAACGACTTTTCGAATTGTTTGGAAACAAAAAACATCTTATCAATCGAACCAATTCGACAAATGCGTTCAACTGCATTGAAATTGACTTCACACTCACTTGCCGCAGAGGTGCACGAAGCGACTCAGGTACTGCTCGCTGTTGATGCTCTCGAGCACCTGCAATTATGTTTTTAAATATGAAAACAATAACAAAAAATATCAGTATCACTCCAATCACTGTGCAATGATTATTCTTGCCAGCCTAATCCAAGGATTATTGCGAATAAACCTCGCCAACTCCACTTGACAGAGTAATGAAACGAGAAAACACATTGCTCAAAAGCAGAAAAGTTCGTTTGCAGAAAAACAAGAACAACAATAATAATAACAATAAGAATAACAACTCACGCCGTCCGCGTCGCTCAGTCGCACGGGCTTCTCCTGGCCGGCGCGGCAGAATTCCATCGGCTGCAAAGATAACAGACCAATGATCAAAGATTAAAAATATTTTTTTTAAAAAAGAACAATTTGGCGATAATTTACACCAACACGACATCGACCCAATCGAAAACATCGTAGTAACTTTTTTTTTAAGATTCAAAACACTGCTCGATCAAAAGCACCGTTTGCGTTTCACTCGTCTGCCAAAGGCAATCGAGGTTGTCAAACCGCAATGATCTCTTTCTTGCTTCTAAAACCCCTAATTAAAACCATTGGCAATCGCTAAACGACCACCATACCATGTGATTTCACCATGTGATTTTAGTCGCCAAAAATTGTCCACCATGTGATTTTCGATGAAAAAAATGCCTAAATTCTCCCACAATGTGGTTTTTGGGACGAGTTTTTATCAAACCATGTGTTTTTAGACTACCGTAACCCGGCCCAAACCTACCGTACCATGGGCATGGGCATGCGCATCTTCATCTTCGTTGCCACTAGCACGAACACCGGCATCGGGAAGCCGGACGCCGTGTTGTCGATCTTGTGGATGCGCAGGATGTACTGGTTACTGTAATTATCGTACTTTATCTACCGTAATACTCCGACGGTCAGAAATAAAGTCACTCCTCGATCGCAAGTACTGCACTGTATCCATCCTCTAGGCTCCCGTACTCACGTCAGCAAGTAATAAAGTCACTCCTCGATCGCTACCGATTACTGTATCCATCCCATAGGGCTACTGTACTCACGTCGGGAGGAAGTGGCCGATCCAGGCGCGCACGATGTGCTCCTGCGCCAGCGTCACGACGATGTACCGGCCCGAGGAGGAGAGCACGCGCGTCATCTGAGGGAATTATTGATTAGAGTACGGTGAGATCATTTATTGGAATACGGCTGAAAGGAGTACGGTAGTTTCATCGACTATTGAAATCAATTGGTCGTGCTTCAACGTTTGTGAGCGCATATCTAGAGAAAATCAGTGAGACCGCCGTTTCACATCCCTGTGAAGAATCAATGGAGAATGCTAGTCCAGTGGGCCGATGGTGATGGTGTATAAAAAATATTATGAATATCAGAACTAGTATGCATCTTTTCGAATTTGAGAACAAATCCGCCGGTTCATTATTTAATTTCTCCATGAAAAGCAATGCATCGCAGCCAGATCAGTATATGTATCACACTTGAAAAGGGTGCCCAAAACCAAGGCATGGAGCCGTGGCCGTGTGGTCTAAGGCGCACCTATGGTATGATCGCGAGGTCACTGGTTCGAATCCCGGCCCTTGCAAACTCTTTTGCCAAGCTTTGCCAAGATTTTAGGATTTCAGAAAATTCTTGGGAAAAAATGGGCAAAACTTGGCAAAAAAGTTGGCGGGCGGTAGGATTCGAACCAGCGACCTGGCGATCATACCTTAGGTGCGCCTTAGACCACTCGGCCACCTCTCCATGCCTTGGATTTGGGCACCCTTTTCAACTGTGATCTGTATTGAATTCATGGCATACATAAATCAAATTATCACTGTTACGCGACCACACATTGTTCGTGTCGCTGAGACACTTTCTCATGCCCTCCTCATACGCACTCGAACCTATCTTTAACCACTAGCATCTTGATTCCATGCAAGAGCAATAACAAATGTTATCCTACAGGCGAGATAGCGATAAGTATCCAACTCGGCTGGCCGAAGTTTCAATCAATAATCGCATACCTCCTCGAACATCTCCTCCACCAGCTTCACTGCGCCCTCGTCGCCCGGCGGAAGCAGCGCATCCAGCGTGCCCTTGTCCAGCACGACATTGATCGATTCCGGCTCGAGTCCCGTCTGGAAAGCGGAGAGTACGGTAGGAGGCGAGTAATACAGAAGCATTAGAGGAGGGGCACACAGGTTTTCAACTATCGATCTGGTATTTCTAGAAACAATTTCATTTGTGTTTCACAGGCTGCTGATAATATCTGAATCCCATGGTGCTCAATACTCGACAGGATTAGTGTTGTAAAAAAATATTAGAACAAAAGAAACAACATAAATTAGAACCAGCGTGATCTGTATTTCAATCCATTTTCATACCTCAGTGGCTTGACTTCGAACCTCAACGCCTGTCTTTCCCTACTTCCGACCTAGTCTCACAATATCCAATGTTACCCATCTGCATTTGGCCATTTTCTCATCAAAAACCACCCAGTAAGCCGTATTTTGAGGACAAAACCCATTTTCGGGGTTTACTGACCTCAGTGGCCGACTTGACTTCGAACTTCAACGCCGGTCTCTCCCTGTTTCTCGCCGTCTGCTCGGTGATCACTGCGGCGTTCGTGTCAATGGACAGAATGCGACGGTACCCGACGTCGTACAGCTTAATTGGAGTAATTAAGTGATTAGTTAATTAAAAATTATGCAAACAATTTTTATTTAGCGAATATTCAAGCGAATTCGCATCTAAAATTGGTCAAGGCTTGTTAATGATGGGCTACTTATCCCCGTCTAGATGATTTTTTAAAAGCATTATGTTGCATCTTAATCTTAATTGGCAGTTTCAAATCAAATCAAGGGAATGTTTTAAAGCCTCACCTCGCTGGCCAATCGCGAGTTGCCGCAGCCGACCTGCAGGATGTCGTCAGCCGGCTTGAGGTACTTCTCCAGCACGAACCCGAGCGAGGCGTAGTCGCCGTACCTGCAAGCGCGTGGTGTATCAGCTGCGACGTTTACTAAACGTCGGCGCAAAGGTGAAAACCAAACGCTTAATCTATGATTTCATTTATCATTTGAGAAGAGGTTATGGACTGATTTCAATAAACTTATGTACACTTCACAAACTACCTCAATGTTTTTCTCTACTGCTCAAAGTAAAAGCATAAAAAGTAGGATACTAACCATTCGAAAGGCGAGCGGTGGATGGCGAAGAACTTCTTCCAATAGGCGGGGTCGGAGAACTCGACTGAGCTCTTGGGCAGTGAGACTGCCATCTGAACACAAAATTGGAGTAAATAAGATTCGAAAAACAAGAAAGCAAACAGGGAGCAACAAAAACTAAAAAAAAATAAAGCAGAGCCACAAAATGTAAATTGACGACCGTGAAAAGGCATGGTGAAAAAATGTTATAAATAGCGAAAATTTCAAAACCCCCGCTCTATCCCTGAATCAAGATGTCTCGCTGTGCGTGTGAGGCGTGGTGGGCGTGGCTTAACGAATGAGATTTTTGAAATTCGAAACTGTTTGTAACGTTATTTTCGCCGTTTCCGCTTGTTGTTTTGACGTTATCGCGTTTGCAGAAACGATGGGGGAGCGGTTCCACTATGACCGATCCGACGGACTGTCCGGCGCCGAGTACCTGGCGTCCATTTACGGTACCGAGAAGGACAGAGTCAACTGCTCCTTCTACTTCAAGGTTGCTGTTGTTGCTTTTGTATTTGATTATTTATCGCATTGTTTTACGATTATTACTGTATTTTATTGTTATTATGTTTAGATTGGAGCCTGTCGGCATGGTGACAAGTGCTCCCGGCAGCACCACGTGCCCACGTTCTCGCCCACCGTCCTTCTCAAGAACTTCTATCATAATCCGGTGGTGGACGTGCGACTGGCCGACGCTTTCGACAGTCAGTTTTGCTTATTTTTCAATCGTTTTTATAAATTTATTCACCTCGACTGCCAATCGATTTAGCGACTGTTTGTACACGTGTAACTGCTTGTCGGGATTGTTCCCTCCATGAATGCTCCCACTATTCCATTCCATGAATCACTGTCACTCTTGCTACCAGTTACTAATGCACAATGGAAGCTCATCAATAGTTTATCGCTCCCAAATCCTGCTTCCTTCGATAGTTTAAGCAATCTATTGCTGCGATCATGCCGTGGATTGTAGTGGCACTGCGCAGTAAACAATCCATTTAATGTCAAAGTAATAGTAATTAATTAAATTAATTAATTACAGAAGTCGGCAAGCTGAATTCCGAGGAGCAGGAGTATTTCGACTCCTTCTACGAGGAGCTCTTCACCGAGTGCGAGCGCAAGGTGATTTATTTATTTAATTCTCCATTTTTTACGCTTTATTGATTCTCTAACTAGTTATTGCTTGCTGAAAGGAAATCTGGCTCTGAAATACACGTAGTTGCATTTCCGATTGCATTTTTTTCCACAAATGGCGCGCAAATGTTATCAAGTTTTTTTTGAAAATACTGTACCCATTCTCTTCCTTTTTTTCCTTTCTTTTTTTTGTACAGAAATGCTTCATATTTATTTTTATTTAAAAATATTAATTTAATAAGCCTAAAACAATTTCAGTACGGCGAGATCGACGAGATCAACGTGTGCGAGAACATTGGAGAGCACATGGTCGGCAACGTCTACGTCAAGTTCATGCGGGAGGAGGACGCCGACAAGGCCCTCGAGGACCTCAACAACAATCGATGGTCAGTCGATATTTATGATTGCGGTGAAGCGCAAATCCGCCGGGTTCTATCTTCTGGTATTTTGCTTGTCCCTTGTTTTACAAGATCAGATCGAGAAATAGCAGCAAGCACTTGTGATGTGTGACACTAAATTAAGGACGTGAACCAGCGAGATGGTGTTCGTGAAATGACCTTCCCTTTTTACACGGCGGCTTTAAAAAAAAGTAGATCTTGTTGAGTGATTGCCTTGATCTTATCTTGTAAAGCAAGAGGGGAAATTTATTTTGGAGGGTAAATATTTTTTTTGAACGCGTCCGGAACGACTATTTTTGTTCAGATGCATCTTGTGCCATGCACACTGGCGAGAGAACTGTCCTTCACCCACCTCTCGATGAAGTACAGTACCGTACTCCACTATCTATACCGTACTCTCCGCCCTATTCTTTCCAGCGTTTAGAGTAGCAGCTTCACTCCAGTACCTTCTATCCCGCTCTCTTCATTTGGCACGCTATCTCGGCTGACAGGCGAGATAGTGTATGAAATGAGGAGAGCGAGGTCTTTGCTCGGTCCTTCTTATTAGTCATTCAGATTGCAACGCGCGCTCTTCTCGCCTCCCTTAGCCTATCATTAGAGTAATGGTCTCAGTCTCTCTCATTTACACGCTATTTCGCCGTTCAGAAAGAGTCGGAGAGCATCCCAACTGAAGAGAGTGAGACCACGGCTCGTTATCCTTGCATGCTTTCCAGCGTTTAGACAGATTTCTTCCCCTCACGGTGCCTGAATACACTACGTAAGCGTCGGTATTTCATGTTTGATTCTGGGGGGATTTTCGGGATGTGTAATGTGTTACCTGAGGTTAACTGTGAGCCCCAACCGGATCCTAGTATTTTCGAAAATGGAAATTGGTAGTTCTCCTTGCAGGTTCAATGGCGCGCCGATCTACGCCGAGCTGTCGCCAGTGACGGACTTCCGAGAGGGCAGATGCAGACAGCACGAGGTTTGTTAATTAATTAGCTAATTAATTAATTAAAATATTAATTAATCGACTAATTAATTGAAGGTGTCGACGTGCAACAAGGGCGGCTTCTGCAACTTCATGCACCTGAAGGCCATCTCGACCGACCTCGGCCAGCGCCTCTACGGACGGTAATTAGCTTAATTGATTTATTTAAATATGTTTAATGTAACCAGACGTTTGCCAGTTGCATAATTTCATCTTATGCGATCAGTTTGAGGTATTGACAATTATTTGACCCTGTTTGGCTGTGTAATACAACCTAAATGTCTCAATCTGGGTAGTTGTGGTTTCACTGCTACGTCATAAGCTACAAGTTTCGTGCTATTTCAATATTGCTGTCATTCGCACTTGATTAAACATATTTTGTAAATTTCATTAATAATCTATTTTGCAGTCGCGGTCGTCGCGCTGATGCAGCCGGTCACTGGGCGCGCGACCAGAGAGGAGGTGGTGGAGGCGGAGGAGGAGGAGGAAGGTTCGATGGACCGAGAAGGGACGACTACGACAGAAGAGACAGGGGCGGAGACAGGTTAGTTGAGGGAAGGGGTGAAACATGCATGTGCCGGGCTTGGTTCCTATATTTTTTTGGGATACATTTCTTGCGACACTAATTCGCCGGGTTCCATTATTTTTTTCTACCACCACGAGTAATGCGGCTGTCATCAAGGGCGAGAAAGATATATGGGTTGTATATTTTTCTGATGATTGACTGACTGCGGCCCTCTTTGATCTTATCTTATTAGGTGATCTTATATGATTGGAGGTTGTTATTCTTAGTGTCCTTGGTATATTTTCTATTTAAATATTTTCGAAATTATTTTAAATATTCCTCAGAGATCGCCGTCGCGACGATCGAGGTGGCGGACGTGACAGACGCCGCTCGCGCTCGCCCAGAAGACGGTAGATACCGTACCCCCGCGGATACCGTACCCATACCGTACTCCCAGAGACTACCGTATCTCCTTACCCACTGTACCCCCTCCTGGTTAGCAGGCCTATCCCTTAACCATACTATACGGTACTATACTATAGTACGATATTTGCTCCGCCTCCGGAGCAAATATCGTACCCGCCCCTCTCCAGATCTAATACATTTCTTGTCGTTGTGTAGAACATTTATCTCGGTTTTTATCGTCTGATATCCTCCCATCAGCCTTCCCAGCTTTCAAGCCAAGTTTGAGGGCTTTAGCCCGTTCTTATCCCATTATTATCTCATAAACGTAACCATTTTTATTTGTATCTCCTAGTCCCTCATTCCACAATTTCCCCAAATGTTTCCGTTATTTATGTTTTTAAATGATAACATGCAAATATTTAGTGGTCAAATTATTTGCCCTTTGCAAGAGGGGGGAAGGCATGGCACAATTCAAGATTGTGCTATGGGCCTGACGTAATAAAGGCGTTTATGCGAGCGGAGAAGGTGGTTTATTGACCCGGTTGATACCCGTTTCTGACGGTGGCAATATCTGTGCAGGAGCATTGGTTGATCAGTGCTGTAATTTCCTTCGTTTCAATGATCATTTTTCACGCCGTTTAGTCTTACTAGGGAACCGCAAAAGTAGGTCTCGTTCCCAGTGAAATTCATTCACACAAGTCGATTTACAACCCTCAGGGGATCCCAAAATCGTTTTGAAAAGTTCCCATAATTGATTCCTAAGTGCCGAAATTGATAATGAAAAATTGCATGTGTCACACGCTAAAATTTGCATGCGCCT
The DNA here is from genome assembly GCA_900490775.1 of Pristionchus maxplancki. Classification (NCBI taxonomy): domain Eukaryota; kingdom Metazoa; phylum Nematoda; class Chromadorea; order Rhabditida; family Neodiplogasteridae; genus Pristionchus; species Pristionchus maxplancki. Next base: position 269,918 of record LS585852.1, read on the forward strand.
CTCGCTAGCTCATCTCTCATCTTTGAGGAACAGCGAGGGAGTGCTCTCGTAGTGTAGTGGATAGCATGCTTGTATATCTTTTTGGAGGTCGTGGGTTCGAGTCCCCGCTTTTGCAAAACCTTTTGCCGCATTTTTGCATGTGTTCCCAGTACAGTATTATGAGTCATGGTCACGTATTCATTTAATGCTGCATTTTTGAAGTCAAATTTTCATGGTAACTCATGATGATTAAATTTGACTTCGAAGTTCAAGATAAAGTTGTAACGTGCAAGTTGTGCTTGAATATGATGCATAAAAGTGGATGAAAACAAGGTGAGAGTCAAATAGAAAAGCGGCAAAAAGTTTTGCAAAAGCGGGGACTCGAGCCCACGACCTCCAAAAGATAGACAAGCACGCTATCCACTACACTACGAGAGCACTCCCTCGCTGTTCCTCAGAGATGAGAGATGAGCTAGCGAGAGGCGCATGCAAATTTTAGCGTGTGACACATGCAATTTTTCATTATCGATTTTCGGCACTTAGGAATCAATTATGGGAACTTTTCAAAACGATTTTGGGATCCCCTGAGGGGTGTAAATCGACCTGTGTGAATGAATTTCACTGGGAACGAGACCTACTTTTGCGGTTCCCTAGTTACTGATGACATGTGAGATGGAATTGCTCATTCTTCGTTCCGACCGCATTATCATCTGTCAGACAAGGCATGTGAGACGTATCGTCTCAGCGTAGCTCATCACATTTTCCCGTTCTCTTTTCTTTCATTCGCTCACTCAAGTTGTTTTCCAGCCCTATCCGATCGCCTTGTTTATTGTACAACCTGCAATATCCATGTTTCACCCGCACCCCTTAAGATGTCGCTCGTCTCGAACTTCCCGCACAACAAGAAGCGCACGCTGTACGTGGGCGGCTTCGCGGAGGACGTCAACGAGAAGGTTTGTTGTTTGGTCTCCTGATCGTTGTAGTTTGTAGTTTGATCTCTGATCCCTGCAGGTGCTGATGGGCGCCTTCATTCCGTTCGGCGACGTGGTCGCCATCTCCATCCCGATGGACTACGAGACGGGCACGCACAGGGGATTCGGGTACGGTAGCTTTGGGTTACTGTAGAATTATCAATCGATTGGGTTACGGTAGTCGAATGATTATTGATTGATTGGATTACGGTAATCGATTTCTCTCCAGCTTCGTCGAGTTCGAGCTGCCCGAGGACGCGGCGGCCGCCATCGACAACATGAACGAGAGCGAGCTGTTCGGGAAGACGATCAGGTACGGGTGAAACATGGATGCGCCTGGTTTCGCCTAGTCTGATTTGAATATATTTTGGCAATAAAAATAATTAAATTAAATTTTGCAGAGTGAATTTCGCGCGTCCGCCGAAGGCCTCGGAGCAGTCGTCGCGGCCGGTGTGGGCGGACGAGGAGTGGCTGAGGAAGTACGGCGGAGCCAGCGCGAACAATGATGATGTGAGTGCGAAACGCGAATATTGTGGGGAGGTTGCCATTTTGGTATGAGGTTCCCGGGCTCAAGTCGATCATGCGTCTCTCTATTGTGCAAGTGATAGGCACTGCGTGAAACCTCGATTGATTAACAAAAGAATTGTAAAGCGTTTTTTGTTGAAACATCAAATTAACATTTTTTAAATTTGATTATGTTCAGGAGACGGACGAGAACTCGCGCGTGCCGCGCGGCGTAAAGTCCGGCCCCGTGCTGCCGAAGGTGTACCTGGGCGTGAAGATCGGCATTCGGTGAGTGGGCGAAGCGGAGATATGGCGGGGTTGACGATTCCGATCTAGTCGTTTGCACTGTCGGCATGGGTAAAATGGGGGGATTTTACAACCTTTTTATTATCAGAATATTTTTTTTTTATTGCAGTCACGTCGGCCGTATCGTGATCGAGCTGCGCACGGATGTGGTGCCGCGCACGGCCGAGAACTTCCGATGCTTGTGCACCGGCGAGAGGGGCTACGGATACGAGGGTACGGTAGGCGCACCAGGGGTGGCGATCGGGAACTGACTTTATTAGTGAAGGGTACCAGTGAACTTATTGATTCGTAGACTACGAATCGTAGTTTCTTATGCCCACGGCTGCCTAGTCTTTCAGTGGTGTTGTGAGAGTTCTTCTGGAAAAATTGATCATCAGTACTTCCAAGCTTAGTCGTACTTATCATTAGTTTGGATTCACAAGTCAAACAATTGTTTCACGTTTCCTATGTGAGCTTCTTTTTGGATCAATTGACGATTCCAACGATGAGTGTTGTCCGATAAAACACGTAGCTATCAATTGAACGGTGTTCCATTGATATTCACAGCTGACCATCTACGACACAGCATTTATCTCGTTCCAGGCTCGTCCTTCCATCGCATCATTCCCAAGTTCATGCTGCAGGGCGGCGACTTCACCAAGGTTTGTTGTTGTTATTATTTATTCATGTTATTGTTTTTGTTATTTTTATTTATTATTAAATTTTGAAGGGCGACGGCACGGGCGGCAAGTCGATCTACGGCACGAAATTCACAGACGAGAACTTCAAGGTGAGATCGTGTGCTTTGTTTTTTTTAATCAAGCGAAGAGATTAGCACCGTTCCCGGTTCAGCGATGACTTGTAAATACTGTGGAGACATTTTTGACAGGATCGGATAGCACGGGGACTAGAATCATCGGAATATTTATTGTTCAATGTATTATTAGCGCTGACATGCCAGTGTTCTCTTGTGCAGACTGTGCGACGGAAAATTGACCGGTTTTTAAAAAAAAAAGTTCATTCTTTTATTTCTTCCGCTTTCCAGCTCAAGCACACGATGCCCGGCACGGTGTCCATGGCGAACTGCGGCCCCGACACGAACGGGTAATTAATTAATTCAGCTAATTAATTAATTAAATTATTTATTATTTTAATTAATGTGCGACGAATAATAGGAAGCGTCCCTTTCAAATACTTTGGTGTTTTAGCGCGAAAGCCTTTTGAATGGCCCTCACTAGAGTGTTGGCGCGCTTCGTTTGCGCAAGCGCACCGGCTCTCTTTTCGCACGCTCTTTTGTGTTTATTCAGCGATAGATATGCGGGTATGTGAAAATGCTAGCGCGTTGCCACGAAGCATTCGTCCAGTGCCCACATTTCCAGCTTTGTTTTTCGAATTTGGTGCAACGTGCACATTCCAAATTGACTCCCTCCGCTTCCAGTTCGCAATTCTTCATCTGCACCGAGCGCACCGAGTGGCTGGACGGCAAGCACGTCGTGTTCGGCTACGTCGTCGAGGGCATGAACGTGGTGAGTGGTGTATTACTCGAATCGCCCTCTTGGTTGGTGCGGGGTGTACATTATAAATTGGCGCTAGGATAGGGAAGCGTAGCCAGAGGGTGTGGTGCAAAAAGAGAGGTCGTAACCAGTCTGTGGGGATCGGATGCCAGCGCCAAGTGGGGCATAATAGTGGCTGACCCCGCACTAATCTACCTGGGCCCCGGGTGCCCTCTGGCACGGCCTCGCAAGTCTGGGCATCCGATTGGACTCACCGACCTAGTTAAACCCCCCCCCCCCCCTTCTCCTCTCTCAGTTTCTGCCCGGCCCTCGGTCAGAGGAGGTGTCTCGAATCTGTGTGTGCGCTTGAAATGTTCCCACTAACTCACGATGGTTGTCAGTACCTGCGCGCTAGTTCAATCTTCCAACTCGTTCCAAGTTTCACTTGCTTATCATCTTTCAGCGGTCTTTCCTAATAACAGTATTTCAATGTTCGCTAGTTCAACAGCCCCCACCCATTCAAAGTTTCACGGGTTCATAATATCATCGTCAGCTATTTCCAATACCAATTTCTGTCTTGACACCGCTACCATATTTCCGCAATACCTCCCATCTTGCATGCTTCTTCCAGCCTATTGGTCTATTATTGGTCCAGCCTAATTTATTGGTCCTATCGCATCATCGACTTTATCGATTTTTTCAGGTCCGGCAAATGGAGCAGCAAGGCTCGGCGACGGGCAAGCCGAACATGGTCGTCAAGATTGTGGAGTGCGGCGAGCTGGAGGCCGATAAGAGGTACGGTAGGGGAAGGGGGGGAGTACGGTAGGAAGGTATCGAGGACTGAGTTTATTGTTTTTGGTTGTTTGCTAGAGCCGTTAGTTCTAAGCGGTTCAGATAGGTGAGTGGACGTTTGTGGCTCAGTTATGTTTCGACAGCTAAGGTTTAATAAATCGAACATATTTCTAATAATGTCAAACTGTATCATTATTCGCTTTTATCCGGAACCGCTGATTTCGAGTAGTGCTTGATTGTGATAGGCGAGTAGTCAGTCTGATATCAATGTTCAGGAAGTCTAGTAAAAATCATGAATAATTTTTTTTTGTCGAGGAGGAATTCTGGATCGGATTAGTTCGCAAATTGATGGCTCTGTCTTTTGCCCGTGCCTGAAACTGGGAATCGCAGGGTGCCAAAACTACAATTTGTGATTTTCACATCCAGGCGCGCCGCCGAGAAGGCTGCAGTCGCCGCTGAACGCGCCGCGGTCGGTCTGGCCGAGGCGGACGCAGCGGAGGGGGCGGAGCCTGCAGCAGATGCAGCAGCCGAACCAGCGGCGATGGAGGCGTAAGAGTACGGTAGCCAGCACTGTCCCGGTTACGGTAGCATTGATTAAATTGCCTCGCTTCTTATACACTAAGTTATATGCGTTGTTTCAATTGTTTTCTTCTCTTAAGTATCTCACAAGATTGTTCTCATGTTGGTTGATGTTATTTTCATACACGCGACGGGTAGATTTCTTACAGCATCACAGATAAAGATCTTGAAAATTGTATTTTATTGTAATATATTTGTTGTCCAAAAGCGGTTGCTCTTCCGCTCTTGCTATCTCTGACCCACGACGATCGATGCAATATCGATTGCCTACCCCCCCCCCCCCCTAATCGAAGACTGACTTCTTTCAGGAGAGTACTGCGAGTACCGTAACCCGGAGGACAAGATGTCGAAGACAGGCGGCAACATGGAGCCGATGAAATTCGTGCGCAAGTTCGGCGGCGCGGGCGGTGCGTTTTTGTTATTATTATTTGTTTTTATTTATTGTTGTTGTTGTTTTTATTTATTGATGTTGTTTTTAATGACCTCCATTTCCCCCCATAATCAACAACATCTCTGAATAGATGATGATTCTGCAGCTGGCGCGGCCGACGGAGAATCGTTCAACGTGCCCGCCCCGCCACCCTCGTTCAGCAGCGGAGGCGGAGGAGAGGAGAAGGAGAAGGAGAGAAGGAGGAGCAGGAGCAGATCCAAGGTGGGTAAAACAGAGATGGAACGGGTTTCCTGTAGCGTAGAAGTAGGTATAAGGATGACACGAGGTCGCTTTCACTGTTAGAGGTTTTCAGTTTTTTTCGGTGTTTTTGGGGCAGCCTATCAGGTGTAACTGTATCTTGATAGTTCTCTAAGGATTTGGCAAGTAGTTGAAACTTGAAATATCCCTGTATCTGGAACTTGACATCCTTGTGAAAGTCCTATCGGTGACACATCATAGTATGATTCATTTTGTTGCGCTACTCTTCTTAATTAATTCTTCTACTTAATTAATTTAATTAATTAATTACTCCAATTGCAGGATCGTCGACGCTCGTCGCGTCGTTCTCGCTCGCGCTCGCCGCGCCGTCGCTCGCGCTCGAGAGACAGGGGAGACCGGAGAAGGAGCAGAAGCAGGGACAGGGACAGGAGAAGAAGCAGGTGAGAAGCGGGAAAGGGCCGGGTGTCTTTGACTTGGTTAGAGCAGCTTTCGCTATGTTCCTTAGCCTTCGATGCTTATGCATGAGTCGTTAATTGTCAATTAGCTAATTAAATGTTAATTAATTAATTGGGAACCTGGTATTTATGGCCTAGATTGAGGCATGGTAGAGAGTGTGGCAGCTAGGATAGGGGATTGTAAGACAGGAGGAGGAGCAGAAGCAGGGGCAGGGACAGGAGAAGAAGCAGGTGAGAAGCGGGAAAGGGCCGGGCGTCTTTGACTTGTTTAGAGCAGCACTAATTAATAGTTAATTAACTAATTAATTGTCAATTAGCTAATTAACTAATTAATTGCAGATCGCCGCGCAACGACCGCCGCGCGCGCTCGCCCACGCCCGAGCCGGCGGGCGGCCCGGTCGGCCCGCGCGTCGTCAACGCGAACCCGACGGCCTCGACGCTGCTCAACCCGCTCGTGCGCCCGGACATTCGTGAGTTGATTAGCTAATTAAATAAAATAAATTGAAAAAAATTCATTTAGCGTCCATTTTGTGTAGAAACCATAGAGTGCTTGAAAAGCCACGGAGACGTTTCACAAACCGTTGATATCTGCGAACTATTGCGGTCTTGAATGGGTGCGACTTGGAGCTGACAAAAAACAACAAAAACTCTATATATTGCAACTCCCCACTACTACCTACTCACTACACAGTTTCAAGTTTCGCGGGCATGCTTTGAGCCGTTGTCTTATCTTTAGTGCGATCCTTGTGTCTAGGTACAACAAACGTTTATTTACGATAAATATTCCCATCCATCATCCCAATCCAATACTCGCCCCCCTCCTCTGCATTCAGTCTCGCACTTTGGCACCTTTGCAGTGGCGGCGGCGGCGCAGGGCAACCCCGTCTCGCAGGATATGATCAGCAAGCGGGACAGGAAGAGCAGGTACGGTAAATTTGGTTATTGATCGACAACTGACTCGGGGGTTACGGTAGTGGCAGAGGAAGAGCAGGTACGGTAGATCAAGGGAGTACGGTAGATCAATCGATGACTGACTCTGGGTGGTTACGGTAGTGGCAGAGGAAGAGCAGGTACGGTAGATCAAGGGAATACGGTAGATCAATCGATAACTGACTCTGGGTGGTTACGGTAGTGGCAGAGGAAGAGCAGGTACGGTAGATCAAGGGAATACGGTAGATCAATCGAT
>LS585852.1:284971-298403 GCA_900490775.1 Pristionchus maxplancki
CCGGTCCCGGCTCCCCCCGGAGGCGGCGACTTGAGCGCCTTCCTGGCGCCCCCCGCGCCCCCTCCCCCGCCTCCGATGTAGGTCGGGCCTCTGTTCCCTATTCATTGCCTAGGGCCTCCTCTCTTTTAATACACACACACACATTTAACTGATTCCTCTGTCGTTTCAATACTGTTGTCGCCTCGTAGCCCCCAAGGTTTCCATACATGATTGTCCCCCTAATATTCTCGCGACCTACCGCACAGCTTATTTATTCGCATTACTGTAGCCCCGCCCCGCCCCACTCTAGAGTACGGTAGCCCAACGCCATCCGTGGTAAGACCCCCGGACAGCTACCGTTTCCCCCCTACGGCAGATCGTAGCGTGAGAGTGAGAGCGAGGCCCGTATTCCTACCATTTCCCGATTTATCGAATTAGCTTAAAGTTTATATTCCGATGTTTTCAAGCGAAACAAGTAGCCACCCCACCCATTTGCACATCTAATTAACTGCATTGTTTCGTTGTTTTGGTGTAATAAAGATTGTGCAAGAAGAATGGACGAAAAAAACAGATAAGCAGAAAATTGAGTCATTTTGTGTGGACGCCTCAAACGCTTCAGTCCGATAGGTCAATCAGTTTCATAATCCTTTATCGTGCGGGTAATTCACAAGCAGTGCACACAGTGATCAAGTCGAGTGTGATAAGCGAGGGAGGAGCCGGCAAATCCGCCCAATCGCCGGCTCTCACTTCTTTTTGTGGTTGCTCTTTCCGGACGGCGTCTTGTTCTTGCCCGGCGGGCCGCTGACTGTCTGGAAAGAGGACTATCGGACTGACGCGCTTGCGGTGTCTGCCTTGCCTTCGTCATCGTTGAGCTGGACGGCGCGGCGGCCTTCTGCTTCAACGAGTTGCTGATCTTGACGTCGCCGGTCTCGAAGGCGACCGGGATGCGGATGACGCCGTCCGGCTGCGCGGGCTGTCGCCAAATCTGAGCCATTTCGTGTAGACACCACAACTGGGTCAGAACACCACAAGCGCGCACAAGTTTTCAAATTTCACAAATTTGAGTAATTTTGTGTGGACGCCTCGTGCGCGCCAGTCCGATGGGCCTTACTCGCTTGAAGTTGCGGTTGCGCATGTCCTCGGGCGTGCACTTGACGTGGTACACGGCGAAGTAGTGCTTGTTCGCCTCCGGCAGCACGTACGAGTTGTGGATGATCTAGGGTACGGTACTTATCGTCAGGGTACGGTAGGTTGGTATCAGAGATACGGTATCCCGGGTTACGGTAGAGAGTTGGAGATCGATTGCTAGATACTGATACTGTATTTCCATAGATACTGTAGGAAAGGATGATGCTTGTGGTAATGCGCATTTGCGGTGCTAGCGCGCCTTAGGCGTTCACACAAATCGATTCAGTTTTCTGCACCTTGACGGAGGCGCTGCCGCCCTTGTCGATGAAGTTCATCGGCGGCCGGACTCGGAACTGCGAGTTGTCCGTGCACTTCATCTGCAATCGGGGCGCACTGGCGATGAGCTGACGCGCTTGAGGCGTCTACGCAAAACGATCCCTTTTGCTCACTTTGTAGCAGGCTGGCGCGCTCAGCGTGTTCGTGATCGTCATCTCCGCGTACACACTCACGCCGCGCACCCAGCGCATCTTGATGTAGTCGGGAGGGTTGAGCTACGAAGGAACGTTACTGGCGCGCTTGAGGTGTGTGTGCACGCAAAGTGCAAAGTGCGCCAGTCAATCACCTTCAGCTTGAAGGGCGGCTCCCACGGCTTGTTCGGCAGGGCGGCGGGCTTGGGCACGTAGCGGTAGTTCTGCAATCAGTTCGTGTAGACGCTTCAAGCGGGTCAACACCACAAGCGCGCACTCACTTGCTTGGCGCTCTCCTTACTGCATCCCTTGCCGCTCTCCTTGCTACCTTGCGCCTGCTCCTTGAATGGGCCCGTCTGCAAAAAGGGGTCATTTCTAGTAGACTCCTCGAGCGCGTCAACACCACAAGTGCGCACAGATCTTACGGTATACCTTATCATTCCGATCGTCAAAGACCGTCTCCAGCTTGGCCGACTTTTCCGACGACATTGCGGGTACGGTTGGAGGAGGCGGGGCTTGAGGGGTACGGTAGAAGGGGGCGGGACTTGAGGGGTACGGTAGAGGGGCGGGGCTTGGGATGGGGCGGAGCGAGCGAGCGAGAGACCGCCCGCGGCAAGCGCGCGCGAGACGAGTGGGAAGAGGGAGGAATGGAGAAGAGAAGGAATGGTGAAATGGAAATGCAGAGTTCGTGCAGAATTGCAGACTAATTGAATTATGGTTAGCATTTTGCACTTCGTTATTTCGATTGGATTATCTGCCGTAAATGCACGCCAGAAAACAATTTTTCGGCTAGATCACCGTCTATTCGCAGCAACTCCATGAAGAATCCATCGTAAATCGTACGCAAAAGTGGCAAAAGAGTTACGACCACGGTAGGGATCGAACCTACAATCTTCTGCTCCGTAGGCAGACGCGTTATCCATTGCGCCACGCGGCCGATGCGAGTACTGGTTAGAAGACAGCTTATGAGGTATGGAATGTGTGTACAACTGGCTCCTTCCTCTGATACTTCGTTCCTTGGATGTTCTAACCAAGAACACAACGTCCGATATTGATTCGTTTCATGGCACGTTGCTTGAATTAATATTCCTTGATTAATCATCGTCTTTCTTTAGCCTCTGTACTACAATTCAATGGAAGTACCATCTAGAATTCGAAATACGTGTAATAGTCTCTTCATTCTGCACGCTCTCTCGCCTCTCTGACCAGTGAGAGAGATCACGCGGAATGAAGAGACGATTACCCGTATTTCAAACTCTACTTCGAGGGTTTTTTAGTGTGGAAAGCCGGTTCGAAATACGAAGAAGTTACCTGCTGGTATGGATTCTGAGACGGCATTACCAAAGGGGTTGTCAAATCTCTATGAGTGCTTGCGTCTCTTCTTCAATCCACGGCGTCTCTTATCCTCAATCATTTCGTGCTGCGTACCTATCCTCGTTTCGTTCTGTTCGTCTTTAATAGGGTTCTCTTATTGGAAAAAATTGTTATTGGAAAATCTAACCCCCTCGCTCTCATTTTCCAACAGCGCTCGAGAACAAAGCGGTTTCTTATTGGAAATTCAATGAGGATTTAAGCATCCAGTCGTGCTCGCAGCGTGGCGGTGGTTCACCTCTTCACTTTCCAGATGACTCAACCGCCTTCTTTGAATCTCAACGTTGCCTACGAGAGCTGGGATGACGAAGAGCCAGTCGGAAATGTCCCGCCAAGCAGCAATCTTGGTTCACCCGGTACCTCGCCTGAATACCACCCTGGTTCCCGTGGTAGCTCGCCTGACTACCACCCTGGTTCCCGTGGTAGCTCGCCTGACCACCACCCTGGTTCACCCGGTACTTGGCATGGTTCACCCCGTGCCTCGCCTGTGTACCACCCTGGTTCCCGTGGTAGCTCGCCTGACCACCACCCTGGGTCACCCGGTACTTGGCATGGTTCACCCCGTGCCTCGCCTATGTACCACCCTGGTTCACCCAGATACTCGCCAGAATACAACCCTGGTTCCCCTACCTCGCCAACTTTCGCCAGTCGGGAAGATGCAGCAGCTGCAGCAGCTGAGAAGGCTGCAGCAAGGAAGCGCGTGCAGCTGCAGCGCGAGGAGAACGACAGGTTAGCACGAAAATTAGCGTTGAAGCATCAATTTTCTTGCAGCAACACTGAGCTCCTTCGCTTCTCACGCAGCTGTGGCGTCTGTCTTTCAGAGAATCCGAGACTGCGAGCGTCGTACAATGGTTTGTTTGTCACTAAAATGAAAAAAACGCAGTAATAATTAGATAATTAGATTTATTTCATTAGCCGATAATTAGTATTGTTCTTCAACATCTTTTTAGGAAAACAGGGTAGAAAAACTTTACAATCTGGTGATATTTATAAATATAAATCCACGTTTCCCTTCAGGTTGTGGCCACATAGTCTGTCTGCCCTGCGCGGAGGAGCAGAGCATGGAGCAGCGGGCGAAGTGTCCCTTTTGCAGGTTTGTTAATTTTAATTTTTTTAAAATTTTTATTTATTTCAACCACTCCATACTCTAAGACGCTTTTTTTTATTCAGAAGAAACGAACGATTGTAAAATAGAGTAAATTTGAAGATTACTCAATTCAGGAAAACGACCGCCTTCACTCGCCTTTTCGAGAGCGAACTGGCGACAGAAACGAAGAATCGGAAAAGGAGGTGTCATTCGCCTATCGTTTACCCATGATCTCGCCTCTTCGAGACTGGAGATATCTATGCGACTGTATCTAACCGATTTTTGTACGATAAATGTTTGAAGAATGGGCATATTTGAATCATTCACCAATGCAATTTTTTGCTGGGAGCGTGCTTAGCTTTATCATTTGACAGCACGGAAAGACAAACAAAAGTATTCTGATGCTTTTCAAGGCCCATGGGGTAGATCATTTACTGCTCGCCCGAGTTCTCAGCAACTTTGTTCTTTTCAGTCTCGAATAGACGAATGAATGAACCGGTCTTCCTGGAATGAAATGAGTCATTTTTTGTAAAGTAAAGCTCTATTTATTAGACTTTCACCTGCAATAGGGGCATTTCGCCGCGGTATCTAGCCTCTGCTCCTCTGCGCAGGGCAGACATACGATGTGGCCGCATCCTGAAACATGGCGACTTGGCAACGTTCCAGAAAGGCCTATTTCGTGACGAGACCCCATCCGTACTCGCACACTTACGCGTGCTCTCTCGCCTTTTTTTAAATATAAACCAATCAGTTACCTAATTTATGCATGACTGGGAGTGTTATTTGATACTGCTAGTGTACTACAATGATGACTATCATCGATTTGTGCACTATAATCAATGGTTCCGACTTAGATACCGGATCAGCGCTTTTCGCAACCCCTGATATATACTGTGAATACTGTGAATCAATGATGAACTGGCTAACCATTGTACGCGGCTCTTTGTCTTGGATTGACTGACAGACAGACGCCGCAGCCGCGAGAGAAGTCGAGGTCGGTGTGACTGCAAAAACGAGAAATTTCAACCCCAATCTACTAAAAACTCTACCTGTCATTCTCCTCGCGCTGCAGCTGCAGTCGCTCCCTTGCTGCAGCCTGCCTTGCTGCTGCTGCTGCATTTGCAGCTGCTGCAGCTTCCCTGTTGTCGTATCCAGGCGATCTGGACCAAGCCGGCGTACGACGATTCGTAGGGCGATCAGCGAGGGGTTGCGGAGCGGGCAAAAAATCGCTGTAGCCAGGCGATCGGGGCCAACGCGGCGGACTAGTCCGTGCAAGGGGACTAGCCACGAGACGGTGGATAATGCGCGCGGCACGAGCATTGGTGATTGCCGTCGAATTGGTGTTGAGCAATCGCTCAGGCGCGGCAAGGCGGATGGGAACAGCATCGGTAGTTGCCAAGCCCGCTGAGTTGGTGTTTTCCTGAACTATCATTGTTTCTGATCTAGAGATCATCGATAAACCTAATTGCAAACCTGGGCTGGCTGAGGGCGATTTGTTATAGGAATCTTGAAATTCTTGAGATCGACCATCTTGAATGGATTTGCATGAGCACTAGGAGATTGGGACATCTGTGAGCTGAAATCTCAGAGATTACTGGAAAACACGGAAAGAAAAAGGACGAAGTGAATGAATGAATGACAGGTGATGCCGCGGGGTGAGAAGAGACGCCAGCGTTGGGAGAGATGACCCCCTCTGGTTCTGCTGTTTAGTGACGCCAATTCGGCGCACGCCTCTCTCTCTCTTTTAGAATGATCTCTAGCCGGTCAGAGAGACGAGAGAGTGCGCGAAATGAGGAGAGACGTGTGTCGGGTTGTCAACACTAGTGCTGTTGCTCGATCCCTGCCAGCAGGTTTATTTCGGGTTGAATTTCCAGTGACGTGTTGACGAACAACAACAACGAACGATTTGAAGAATTACTCATTTGACATCGTTCATCCGCATTTTAGACTCAATCATTTCGAAAAATTCAGCTACGTCCTCATCTTCAATGCATTTGGCAGCTAAACGACAGCGACTAGATGGTGATTTTGAGGTATTTTTATTAATTATTATAGTAATATTAATTGTTTTACATTCATCAGGATCATTTCTCGTCTCTCCCTGACCTCTGCTTGCTTCAGATATTCAAACACCTGAAGAGGTGAGCTGCACACCAACAAGAATCACCGACAAACTCCTAATTCTTATTTAGAATCGACATCTATAACACGACAAATGTAAGCAAGAAAATGCGGTCGTTAGCGAGTGAAAGATGTCTCGACAAGATAAAATGGGAAAATGGATTGCTGTTTCTTAGACAGGTGTCTTATCGTAATAATTGTTACCGTCGAAGTTACAGTAATACTATGAGAATTCTTGTAAAACCGAGTAAATCTCGAAGAACGAGATAAAAAAACTTAAATCTGTAAAACGTAAAATACGATGGTAATAACTATTAAGAGAAACAATTGCAGACTGCGCGAGGCTACGGATTCGTGCTGCTCGTCAGATGCGAAGACTATCCTTGGGGCAATCGAAGTCGCTTTCGCTACGACGTTGACGGCATCAGCCTCGTCGAGACGAGGCAGATCATCACTTCTGAGGAATTCATCAACGCTTACGGCACCGATGACGATGAGGGCGTCGGTGCGAGGCAGTGCAATCCGTGCAAGAAAGTGAGCGACTCCGGCTGCCCGTGACTACAGTCTAGTCTCGAGTTTATCGTTTTAGATGTTTCCTGACGCTCCTGAGCACGATATTCCCATTCCGGATGCCTTCTTTATTGCACTACAGGAAATTTCGCGTCATCATCAAGTGAGCGTAGTCATTGTGAGACAGGTAAGTAAATACTTTTATAAATTATTTTTATTAATTATTTAAATTAAAAAAATATTTAATCAGTTCAGATTCCATTCGAAAAGCGATTCTTCTCCGAAATGACGAATATTCTTGACAATCACAAAATAACTCATCTCCGGTGTCAGAAAATGCAAAACGAACGAATCTCAGACGAAACTCGGAAAAGGTTTGATCGGATCTGTTTTGTCTGAACATCTGAACGTTTTGTCTAATTTATCACAAATTAGATTGTGTCATACCTTATTTCAGCTTTGTACAGTTCATTCGGAATGTGGAATTAATCGATTTGCGACGAACTTGCCAGCGAACCAATATCATAAGCGAAACTTTTTTGTGCGAAATCGCAAATTCCAAGCTAAAGCGAATTTTTATAGATAAAGATCGAGATTACACTAATGTACGTGCATTTCGGGGTTGTAATAATTTAAACTGTAATTGGAAATATTTAATAATTAATCGGCAGGTTAATATTCTCCACCCGACCGAGTCTTTGCTAGCACAAATCGCACATTTCTGCTCGTTCCATACAATTGCGATGATTCTAAGAGTGAACACCGTGACGAATTTTCTGATGGTATGACGGAGATAGCGCGCTTCTAGTGCTGACGCGCATGAGGCGTCTATGCAAAACGATCAATTTTAGACGTTGCTCGAAACAGGCTCACCGGATCTGCCATACATGCACTCTTGGGCATTCGCCGTCGATCAGCCAATCACGCTAGGAATGGTCTGGCAGCAGCTTCGCAAGCCGGATTACGAAATGCATTGGGAGGTATTGCGCACTTGCGGTGTTCACTTGTGCTGACGCGCTTAACGAATACTTACAAAAATCACGCAATTTCAGACGAGATCGAACGGCGCAGTGAAATATTTCGTAGACTACCCGAAGCGGGACATCAGGTGGGCCATCTGACACAGCCTGGCGTGGTTCGGGTGTTGGCGCGTTCGAGGCGTCCTTTCAAAACGGAGTTTCAGTGCAGAACTCCGGTTGACTTCTGACGGCACTCGGCACTACGTGTGGTTTCACTTCGCCGTGTGGCCTGAAAAGAAGTTGAATTCTTAGACTCCGAGTGTGCGTCAGAGACGCGTCAAGTATTTGTTTTGAATTGCCATTGTTATCATTTCACGATCATACATAATGATAAATTATTAATTCAATAAAACTCATAATCGCTCATTTCCATAGTGCAATCGCAATTTGCCTAACCTCAGAGAGAATAATTATTCCCCCCCCTCCTCCCTCATTTCCACCCCTTCGCGCGCTCGCGAGTGGTCACTCGCTCTGCCCACTAACCCCTTCGTCGGTGATCTTTGATCTCTGATCCCTGATCTTTGATCTCTAGCCCCTCTTCGATGATCGATCTGCTCATGCTGGCGGCCGCGCTGCTCGGAGGTATACGGTGGGGGAATTGGGTACGGTAGCTTTGAGTATGGTAGTCGGATACGGTAGTCTCTGGGTACGGTAGCTTTGAGCTCGGCGATACGCGATGTGATAGTCTCTGGGCACTGAATTTTTGCGGGTATGGGCTGGAGCTGAGATCAAAGATCAAAGATCATCGACCACCCATTTGCAGTGTCGCTGCTGGCGCTGTCGTGCTGCGGGCCGCCCAACTCCTCGCGGCTCTCCTACAACCAGGTACGATGTGTGACCGACCGGACGCCCTACCGTACTCCTACCGTATCCCTACCGTACTCTTTGAATTTCAATCTCTGATCGTCGACTTCTTCCAGAGCGAGGACATCAGCTTTGCTTCTGAAATAAATCAGTCATCGATCAATAGCTACCGTACCCTACCATATGCCCACCGTACCTACAGTAGAAAACAGTATTTTATCTCAACCCTACCGTATACCTACCGTATACCTACCGTATTCCAGAGCGAGGACGTGTGCATTCTTAGCATAGAACTTTCACTATTGATCAAAGATCAGAGATCAGAGATCAAAGATCACATCTTCCAGAGCGAGGACGCCGGCTTGGCCACTGCGATCGACGGCGACGGCGGCGGGACGCATCGCAGCCGGAAGATCACGGTGATCACGGCGGAGAACATCAACCATGACGTCAAGGTGAGAGATCAAAGATCAAAAGGGGCGGGGCTTAGGCAGATCGTGGTAGGGAGCATCTGTCAAGCATGTGAGGGTACGGTAGGAAAACTGTAGAAGTACTGAAGGGGTGTTGTAGGCAGTGGTACGGTAGGATTACGGATTACGGTAGGAGTAGGGAAGGATTACGGTAAGATACAGTTCCGATAATCATTGATCTTTGATCTCTCCAGTCCCGTCAGGAGAAGACGATAGAGGACGAGAAGAAAGAGCTGCGACGGAGGAAGGCGAGAGAGTGAGTAGGGAGAGATCAGAGAGCAGAGATCAAAGATCAAAGATCAAATATCAAAGAAAGATTATATCCCTGTAGCATCTGTTTAGCTAATGATGATGCATGGTAGCGGCACGGAGAAAGGTGAGAGAGTGAGTTGGAGAGAGATCAGAGATCATAGATCAAAGATCAACATCGATGATCTTTGATCGATGATCTACTGCAGGCCCATAATCTGAAGAGCTGTGGAATTCATTTTAATAAATAATAAAATAAATAAAATAATTCCAGGCGCGTCATCCGGTCAAACAACAACAGGAGCAATCAGGAACTGCCCCCGGTATGGAATGTTGATCTTTGGTCTTTGATCTTTGATCTTTGATCGTTGATCTTTGATCTTAATTATTAATTACCTTATTAATTAACTAATTAAAAACCAATTTAGCAGAGGCGCCGACCGAGCCGCACGGCCGATGAATCCAGAGACTGTTCGGAGAAGAAGGACGATAGTAGGAAGAAGGTGGTTGGACTTTGAGCGTTGATCCCTGACCACTTCTTTGGTCATTGATATTAGGCACTAGAACCAGCAAAGGTTTGGTGACGAAGTTGATCTTTGATCTCTGCAGAATGACCGTCCGCCCTCTAACAGCGATGCCACTAGCAGACAGAGCGACCAGAAGAAGGTGGACAAGGTCAGACCTGAAATTGACCTGAATTTAGCCTGATTTTAACCTAAAGTCGACCTGAAATTGACCTGAAATCAACCTGAATTCACTCTAAAATTAGCCTGAAATTGACCTGAAGTCGGCCTAAAACAGACCTAATTATGTCCTAAAAGCTAATTAGTACTAATTAATTAATTAACTAATTATAGGAGGGCGGTGACGTCGACGAGAGCACCAAGGACGGCCCCAGCAAGGAGCAGGCGGGCGGCTTCGGCGGCAGCAAGGTTTGAGCTTTGATCTTTGATCTTTGATCTTTGAACCTTGCAATTTCACCAAAATTGATCTACAATAGACAAAATTAGATTTCCTGACCCGCCGTACTGACCAGGGTTGTGCGGAAAACCCTCATCGGAAAAAAACCGGAAAACGGAAATTTCCGGATTTAAAAACCGGAAAAACCGGAAAAACCGGAAAATTTCAAAATCAGTAAAATTGACCCATATTGTTCGTATCTCTCTCCAAATTTTCAGTCCCAATTCTCTGTTTGGACGATAATGTAGCTCTCACACCGATTTTATGTGTTATCGACACTCAAAATTTTTTTTACAAATACACTACGACATTTCGACATTTTCCAGCTTGCAATTTGTATTTAGCTCACCCAAATATGTCGGAAAAGCCCATAATATCTAGTGTAAATATTCGAGAATTTTCCGAATCTTTTCGGAAAATTTTCCGGTCGGAAAAGTTCACCGTTTGACACCGGAAAAAACGGAAAAATTTTCCTGTCGGAAAATTTTTCCGCACAACTCTGGTACTGACCAACCGTTCTTATCATATCTTATCGTGCCCCTACTTCAGACGCCGCTCGACGGCTCGTCGAAGGCGGGCAGCCGCGACGGCAGTAAGGTATGACATAATTTATTCAATAAAAATATAATAATTAATAACTAATTACAACAGCTTAATTTAGGTGGGCCCAGCCCCTTCCACCGAGCGCATCGGCACCAATGAGACGATGGTCAGCAGGGAGCGGGCGGATGAAATGGTGAGAGACCTTTTATATTGGGTCACTTTTAGTTAATATTAGGTCACTTTTAACATTGTCTACCTGAATTTGAGCTGAAATTGACCTGAAATCGCCCTAATTAACCCCATTTTAATTCCAGGAATCGGCGAAGATCAAGAGGGAGAAGGAGGCCGCGCTGGTGGCGAAGACGCCCGCGACCGAGACACAGGGCGATAGCGAGAAGCGCAAGGTTTGATATTTTTCAAATATTAATTAATCAACTAATTCCAGAAACCGAAGACGCCGCCGAAACCGCCGAAGCGCCGGCTGACCAAGAAGAAGGAGGAGGAGGTGGGGGATTTGTCTCTCTTCCTGACTTGGCATCTCTGAGACAGGAATACTGTTGGCCAGTGTCCATAGGAACACGGACTTCAGTTCGATCTCTAATTTCTGTTTTTGATCTCTGATGCCTGTTTCTTGAGCTCTAGTTTCTGATCTTCGACCTTTTATCTCTGATCCTTGGTTTTTTAGTACAATCCAGCATTATCAGTGTCACTTTCTGCGCGCTGATGGGGTGTTAGAGGAAGAGGGTCTTCGCATTACGAAATCATTTGAGAGATTTAATCTTTGATCTTTGATCTTTAATCTTTGATCTTTGATCTCCTTGCAGGTCCGCATCTGGAACGAGGCGATCGCGCGCGGAAACGTCTTCCGCCCACGCAAGGACGACGAAACGATTGACGTGATTAATTAATTAATTAATTATTAATTAATAATTTAATTAATTATTAATTAATTAGTTATTCACACATTTATCAATTGACCTTCAGGAAGTGCACGTCGACTGGAACGCCTGAGGCTGCGGTGATCTTTGATCTTTTCCCCCTGATTTGTCTCTTTCCCGATTTCAACTACTAAGAACACAGAAAGATAACATTCGATAAAGTACAGTTTTGTCTGCCCTTTGCGGTTTTCCAATGCTCCATTTATTCATATGAATCAGCATCAAACACCAGTAGCATTTCGTTCCAACCATTGCGCATACTCCACTACGCCTTGAATAGACTGCCTGTGGATAGGAATTTCCATGAATTCGGGGTCCTCTAGTGCGATTCGAATCACTGTTTGAAGACACAACACCCGTTCGATGCTGTTTTTCTCTGCTTCAGGAAGTTTATTGAAATTGTGTAAAATCTGGAAAAAAGTATTTTCAAAAGGACCCCTTCGAATGATAAAAAATCAACCGTAGAGAGTAGCACAGTCATTTTGTACGAGGCGTCCATAACAACATCGGGTTCAACTTCAATATCGAACATTTGGGAAAAGAGAATAACTATTTGCACTGACGCATCTCCGGTCTGCAAATGCACAGTGTGTTGCATTTATGAATAGAATATTATTGCACTTCTCTCGCAAATCGAAGCGCATCGCCCTCCAACATCTCCAATCGTTTCTTGAAGAGTTCCACACGTTTAATGAGTGCTTTATAAGCGTTCGGACAGTTTTTGGTGAATAGAGTAATTAACTGAACATAAGAAACAATTAGTAAATAATTATCAATTACCTAGTTTTAATTACCTCATTTGTAGAATTTGTCTTCGAACCCCGCATTTTTAGACATGTTTCATCCTTCACTTTACGCGAATCTTCGTCGGTGAACAAAAACTCCACAATGTTGCCTGAATTCGTGATTTAACTGCCGTAAAAAAGTCGCATAGCGTAAAAATTGCGGAAAATGAATGTAAAACTCACTGGAACACTGATCATAGTGCTCCTTGGCGGTAATATTCAGCTTAACAGCCTCTTCTTCCACTATGACTTCGCCAGCGGTGTCATTGAAATCAGGTGAGAATAATTCTCGAATCTTCGGAGGCAGATCAAACGATGCCAAGCTACCGTGAACGAAAGAGAAAAGCAGAAGCAAACCAAGAATCAATCGCATTCTCGAAATGAACAGAGGGGAAATGATTCAATTATATCCTAAACTGTAATGTAAACTTCCTCAACATTTCCTCCAGTCTCTTCATACTCCGTGCCTCTCGCTCGCTGAGTATTGACTCAAGCCCTTTTTGTGCTCGAATTACTCATCAAAAAAGCCAGTGAACGAATGTTTTGCCGTATTCTATTGTAATTCAAAATACTTTTCTACACGCTATTATGGATAAATAGGATGCCCCGTGAGAAACCCAGTTTTTCATATTTTGGTAACTTTCTTGGTCTTCTAAACTGTGTGAAATTCAGTTTGCCAGTATTCAATTTTATTCACAGAAATCAATTTTCGAACATCGCAGTGAAATTTCCGGCCGCTCTCCACTCGTCATACTTCACCACTATTTCAATCAACTTTCGGTTGCCTCTTTTGTCAAAGTATGAGTCTTCCAGTCCGACTCGTACCAACGTCTGTAGGCAAAACACTCTTTCGATCATGTTTTTCGACTCTTGCGAAAGCTGCTTGTATTTGCGCAAAATCTACAATTTAAGTCATATTTTTATTTTTAAAAAATCAATTGAGGATACTGACCGTAGAGTAGAGCTCGGCGAGTTTGTGCGCTGCCACTTTTTCATCT
Source organism: Pristionchus maxplancki (assembly GCA_900490775.1). NCBI lineage: Eukaryota > Metazoa > Nematoda > Chromadorea > Rhabditida > Neodiplogasteridae > Pristionchus > Pristionchus maxplancki. The sequence continues at coordinate 298,401 of LS585852.1, forward strand.
ATG
>LS585852.1:301609-315088 GCA_900490775.1 Pristionchus maxplancki
CAGTTTGAGACAATTTATATTTCCGATAATTTGTTCATTTGTTGAGCATTTCATGACGATGTAATGGAAGATTTCAACGAATTAGGTGCATTTCATCGAATCATTTTATCATCTCTCCATTTCCAAGCGTCAAATGGGTCTCCTATTGAACGAGTCTCCTCTTGCAACCTCTTCAATAATCTTATCATCTAATCAGTGTATGTTACCATTTCTTTGCTCAGATTTGTGTCATTGATGGAGAAATGAGCACTTAATTTCTCCTCGTCGACTCAATCCATTTCCTAATCGCAAACTAATCTGTGATGGCTTCTCCTTTCAACTGCTTGCGTCACAAGGCAAAATTAAGAGGAAATGGAAGAGATGCCTCTATGGGAGGAATCAGGAGAATTTGCTTGTCACGAGATCAAATCGGGTCTCCTTCAGGAAAGAAATAATGAGGGACCCGTGATTCGAGATTGATATTGATGCAGAGTGAATTCTTGATTGCTTGCGTCACAAAATCCAATCTTGCCAAAATAATACGGCACCTCGTGATCGTCCAATCCGATAACGGGGCTCCGTATTCCTCTATCAAACTCTCCGTATTGCAGATCTTGTAAGATCCAGCAATCTTTCGCCTTTCATAAACCTCTGATGATGATCTGTGAGCCCTAATCCCTTCCACTAAATTAGCCCCCAGTCCGCTAGTTCCTCGATGATTGGAGATCCACATCAAAGATCAATGCTTTTCATTAGACTCTTCTCAAATCGAAGCGCGGCTAGCACCCATCGTTGCTAGACGATCCCATCTATTGCTCGGATCTTTATCACCAAGCATGATAGGATTCCGCATGCTAGGTGATAAAGATTAAAGGTTGAAATCCGTCTATTTCAGCAGACGGCTCCCTCAATTTCAGGTCAGAGGAAGCGAGAGAGCATGGAAAATTGAGAGATTCAGACAATTCCATCCCCCTGCTCTTCAGCAAGTCTAGGGATTCGAGAGAGCACTCAACCCCTCCATCCGTTCGCCCATTAGGACGATTCTAATCGGTGAATCTCACACTAGAGGAGGGAATCGTCTGAATTTCTCACTTCACCGTGCTCTCTCGCTTCTCTAACAGACGAGAGAGCATTGTGAAATGAGGGAGTCAGATCATTCCTCAGAGGAGGGAATTCTCTGAGTCTCTCCCTTCCCTCTCACAGGCCCGTTGGGCAAATGGAACGCTCAAATCGAGAGGTTCAGAGGAGTGAGAAGAAGGGAGGGACCCTTGAGAGGGAGGGGACATTTCCGCAGATTAGTTTCTCGCTCCTCCTCTTCCGTTGCATCTTCGTTCTCCTCCTCCTCTTCCTCCGTTCACTTTCACGCGTACTGCTCTACCTTTTCGTGAGTTGGGTGCAGAATCTAAAGCATCTGGTCTATGTCTCTCCGAGGAAAATGAGGAGGCTCAGATTAGTATTTTGTAGCTTTTATCTTTTACCTCTACGTATATCTCTAACAATTGCATTTCTCTACCTCTACCTCGCTCGGCGTTACCTCTCACCTCCCCTGCTAAAGTGGGACGAATCCCTCTAATCTAGTCAATTGCTTCCTCCTGTTACGCCTACTCGGAAGCCAAATGTGTCTAAATATGGAAATTTCATGAGAAACCCTTTCAACTTCTTCCTGTGGTCCATTCCTCTTTAGTAACTTAAATGTGAAAAAAAGGTTCTGAAGACATTGAAGTAATCTAAATTTTGCACGCTCCTAAAAATGGACCGCAAAATTTTTCGTTCCTGATTCCGACAGACATAGCGAGTGCCACTTCAAATGTTCTATTCGGGCTACGAGTGCATACAGAATGAAGAGAGTGTGTCATCCAGAGAACGAGAGATAGAGACAACATTCAAAGTGATGGGACATGTAGGAAGTTGTCCAATTTCCGCCTGCAACATTCCTAGAAGTGAGTGACGAGTCGCTCTCCTTATTCGAAACGTTCTCTCGTTTCTCTGATTTGCAAGAGAACACGTAAAAGATGGAGAGTCAAGCCGTACATCCGACTCAGGTCCACTTTAGGTGACTGGTGAGAGAGCGGGCGAAACGTGGAGAGTGCCGTCTTGTTTCCGTCTCTAGTCCAGGAATGTCGCTACGCGATGATTGATTCCACTAGTTTCATACGCCTCCTCAGAGGCTAAAGATACCAGACACTCCTGCTTATTTTGGCTACGGTAGCGATTCTATACCCTTTTCTTGTGTTTTGAATCAATGAAAACCGCTCGATGAGGATGTAGTTGAGAAGCAAAATGAATTATTCTATGCGCTTCATCGCGGCTCTCTTGCGCGCGTGCCGATTCACCCAGAGCACTCGTCACCCCGAAACAAGGCTAATTATCCATTCCTTGTGTTATCCGCTTGTTTTGATGTAGAAACAACATCCTCAATATTTCCACTACCCTTTCCCCCCGAGCTCGCTGTGACCGAGCCAAAAAAACCAACCTTCCTTCCCCATTTAGATCCTGAACGGTACATATTGCGTTGGTGAATAAAGATTAATATTTGCGACCTCAACTTGTCTAATACTTCATTTCTCATGCTCAATTCGCCTCGTAAAAGTGACATGTTTTGTTGCTGAAGCAAATACTCCGATATTAGTCGTTTCTGATGCAAAATTCGCCACAACCTCGTGCCTTCCAATCTGAAGTCCGCTAGTTGCATCTCCGGGTGATGCAACTAGCGGAACTAGCGGAATCCTAGGGTGATCGAAATCGCATGTTTTGGCTCTCCTCTCCTATCCTGATTTCCTGAATTCAAGGGCGACTATCCATTTCTTGCTTTGAAGTAAAAAGTGGATCTAAACTAGTCCAATGCTTCTGCGTGTTTGATCAGAGCCGTTACCTCGTGATTCGAGTAATGGTCTGACTCTCTCACTTCCCCCTGCTCTCTCGCTTCTCTGACCGACGAGAGAGCATTGCGAAATGAGAGAGTCGGACGATTGCTAAGCGAAATCTCGTCCGAATTCGCTGATTAATTCCGCAAACTCGGGCTTCGCCAGCACCCAATTCGGGTATTTCTTGCGTCAGAAGGAATTGGCTGTTGATGAATTTTTCCTAGGGCGAAATCGCGAATTTTGGCTTCGATATCACAAATTCACTTATTTCTTGTCCAAATTGCGTCAGCATTTCGAATTGGTAGCTGATGAACTTTTTCATAATGAACGTGACAAGAAGGAATCTAGAGTGATCGAAATCGCATAAATAGGCTTCACCAGTACCAATCTCTTGCCGATATTGCGTCAGCATTTCACAGTGGTTGATGAATATCGCCTAGGGGTGACCGAAATCATTATCTTTGGCTTCGATATCCCGAATTCTGCCTACATCTTGTGGAAATTACGTCAGCACTTTCACTCCTAATCCCGAGAATGAATTGGTGCTTGATGAACTCGTGAGTTTCCCTCTCTCTCTTTTCACTTACCTCTTTCATCTTCTTCGCTTCGAATACTCCGGTTTTCGAAATATTCCAAATTCGCATCAATCTAAGTGACTTTCGTGCGTAAGCAATCGCTTATCGCATTATTTGTGTATTTATAACCCCTCAATCTGTTTTGGACGCTGCACAAAGGCCTGGGATGTTCCATATTTCAAATTCGCACTCTTATTTTCACTAATTGCTTTTTGCAGCCTTCACAGAAGCTTAAAGCGGTCACCGTAAGAATCTTTCCCGGGAGTTCATACTCGGTAGTTCGAGTCCCTAGGGGTTTAAAAATGGCACTTGCGGCCTCGCAGACAGGCAAATAGCACCCAAAAAAGGACAGACGTCTTAATTAATTACGACCAAGCAAGAGTCTCCTCGCGCCGTCTATTGCTATTCATTCCAGACCTTCCCATCTAAATCAGGCCCTCGATAGAGCACATGAAGTGGAGAGAGTATCCTATTTTAGCGATGCGCTGCCTCTCTCCACTTCGCATGATCTCTCATATTATCTGACCGACGAGAGAGCAGGCGAAATGGAGAGACCAAGACCGGCTGCTTCCCAATTCATTTCTCTACGTGGTGTGGCGAGGGTCTTCCCTCCTTCCTCCCCTCATCTCTCGATATTTTGACGCCCCTTCGAGACTCTAAGATGCATCATCTGACTGCGCGAGCGATTACTATTTTCGTAATACGACGAAATCGTGTTTCTGTTGTTGTTTTGGCGCCATTTTGGTTGCATTTTTGATGCGTCGATTATCGGTTCTTTGACTTTCATTGCTATACTTCAAATGAATCGATAGCAAAATCAACTATCTATTCATTACGAATTTTCTACATTTCGCAGAAATTTGAGTTGCGAATTCAATAATCACAAGATTATCATCTGACCGGCTCGTTCCCTACACGAATAACTCCAATTTGTCCAGCGACATTATCAAAGTCGTCTGATTGAGAGACAAATTACCACAAATCCGACAGGTTTTCTATTAGACATCGCCATTTCTGACTAACTTGAACATTGTTTGGTCTGATTCTGATAATTTTAGATACTCATTATTCTTGTATAACCGAGTTCACTACAGTAGCGACAGCGCGTAAAGAGAGTGCGAAATACGGGTAATCGTCTCTTCATTTTGCACACTCTCTCGCCTCTCTGGCGGGTGAGAGAGCGTGTAAAATGAAGAGACGATTACCCGTATTTCGAACTCTACTGTACAGTCCATCGCCCTGAAATAGCCGGAAATGATGATAGAATAGGTCGAAATACGTCCGGTTCTGCAGTATTTCCAGCATATTCCTCATTCTCTGAGCATGGTTGAGATTCGATCGAGGATCAATATCCATTCATTCTGCACATTTTTTTGCGTAAGATTTCGCTTCGTGCGCACTTTGATACGCGCAAAAGCCATATTTTCGTGTTATTGATATCCGGGGAGTTGCTTCTCCGCATGATTCCGGTATCGGATTCATCAGTGCTCGCGATGTTTAGTGACCTTCTTACTCTAAACAAGGAACAAGAGACAAAAAAATGTAAATGAGAAGCGTAGTTGTCTTTGCATCATTCTTCCTCTGTAGCAATAAATTGTGATATTTTCACGTTCGTAATGCATGAAAATCCTCTCCTCACCCCCTCTATTGTCTCACTCTCTCGATTTCCCGTGATCTCTAGATGTCACGTTCCCTCCTCCCAATTTATTCATAGGCTCCTTTCTGTTGTGAATGCTGCACAGTCACCTCACATTTCAGCGCTATTTTGCTTCATTTCTTCTTTTTTCGTTTTCAAAATCTACAATCTTCAGTAGTCCCGACCAACTTCAGTTCAAATCTCAAGAATCCGCCTTTCGAGTGCATTTTCAAGAGCATTCAGCCCATCTTTCCCTCTTCAGGAAGCGGTTTAGGAAGAAGTTCTGACTCTCTCCAATCCGCGTGCTCTCTCGCCCTCTCTGACCGACTAGAGAGCAGTTCGAATGAAGAGCGCCGTCTCATCACAAATTACGCACGTCCTCTACTAGGAACGCTAAACGCGTCTGCCGAGAGCAATCGTCTGCTCTCTCACTTCTCCACGCTATCTCGCGGTTAGAGAAGCGAGAGTGCATGCGGAAATGAGAGAGTCAGACGGGAAAGACGGATGCCTTTTCTGATTACGGCATTAACTGATTTCGCGAATTTCCTTGATTCCCTCGAGAAATCTGGCCGTTTTGCGCACTTTGACGTCCATTTTTCCATTTTTGCTTAAATTTCCACCTTTTTGAGCTCATTTACTCTATTTGTCTTTCCCAGCCCATTATCATCATCACGCTGCAGTAATTGACCATTGGTATATCGAATCTTTGTCTTTTTGCGGAGATCTTTGCTTCTTGGTGGCATTTCCTTGTGTTTTATCATCATCTTTACACCATCTTCTCCATTTATCAGTCTCTATGACTGTTTCCTAGTTTAGTAGATCTCATCCAACGCTTGTCATGATTGCGTACGCTGTAGAATCGTAATTAGAGATGGTTTCGAAATCGTCTCCTCATTTCGTGTGCTCTCTTACCAGTCAGAGCAGCGAGAGAGCGTGAAAAATAGAGAGACCCAGACAGTTCCTCATCTCAGCCACATCACTCACTGCTACCCTAGAACCGATTGCATCACTAAGTTGTGGATTATCCCAGCAATCTTACTTATAGTCCCGTTCAGTCGCCTCCCTCATATTCTGATCCCCAGTCGCTCGTAGTTTTCGAAAAAAACGATTCAACATCATCACATCTCAAGCTACGTGCTCCATGACCAGCCCCAGACTCCGCGTCGGGTTCAGTTAACATAACTGTCATCTAATACCTCACGTCCCTGCAAACTGTATCCCTCCCTCTTTGCAAGCAAATCTCAGCAATATTCCTCTCTAGAACGCTCATTTCATCACCTCTACGCATCTCGATATTTGCCATTCCCCCTCCTGTTTACTCGCGTCCACAAGAAGATTCTTGAAGATTCCTCAACGACGACGTCTGACTCTCTCACTTTCCCGCGCTCTCTCGCCGCTCTGACTGATGAGAGAGCATGGGAAAGTGAGAGAGTCAGGCGAGGACGGCAGATGAGATTTGCGTCAAGGGCCGGAGGCTATTCCTAGAGGGTCTCTCGATTTTCCATGTTCTCTAAGTCAAAGGACTGCCCCGTTCCCCTTTTTTCCACACCGGATTGGAGTCCGTGCTAGTCTAAATACAGCGGCCCATATTTCGAAATTTACTTCCTTTCTAAAGGCTGACTGTCCCACTTTGCTCCGTACCGGATCGTACGACTACTAGGAATATTGCTTATTTTCGAAACTCTATCTTAATGCAGTGTTTGCTATTCTGAAGTGACCACGCGCCTGGAACGTGGTTGGAACGAGCTCTAAAGCGTTTTCACCGAATTATTATCCATTTTCGAAATGCTACAATTCGAATTCCCTCAGAACGAAGAATCTAGTCCATTTCTAAAGTGACCACGCGCCTGGACCGTGGTTGGAACGAGCTCTAAACCCTTTTCCACCCCTCACCACCTCGTCTCCACAGCCTTTCAACAGCTTTGTGTGCGGCCTGCGGGGCTTCCCTTTTTCCTCTCTCTGTATCGGAAACCGAGAGATGTTTTCTGCCTATCGTTGTCATCTGATTCCTCTCCATTGCTTTCGAGATTCCTCAACGGTAACGGCATCTAATCGTCTGACTCTCTCGTTTTCCTGTGCTCTCTCGCTTTTCTCTCACTGTATTCCTTTTGGACTGTACTTATTCTCATGCCTGCCTCTGCTTCCTTCAACGTGTATTTTTGGGACGGTCATTATTTGTTGAAATACGAAAATAGTAATGCCTTCTGAATGGTTTCTTGCTTGTCCTTCGAACGTTGACGGTCAAAGAATGAAGCCAAAAATAGAATGATCTCATCTAGAATGCATAACTATTGTCATCTGATGGTCTCGTGACCACGTTCTTATTCTTTCTCGCCTCGCGTACTGTGTATGACACGTGGATCGTCTGTTCAATTTCTTATTTTGCATTTTATTTCTGAAGGGACTGTTGCTCCTACTCCTAATTCTTTAAATGGAGTAGTCTCAATTAGCGTGAACATCGCGTGACCAGCGTCCCTTCCTCTTTCTCCTCTCCCTTACTGTTTATGAGCGTGCTTCTATTCACTACCCTCTTTCCGTTCCGTTTAAGAGTCCACTCCAATTTCTGGAAAATGCTTCAGCGCCCCTTCCGCCTTCTCTAACTGTTTCTCCTCCCGGAACTTTATGCTAATATCGGTCATCTGACCATGTCTTCTTCCTTCTCGTCTCTCCCGTACTGTTTATGCCGCGCGCTTCTATTAAGAGACCCTTCTTCGTTCTTTATATAAGTAGCGTGCAATCGTTGTTACTAGAGCACTTTTTAATCAAATTTACAATTTTCGCATAAGATCTATGAGAACAGGTTCAAAACATTAGAAAATGTCAATTTTTTGATGGTCATCTGATTCTCCGACCAGTGCCCTCCTTCTCATCTCCCTTACTGTTTATGCCGCGTGCTCCCATTCAGCCTTCCTTCCTTCTTCCGTCACTGTTGAAGTGTTCTGCGAATTCTCGCAAAGTGGTCTCTCCCTTCTACAACGACGTTCTTTCTTGAGCAATCGTCTGACTCTCTCATTTCGCATTATTCTTTCGCCAGTCAAAGAAGCGAGAGAGCGTGTAAAAATGAGAGAGTCAGACCATTCCTCTCTTTCTTTGGCCAAGCGTGACGTGTGTGGACCATGTGTCCCTCAATTTTGGTGAAATCCGAGCAAAAGGGGCGGAGCTTACCTCGCGATATTTCGAAAATGGTGTCGAGTTTGATCGCGATAATCGCTCTTTTCCCCTCCGAAAACCACACACCGCGATTGTTGGTGCCTGAGCGGACGCCTGACTCTCTCAGTTCACAATGGTCTCTCGCCGGTTAGAGAAGCGAGAGAGCGTGCGAAAGTGAGAGAGTCAGACCATTTCTCGGGCCGCGCCTGTTTGCATCATCATCACAGATATCTGGCAATAACATGGTGTTGGCCCGTTTTTTTCTCTGACTCTCTCGTTTCCGCGTGCTCTCTCGTCGGTCAGAGACGTGAGAGAGCGTGCGAACTGGAGAGAGCAGTCATATCCCTGGGCCCTCAACCCCATCTCTCCATGTCACTCTATTAGAGATGACAAGCGGGCGCTGATTTAGTATCTCTCTTCCTTCTCTCTGGTTCCAGAATATCGGTCACGTGGTTTGTTGGGCCTCTTTTATTTATCAACCCTTCCTTCCTCTTCTTTTTTTTGACAAAGTTCTAGAATATTAGTCACGTGGCTTGTTGGGTCTCTATTATTTTTCGTCCACTTTCTCCCACTTTCTCTTGTCAGGTCGTGTCGGAACTAAAAACGCTGCGGTGCTCCAATAAATTATACATTTCCCTTGTTCCGTCGCCCCTTGAAAGGCATTGATTCAAGCGACGAATGTGAAATGTCCATGTTGTCACACTGATTTATCGTCTCCCCCCTCAATTTCTGCCCCATAGAATAGGCATGCATATATTCGTCCCCACTGCGAGGAAGGAAGAGCTACCAATCATTTGTTACTGATTTATTCCCGATCCTGCCGCTTTATTTTATTCATGAGCGCATTCCCCAGTTTATAGTGAATTATCATATAATTCTTTTCGTCATTCTTAGCCTCCTCGATTTCTGTCGCTCTCGAATAGAATAGGATTTATTGCGAGGGAGGAATGGAATGTCGCTGCTGTTGATTTATAAGCATTTTTCTTCCTTCCGCAACGATTTTTCTTTGAGAAATGATGAAAAAATCGGTAGCTGTGCATTTACTGTGTTCAAATTTCGCTGAACTCTGCTGACCACATGATCTTGCGGGTTGTGTTTTGCCCTTTATCTCTCGGCTCTTGGAAAAAAAGAGCAGCTGATTGTGAGGGTCAGCAGCCTGAGTGGGAGAGAGATGTGTTTTGGATGAGTGGGAGAGGCTCTCTCTCAAACTCTTGCCGTCCCTCTCCTAACAGCCTCAGGCAAAACAGCTGAGTCGCAGAGTGAGAGAGGCGTTTTTCGCATCCTGAGGACGCCTCCAGGTTCAGTTGTGCTTCACGGGACATATTCTTTTCTACTCCACGTCGTTTGTTTAATAATTTCCTTCGTTTGCAACAAAAATTTCAAAAAGTAATGAGAACATAGCTATTTCTTTGCTGCAAGCAATGGAAAACAACTGAGTCTCAGAGGGACGTCTCATATCTCTGGCCATCTGGTCTTTACACCTCTGTCTCTTCGCTCACCACAACAACTTTGCTAATTAGCCAATAACAACAGTGATTTCTTCCATTCAATTTAGATGATTTTCGAAGTTGATTTGATAAAAATAGCCACTTGAACGCATCACTTCATTTTTTACACCTCTCCCCTCTCTCTCCATCATTTCTCACCCCACTTCGCCCATCTTTTCTCTCACTTCCCAGCTGACTTCATACCTTTACTACTCTAATCATTCTCATTTTCATGGACTCTCTCAAATTCACATTATCACTAACCGATCAGATTAGACGTTTCACTTGAGTTCGAAATACGGGTAATGGTCTCTTCATTTGGTGTACTCTCAGCGATCGGGGATCATTTCGAATCACGCGAACCGCAAGAAAAATGAAAAAACTAGTTGCTCACATCATTAATCTGTGTTTTTTCAACGAGAGACGATTTCCTTTCTCTATCTGCGGCTCATAGTGTACGCTTATGATGTTTCCATGGAAGCTTCGCGATGCTGGTTTCTGTTTTCTGCGCAAATTCATGCGAGAATCTTACTTCAACTCATTATTCATTCAGGCACTTTGAATTGGGTTCATTCCTCATTGGTCCTTCGCCTGTTGTTTTCTAGACACCTCTAACAGGCTTCTTAGCATCTACTTTCTCGACCGCTATCTCGCTTACCAGGATCACTTCTTATTCGTTCTTCTCCTCATTCTGCACTAGAGTTCGAAATACGGGTAATCGTTTCTTCATTTTGCACACTCTCTCGCCTCTCGTACCGGTGAGAGAGCGAGTAAAGTGAAGAGACGATTACCAGTATTTCGAACTCTTCTCTACACTCACTCTTGCAGCTATTCCCATCTTTAAAATGTGTATATTTCGAAACAATTTTCAGCAATAATTTCCTTATTAGTTCGTTACTTTTCCTTCCTCATCTAAGGCCTAATTCTAGTCTGCAACGCTCTCATTAATTCATCTCACTACTGCTACAATTCTCGGAATGAGATTCCGAAATATTCCCAGAGCATTCCTTGCCCCCCTCTCTAGTTCGGAATGTCGCTCTCCCCATTTTACGTGCTCTCTCACCGGTCAGAGCAACGAGAGAGCACTTCAAATTGAGAGAGTCTCACTTTCCCCCCTGCTCCTCCTCTCTTATGATTGGGAGTAATGCAATCGAGTGAATTATGCAACAGCCCCCCTCCTTCTCTCACTTTTACATTTCTAGCCGTCGTTTTGATATTATTGTTATTTTATTATTGCTGTTATTGTTTTCGTGTTATTGTTGTTATTGTTTTATCAAAACAACAATAACAACAACAAGCAGATGGGATGCTCGCCCATGCGCGGGCTCGCGCGCGTCACGCACAAGGTCGACGTGCAGGACAAGGTGGAGGACTTCGCTCCTCCAAAACCGTTGCCGTACCAGGCATGTTTACTGTTTTCATGTTATATATATTTATGCTATTTCACGAGAAATAACGGTGAAAACAAATAAGTATTTGACGTAGAAGTGCATTAAAAGGATTTAAGACAATGCGATATTGGGGAATTTAACTACTCGATGAAACTGGTCTGATTCTCGGGTTTTACTAATAGTCTTGCCGCTCGAGGAAAGAAACTGTTATGCCTGTATCCGAAACGTGATGTTATTGTTGTTATTGTTTTGTATTGATCAAAACAACAACAAGAACAATGGCGTCAGTGCATGGGGTCTGAAAGCGATTCAGTTAGGTTTCAGCAGATCTACTAGAGTGAACAGAAAAGAAGGAGGGTAATACTGCGATCGGATGTCTCGAAAAAGATCAATTATTATAAAGAAAAATGCTTCCAGATCGGCTCTGGCATTCCCACAAGGCCGAACGCGCAGAAACTAGTCATTTTCATATTTGGTGAGTTCTTTGATCTTTGATCTTTTAACATTTAGTGAAGTCCATATACTCTTTCACAAATCTAATGAGCTTCTATTGCTACTTTATCTAATTCTTGAAGTAGCTATTTTGTTCTCGTATCTCTGTTTCCCATGCTATCTCGCTTCTCTGATTGGCGAGAGATCATGCAAAGTTGAGAGACTGAGAACCTCTCTTTTTTTAAGCGCTCTATCATCGGTCAGTATCAGCGAGAGAGCGTGTGAATGTGAGAGAGCCTGCTCCCTCCTGATTGTGAGCTCAAAGTCGTTCGCCCTAACGAGGCCCATCTGTCAAGTTTTATGCGAGCAAAGAGTAGGAAAGGCATCAAGCAACATTGCCGGAATTGCTTGCCATTCCACTATTCCACTCCCCTGGGAGTAACTAGACAAAGGTCGGGGGAGGTAGCATAAAATGAAAGGGAATCTGGATGTTTCAGCACTTTTTTAAAAATACATTCACATGAATTCTTTCCATTCTTTGAATTGCTTCGACTCTCTGGGGGAATACCAGGCAAAAGAGCAAAGGACATTTTGATTAAATTTTAACCTGAAGTGATAGATGCTGTCAAATAATTACAAATAATACAAATAATAAGTTTTCAGGCGGTCCACAATCGCAAAAAGGCTTCGCGACTCATGAATTAATCACGCAGTACGATTTCCACAGCATAAATGTGGAGGAGATAGTGCTGGGATATCTACCAAGCCGAGTAAGTCTTCGAGTTGAGCTATTTCAAAAGTAACAGATACAATGAAAATGGGCTTGAAAATAAGATAAATGTGTTAGAATATTTGATTCCCACAGTATAAATGGCCTGGGATATCTACCGAGCCGGATATGTAACTGTGCCATGAATTGGGAAATAGGCACAGATTTATGTTTTTTCTCAAGCGGACAATAGGTTGAGGTGGTTGATAACATCGTCGAGCACGGTTGGTCTCTGATCTTTGATCTCTGCTCGGATCAGAATGTTTTGATCTTTGATCTCTCATTCCAGTTCAAAAACACCTCTCCCGATCAGGAACTGACAACAGCGAATGACGTGCAGGAGTTGTTGAAGGTTTGTTGAAATTTATAAAAACAAAAAAAACATTTTTTTAAAAAGATTTTGTTTTTTAATAATTGCACTGGACTCGATCAATGAACTGGAAACCTTGCTCATTCCTTGCACAAGTGCGGGCGGTGAAACACAGTCGAAATCATTATTTGTATGGCGCAAAAATGTTCTTTGACGTACAAATTTGGTTAAGTTGCACTACGTTTACTAGTGCGAGCGAATGTTGTTTGTTCAATGATCTCGCTGTGGCGGCTTCTAACAGTAAAATTTAAAGAAGAAAAAAAAAATTAAATAATTTAGAAAGACACGGGCGCCCTCTCACTGGACTGGATCTTTTCCGTGATTATGGGCAAGCTGGCAGGGAGCATGCATCAGAGGTAATAAAGCCATTATTTATTAGCTATTTAGCCTATAGTTGATTATAGTGAGACACAGATGAAGGCTTTTGCATTGATTAGATATGAAACGAAAAATCTTCTCCGTAATCATGGGCAAGCTAGCGGGGAGTATGCATCAGAGGTAATAAAGCAATTATTTATTAGCTATTTAGCTTATAATTGATGATAGTGAGAAACAGGTGAAGGCGTTTGCATTGATTAGATATGAAACGAGGTTAGGATCTTCTCCGTGATTATGGGCAAGCTGGCTGGGAGTATGCATCAGAGGTGATTAACTAATTAACTAATAAGATAATGAGTGCGTAAATGGTGAAACGTGATAGATTACACGTTGAGAATACTACTACACAGCGTGTCAGAGGGCCCAGATAATCCAATTATCGCGGCGGAGAGGGATGCGTGCGACTCTCTTCCCCTCCTTTTATTTTCGCCCCTCCCAAGTGAAACGC
>LS585852.1:315670-333026 GCA_900490775.1 Pristionchus maxplancki
GGGAGTATGCATCAGAGGTGATTAACTAATTAACTAATAAGATAATGAGTGCGTAAATGGTGAAACGTGATAGATTACACGTTGAGAATACTACTACACAGCGTGTCAGAGGGCCCAGATAATCCAATTATCGCGGCGGAGAGGGATGCGTGCGACTCTCTTCCCCTCCTTTTATTTTCGCCCCTCCCAAGTGAAACGCGCGGTCGGATATGAAAGAATGAGAGGGAGTGGATTGAAATCGATCGAATTTGTTTTACAAACCGAGTGAAACATACGCGAAACATTTCGTTTATTCTGTAATTCTGTGCGGTGTCGTGTTTAGAGTACAAATCAAAGTTTTTCTAGGGACTGGGTTGAGATAGAAATATTCTGCCAACGCAGGTCTGTGGGTAATACCTCTGTGACCTTTACACCTGACGGAATTTTTAATTTTTGATTTTCCTTGATACAGCACTTGAAAACGTGCAGCAAAACTTGAATTTACAGTGTAAAAAGGCCATTTTAGTACAAATCAAAGTTTTTCTAGGGACTCGGTTGAGATAGAAATATTCTGCCAACGCAGATCTGTGGGTAATACCTCTGCGGACCTTTACACCTGACGGAATTTTTAATTTTTGATTTTCCTTGAATCCGCGCTTGAAAGCGTGCGTTTATTCTCAAAAATCTCTCATTTCCACTCACTCTCTCGCACCGCTTCGCGGCGCGCGAGTCATGGGGAATGGTCCGCCGTGATAATTGGATTATCTGGGCCCTCTGACACGCAATGTACTAGGAGTGAGAATCAGTAGTGAGGACCCATCTTGGGGCATTGATTGAGAAAGAGAGTGCATGCACAAGAGGTTCCTTCCTTTTCAACCTCATGCCATAGGAGACCGTTCCACAAATCTCTGAATTTTACTGTTCTTTTAAATAAGAACTCATTGTCAGATTCGTCGTCGACATCATCCCCGCCCTCTCCTCGATGCTCCGGGCGGACTCGTACTCATCAGAGGACGAATCGAAAAGGGCGCTGCAAGACTTCGAGCGATCGGTTCGTTATCATCCCTCGCTTCGATTCCTTATCCTAACTAGTGTGTGATAAGTAAGGGAGCTGGTGAAAATCAGAAAGAATCCAAGAGGGCGCTGCAAGACTTCGAGCGATCCGTGAGTGTTTCTCAACATTGCTGGATGTGTTGAAGCCTCAATCTTGGCATCCCTATTGAAAACAGTTAATTCCGATTATGTTTCACGAAGCCTACTAACGCTTGACGAATTAGAGACGAGCAATGGTGTCTAGCTCATCCGGAACGAAAAAATATAATACCCTATTTGCGCTGCAAACGATTACCGTATCTACCTTCCTAATCCTTTGGTCTACATAGTCTCTAGCCTCATGCGTGGTTGCGTGGTATTAATTTCCTGCTTTATCCGGTTTGATTGTAATCGTCGCTCGAAATACTGCAGGACGCTTTCGAAGTTTCGTTTCCTGGCCTTCGTGCGTGGTTAGAAGTAAAGGAAGTGTAATCAATTTCCTCGTATTCCGAAAGACAGAGGGTAGCCTATTCACGGAATACGGATACGTTTTCCTACATGCGCAACGCAAGTGTCGCAAGGCCAAAGACTGAATCGTTGCTGAAAACAGAAGAGGAGTGGAAATCATTTCCTCGAATGTTTTCCCTCTCGCTGAGTATGCGGAGCGAGAGATCATGTGAAATTGAGAGAGCGCAGGCATTGCATCAAAACAGGGGCTTCGGTGTGACGCAAATTGCGATGAAGCCTTTGGATGGCTGGTATTATTTCGAGAGATGAGGGACTCTCTTAATTTTGGTATCTCACAGCATTCTGCCCCTACAGAAAAGGGGTGATCACTTTACATATCGAACTGCAAATTCGAAACTTGACAGATTGCTGAAACATATCGCAATTCTCATTCTGAACAAGGGGATTAATTTTTGAATTTTCCCGCGTTGCCGTATTCGCGATATGTTTCAGACATGTCTCAAATTGCGAAGGTGCTTTGCAGTTCGAATACGGTAACGCGGGAAAATTCAAAAATTAATCCCCTTGTTCACCCTTATCTGGAGAGAACAAAGGGGGTCAGAACGCTGTGATCTTGATGAAGTCAAAAATGATTGAGATTCGATTTCAAAGGGGAATCAACTTGGAAGAATCCAATGGACACTAATCGATGCACATGCGTTTCACATTTGCTTCATTTACCAATGTGGGAATACTAATGCAATATTGAGCTTGAATCTTGTGGACAAAAATCAATGAAATGCCCTACCGTACCCCTAATCAATCAATACTTACAGTACCCGGTATTCTGCGCCTTCGATTTCACCGTAGCCATTCGGCCGCCCACCAGCGACAACAAGAAGGAGAACGAGAAACCGCCGGCCGAGAAGTTTGTAGTTTGATCTTTGATCTTTGTAGTTTGTAGTCTGATCATCTCTTTTTCAGACAGAACCTGAGCACGGAAATGAAGACGTTCCTGAAGGGCATTGATGAGGCGGACAAGGGGCGGTTGGAGGTGAGATATCAGTGCGTTCGCCTAAGAATCGCCACTTTCTGGGCCACTTTCGCTGCTTTTTTCTGTACCGAGACTCTGAAGAAGTGTGTGATCAAGTTGTTGGGCCCAATTTTGTTAAAGCAGAGTAATGGTGGTGTCTCTATTGTGGGGGAGGGCAGCGATGAGGCGGACAAGGGGCGGTTGGAGGTGAGATATAACGGTATCAGAATCTGCCAAAAATAGGAAAGTCTCATTTTTTGCTGTACCGAGATTCTGATGAAGTGTGCGATTCTTCGGCGAGCGCACTGATATGAATAGAGAGCTCATAATTAGTCGCCAGTAATTAATTTTGCTAATGTACAGTCATGGCGGTGTCTCTATTGTGGGGAGGGGGCATCGATGAGGCCGATTAGGGAGGTGAGAACTGGCAGCCGTTTTGGAGCACGATAGGTTTCAGCATATTTAGAAATAGTATTTGCTCATCTTATCGATGCTAATGGTAGAAAACGGATTCCGCAAAACAAAAACAACAACAAATAAAAAAAACAATAACAACTCCAGAAGCGGATGGACGCCTACTCCAAGTGCGCGGCGCCCTTTATCTCCTACTTTGCCAAGTAATTATTGATGTTTTTGTTGTTGTTTTTATTTTTTATGGCATGATCAAAGATCAAAGATCAACCCCTTCCAGATCGAAAAGACTCGTCAAGATCGACGTCAGCTCCATCCCCGCGGCGGAACCGCTCACAGCGACCGTGAGTGGTCTTTGATCTTTGATCTTATTGGTTGCAATTTGATCTTTGATCTCTCATCTCAGATCCTCGACATCATGCACGAGCTGCGCTTCACGCGCGCACTGGCGCAAGCGAGGGTGATCCTGTTCGTCACTGGTGAGTGTGGTCTTTGATCTTTCCTTTATTGATACTGACAGGAAATCTTGCTACCTTCACTTTGAGTATACCGGACCGATTCAGGAGTAATCTTTGATCTTTCCAGACTACACAGTCTTCGATCGCATACTACAACATTATAACATTACACTAGCTTATGCGCACTTTAGCGCTCATGTATACATAATTATTGCCAAAACGCTGTCCAAAATGAAGATCAAAATGTTTTTTTCCAGACTACACAGTCTTCGATCGAATCGACTCCGCGTACTACAACATGAAGCGGCTGAAGATGTCGGACGTGTTATCGAGCAGGGCGGATAATGTGAACCTGGTGAGTAGAATAGGATAGAGATTATTCGCGATAATATTATTCCCGATCCCCATAATTTCTGTAAATTACTTGAGTGCCGTACTGGTAGGTTGCTAGTTGGTTGTTCTACGGTATGGTTTAATACTGACGAACCAGGGGCTCGAAGTGAGATGAATTAGCGCTGAAACTCAATCGAATTCTCTTCTTATTCTCTCTTATTTTGCATTTTATCTAAATTAGTGGGCTAAGTTTCACTAATTATGTAAAGGGGACGCGGTGTCCGATTGGTGTGCGTAGGCGGTTGTAAAATAATAGCAAATGCAAACAAATGAAAAATACATATCAGATCTCGATCATTGTAGTTTGACCTTTGATCTCTCTAGGTTGATCCTTGATCTCCAACCACAATAATTGTAGCCTGCAGTTTGATATTTGATCACTGTAGTTTGATCTTTGATCTCTCCGTTCTCTCCAGGCCACGCAAGTCCGCGGGCTCAAAGCCTACATCGAGCGGGTCTCCATCCCGAAGGAGAACTATGCCATCGTTGCGGATGTATTGCATCATGAGGCGGTTGGGGTGAGTGGCAATGATCTTTGATCTATAGCTATCGATTCTATGAAGTCCCATGAGCATCAGTGAAGATAATTTAAATAATTTGACGATAAACTTCTAAATTTTACCCTTTACGGAGTGGCCTACTAATAACTCCATCCTGTATCTTTGATTGATCTTTGATCTTTAATCTCTTCTCCTCTTTCAGGGCGGCAAGAGGACCTCCTTCGTCGAACAAAAGCGCGGCTTCATCGACGAATATCTCGTGCCGTCGAGAAATGCGCCCAAGCCGGTAGTAAGGTCAGTTTTTTTAAAAATTAAACAATTCATTGAAAATTAGGAAAATACCCATAATTATCTCGAATGTTGGTCATGTCAAAACTCAGTATGATTTCTTATCGATAGAGGAATATCGTGTTCTCCTTTGAGGAATGCGCCCAAACCGACTGTTAGGTCAGTTTTTGTCGAATAATTTGCTAAAACGGGATTCATCGTTCCAATTGATACGCGGTTCCACAGAGAAACGCTTCGAAACAGCTAGTTGGGTGAGCAATCAAAGCACACCTTGAACCGATCTGCTCTTTGATCTGGGAATGAGTAATCAGTGAGGAAGTTGACTATTTTCAGCGCTTGTTTACGAAATTAAAATCTCCGAAGTAAATTAGTTCGAAGCCACTGAAACGAGGAAGTTTGATCAGAAACCCCGTGAATGGGTGCGTTGCGGACGTGAATTTTATCAAGAGAAGCAATACTATTTCAGCATTTGATCTAGAAAAAAGGGATGAACAATTATCGAAAAATTGCATACTTTTTAGATCTGTTTCAATCTCTAAACAAATTTGTGCATTCTAATTGATTCCGATTCTTCTGTGTCTGTGGTGCAACGAAACAACAAATTTCCATTTTGTTACAGGCAACGCTTGAAGATGATTGCTATCGCCACTGCGGCTGACGAAACACTCCTGTTCGTGGACCCGTTTCCGGCTGCTCTAGCCACAAAGGTATTTATGAGTTTGATCTTTGATCTCTCACCGTTGTAGATCCGTTCCGACAAAGACACTTTCTATCATCATTGAACTTGATCTTTGATCTCATTCTCATCCTCATCCCTTGCAGGTCGGCCTGATCTGGAGCGAACGACCAACCTCGCGCGCCACCATTACGCCCTCGCCTACTGGTGAGTGCCTTAACTGTCTAATGGGGAGTTCATTGTCGACAAAAGCTGATGGATCACCCTCTTCATTTTGCACAGCCTCTCAACCGGTCGACCGACGAGTGAGTGCGTAGAATGAAGAGAGTGATCCACCAGCTTTTGTCGGCAATGAAGGGGGCATGACTTCCGGGGGTGAGGGGTGGGGAACCGATAACGGGGGGCTGCAATTGCTCCTTGACTCTGCTTTACATCGTATCAAAATATGAATTCTGCGACACAAATTGACATAATTATTGTTGGTTGTTCTACGAATACTTCTGCGATCGGTTTTCCTGCATTCCCCGGACAATTGACGGATGTGTGAAACATAACTGTTTCTTTCGATTACCGAGTAATGGAAAGAAAAGTATAAAATAAACTATTTTCAGACAAGCAGAACGGCGACGTTTTATGACGGCGCGCGGCGACTGAGAGCACCAATGGCAATCCAGGACAGGTGAGGGTGATCTTTGATCTTTGATCTTTCGCTCCTCCTTCTTTTCCTTACCTAAACAATTATTTTTCTAGTCTGTTGGGGAGCATTTTTGATTACTTACTCTGCACTTTCCATGCCAAAACAGCGCATTCCCTCTCAAAAAGTTTAGAAATACTCTAAAAAGCGCGCGCACACGCTTCATGGAGCTGATAGGCGGCGCCGAGTGATGTGTTCAGGTGGCCGAGTGGTTAAGGCGTTGGACTGCTAATCCAATGGGCTCTGCCCGCGTGAGTTCGAATCTCATCCTGAACGAACCTTTTTGCTGCTATTTTAGCGTATTGCAGTGCATTTTATTTGTTCATAAAATAATTATATATTTAAATATTAATAATTAATAATTTAGGTAATAATCCACGAACCGATCGAAAACATCGTCATCATGCCCACAATCATCGTGCCGAAACAGGCGACAAATGTGAGTTTTCTCTTCTTTTTTTGAGAGGTCCAGCTCAAATTCGGCAATGAAAATCTAATAAAAACAGTTTTGAAATCAAGCCAGAATTCAGATTATTTTGCTATTTGATGAATGTGGGGCAAAGAGATCAACCGCGACCAATCCCGTCTGTTTTGAGATATTTCTGAAACATAACCTGCATCTTGGAAACGGTTCTAGTATTCGCAGTAGAGAAATCTGAAATCAGTGCCTTTTCAGCATGTCACCCTGACTCCTCAGCAACTGAAGATCAAGCGAGGTGCTTCACTCAACGTGCCCGACAGTGACGAACCGAGGAGTGTGTCGGCAATGGCGGAGAAGTGAGTACCGTAACCCTAATAGTGTAATCTATGTGACCTACCGAACTCGGTGTTCTACCGTAATCTTTTGGTGACTTAGTGGCATGAATAGAGAACCGAGGAGTGTGCCGGTGATGGCCGAAAAGTACGCTGATCAGAAAGTAACAGAAGTGACTTACCGAACTCGGTGTTGTATCGTAATCCTAGGTGACTTAGTGGCATGAATAGAGAACCGAGGAGAGATGGATGAGAAGTGTGTTTATGACCTACCGAATACTAGTTACCTAGTACTAGATATTACCTACCGTGACCTTAGAGAGAAGGGTGTCTTCAGATAACCGTAATCCAATTACAGTAACTACAGTTCCCAAACAAAACACTAATCAATGAGACCTATCGTAACCTCTTTCCCTGATTCAGGCAAGCCCGCCGCAACTCCGCGCTGGCGCACCTCCGGCCGGTCCCGATGCGCAACGTCGATCGATACTAGACTACCGTACCCCTACCGTACCTAAACGCCAATCGATTTCCTGTCCTTCACCCTACCGTAGCCAACCTCCCTGCTCTCAGCCGCCACCAGAATTGCACTAATTTATCGACTTTATATGCCAGTCTTTCGGGTTTTATCCAGAAATTGCTGTGATCTCGAGCCAGTTCTTTTTTGTATTGAAAGTTTGAAATATGGGGTATCGCCTCTTCTTTTTACGCACTCTTTGGAAATAGTTTTAGGGCTAGGGACTACTCCACGTGAAGTAGCCTCTCTTCTGCATAGCCTTGTATTATCCGCTGAAAATGGAAGGCCGAAACGATTTCCCTATTTCAAACTCCTCTCCGATCGAGCTTCCCTCGACTATCCTGTGCCTTAATGATCTCGCAAATCATTACAATCGTACAAAGTGATAAAGGATTCGTAATTCTTGTTCAGAAAAATCCAAATCAAGGAAGTAAGTGGCATATTTGAAGCTCTCATCGAAGTGTTTTTACGATCTTCCGGAAATAAATTCGAATCATTCTGACGAAAAGCAAGTGATAAATCTCTCGTTTTCGCCATCAGTCGATTGTTTTGTCGGAACGGAAGTCTATCCATTCAACCCGCTCTTTCACGAGGGGTTAGAGGGAACACCTGGATTCTAAAAATAACGACAATTTAGAAGCCCACGAGGCAAAACAAATTAAGTGGGAATGGGATCAACCGTGAAGGAAGAGATCTATTGTTTTGAGATCACTAGTGTTCGCTTGCTGAATTGAATTCTCAATTGCAAAAGCAGAGGAATCGAGTTGATCCGTTCGCCAGGGAGCGAATGAAGAGACAGGAGATCACTCAACATGTCTAATTTCTGAGTATGACACATTTCCAATATTCTTCTCTCTGATCTGAAGTCGGACGACCTGCGCTCGAGGAAGACGTCCGAACAGGAGTCCACCTCCTCCTCATCAACTGCCAACAGACCCGAGTGCAGCAGCGCAAGGAAGAGGTTTGATCTCAAGACCGTCTATCTCACAGTCCACCCTCACTCTCTAGGCGATTTAAGATCACCCCCCCCCCCCCCTTGAGCAAGACACTTGATGTTGAGTTCGGCAAGGTTCGATCTCGTAAGTCCATGCCCTCCACCCCTTCTTCCACCCGCCTTCCATCCTTGAGTACACCCCCATAGTCTGATCTTCCTTCTTCCTCCATCTGACTCGTTCTCCAGTTTTCTGACCCATCCCTATCTAGAAACTCTACTTTTGACGTGATATCTCTCCTCTCTAAACAGCTAGAAATCAGGCAAAGGTGAGAGAGTCTTATAGTCTATCTGATAACTCTGTGACTTCTCTGTCTCCAGAGTCAACCGCTATCACTGATCAAAGAAACGATAGAGTATGGGAATGTAAGAGAGTCTTCTCCAGAGTCTATCCGATATCTCTAACCGACGAGAGAGCATGGGAAAGTGAGAGACGCTTCTCCTCTTCTCCATCTTCTTCCCAAGACTCGAGACAGTTGTTCCCATCTCCGCGTGATTTCCAGTGATCAGTCTGCTTTTTGCTCGACTTCTCTCGATTCTACGGGAAAAGTTCCGCATTCGCGGTTGAAAGTCACGAATCGCTTGTTTTTGATCAATTTTCTTGAATTTCTAGGAAAGTTTCGCAAATATCGAAGAGTTCTGTGCTTGAAAGCGCATGAAAAGTCTCGAATCGCTTGTTATCAATTGGATTTTTTTCTAAGAACATTTCGCAATTATGTGAAGATTCCTGTACGAGAAAGCGTATTTATAGCTAGGATAGAAGAAGTTTAGATCAGCCCCTCCTCCTTCTCAGATCAAATTTCTCCACTCTCACCCATCATTTTGCTTCTCTCACACTCGAAGTAGCTCAACGGTTCACTTTCCTCGCATCTAAACCCCTCGATCTTCCTTAGAACCCTTTCATTGCTCGCTCTCTCAATCTTGCCTGATCTCTCGCTCTGTGTGACCTGCGAGAGAGTGCAGTAAATGGAGAGAGCCTTCCCATCCCGACTCATCTCGAATGCAAACAGTTGTATGTAATTCAAGAAGAAGAATGCGCCTTCTTGGCTCTCTCGATTTTGCGCGATCTCTAGCCGGTTAGAGCGGGCGAGAGACAATGTAGAATGGAGAGAGCACCCAAGTCAGAAGACGTGTCTTCTACAACCCGCTCACTTCCTCCTCAAACGATGCTTTTTGACATTTATTTTCTTTTTTTCCCCTAATTTTTAGAGTTTGAAGCTCATCTAACTGCGAAAAGTGCTCAATACGACACATTTTTCCTGATAAATCTAATACCAATAGACCGATGTCAATAGACCATCAGATCATGCTCTTGATAATCGTGTTTAAATCCTAAATCCAATAGACCGAGTGATATCATTTTCTGAAGGCAGTTTCATCAATCACAGGAACTCTTGGTTTTGTTTCATCATGTTTTGAACCTCGGACCCGTTTGAAGACCGACTTGACATCATTTCCCCCCTTCGTCTCAGCTCAATTTCATTTACCTTCCTCCTTTCGGAGAATCCTCTTCCGTCTAAACGTGCCCTATCATCTGGCTCTCTCCATTTCACACGCTCTCTCGCTCTGTCTGACCTGCTAGATAGCTTGTGAAAAGGAGAGAGCACGACTTTCAATTGTTTCACGCAAACTCATTGTCTCCTAACTCATCTCTGGGGAAATTTGGTGAGCTTGATGAAACTTTTGACTACCCTTTCCTTCATTACACGAAGTTTTGCTTCAAATTCGACAACTTGATCAGCTGTTTAGCCCCAAACTTAATCCTATCATAGTCGAAATATAATCTTCTTTATCGTTTCAAACATCGTGGATTGTTCGACAGACAGAACTCAAGATCACGTAAAAGACGAGATCCCGATTGTTAGGGCATCTCTCTAGCGATTTTCACGGCAATTTGAGCTCCCCAGAATGACTGAGCTAATCGTTCTTTTATGTCTAGATTACCCTGAGCGCTCTCTCCATTCAGCATGATCTATCGCCTGCTCTAACCGGCGAGAGATCATGGTAAATGGAGAGGGAGATTACCCAGCAAAGAAAGAGAGGGGAGCTTCTGAGACTCTTCTGAGACTCTGCACAATTGCCTTCACTAACGGCGCCTGCTTTGCTCCTCTTCGTTTGCGAATTTCAGTCTGCTATGAATTTCTTCTATTATTATGTCGCGCGTCAAGTCCACCGTCTCGAATGGCTGTTGAAACATACCTATTTATTTTGCATTTCAGAATATCCCACAACCAATTGATGCTCTGAAGCACAATGTCTGTGTCGCCTGCTGATAAGGTATTATTATTAATATATTATTAATTAAGATAAAAAAAACATTTCGAAACACCTGACTCATCTCAGAAGCTAAAAATAGCTCCCAGAGTGCAGCATTCTCGTTGCAAAACACACCACGCTCACAGCTGTTTCGGAAGGGTTTATTGTGAAGTGCAGGTTGCTTTATCTGCACCTTAGCACTTTGAACTTGTCTTTAAATGCTCGATTAATACGAGCTGCTTCATGGTGCGCTCTTGAAATTGTCATCAGATTCAAGAAAACTGTCAAAAAGGGGCGAAAAGGGATATTCAGCAGCTGTGGGAAACGCATTGGTCGAACCATTCTCATTCTACAAAATAGAATAACTGAAACGCATCCTGGAAGTCCTTTGATATCTGTCTTGTCTGTTCCCTCCAACTGACCTCACGGCGGGATCTCAGACCCATTACCCTTCTCCTCGCCCTCACTTGACGTAGGGAACGCGGTTGCACTCCAGTAGAACAGGGGTGAGTGACGGGGATTGAACCAACTGCCATCTCCTGGATCTAGGAGGGGAACAGTCCTGGAGCAGAAGGAGACGATCTTATAAATAGTTGCAGGAGTGGTGACGGAGATTCCTATCCACCTCTTCTCTTTACTGTAGTACCCCAGCCACGCTGTCCTGGAGCAGTAGGAGATGTTCTAATATGAGACGGGGATTCCTCTGAACCAACTGCCATCTCTTGGATCTCAGCTCAAGTATTAGGATCTAGAAAAGTAAGAAGTAATGGTCTGATTCTCTCATTATCCCATGCTCTCTCGTTTCTCTAACCGATGAGAGAGCATTGCGAAATGAGAGAGTCAGACCAGACGGGGATTCCCCTCGGGCAACTGTTCGTCCGTTCAGAGGGCAGCCTACGCAGTTCGATTGAACTATTCCTAGTGTTGAGAAAAGACTCACTACGTCTAGACACATCTCGAATGTGAGTCTACGTGTATCCCTCATATTATTCACTTGTCCTTGTGGTTGTTGAGTCTTTCATCCTCGCAGTACAGTGCAGATACATACGTGCGATCCTTCAATACTATTTGAGGATCTTGCAATCGGAGTCCATCTTTTTACCCTTTTTACCTAGTGAGCCTCCGAAGTACAATTGTTACTAGATCACGCTTGATTACATGCGATCCCCGGCGGTCCTCTGCGGTCCTCTAGTAATTTGAGTAAATCAGGGGGACTACTTGATCAATCTAGATCCACTGCTAGAATTTACGTGTGATCCCTCATTATTATTCGACGGCCTTGTAATCCGAGGAAATCCGGGGAGCAATGAAACCCGATAGCGCTGTTTTCCGCTAGAGAGTTCCTCCTTCATATCACGATCTCACTAGTATCGTGAGGAACCTCTCCGTCTTCCTCTTTCTCTAGCCCAGGAGGGTCACCGAGAACTGAGGGAAAATGGATAGAGACACAACTCCTTGATATCACGATCTGCGTATCACTGCGAGTCCTCTAACTCCATCTCCTCACTATCTGGTTCTGTCTGACTGCTAAGATAGGGGGAGTAATTGGGAGAGCATCCTTCATATCACGATCTTACGATCCCGAGGGTGCCCCTACCGAATATCATCAACATGTGACAGGACTGAGAATGAGTGACGGGAGCACAACACGTTTTTATGTTTGAGCGATTACTGCTATCTTACTGGCAATGAAAAATTGTTGACGTGCAGAGGTCGAATTACAAGCAATTCTTGCGTGTGATAGGTATTGACAGGGAGGGATGAAGGAGGAAAACAGGGGTTCCCCGAGTCATGTGCTCTATTTCGAGGAACAGTCTCTATTAGAGTTCATTGGTTACATCGGGCCCCTGCATCGGGAGGGCCAAATCTGTTGCAAGAGACTCTGGTCAACAGATTCCTGCCGAGATCTCTGTCCAGATTCTACCTCATCAATCTTGATGAGCAGGATGTTGACTAATTTTCTCCTTCAGAGTACCAACTGCAAAGGGCGGCCTTGACGTTGATTCCCGTATTCTTGTCAGACAAACATACGATAATTCCTCGTTCAATAACGCATTTTTTAAATATATTTTTTCAATAAAAATTTTAAAATACAGAATGGTTTCGAAAATCAATCGCACATTTACTTCTCAAGTGGTTCAAGCCCCGACCCCCCCCCCCTTCTCTTTATCATCTTCTCTGACCTATCCTTCCCTTTGATTTCGAAATAGAGTCTCATTCAAGATCGTATAACTAAACGGGTTTAATACTCAAGAAGTGATCAATCAAGGAGAGGTTCAAGCCCCGATTCCCTCCCACTTTATCATCCTCACCTGGCGCCTCTTCTCACACACGCATTGCACTGATGAGCAGATGCTCACTCTCTTAATCTCGACTTCTCCAGCCCTATTTACCTTCAACCATCGTACTCCTTGATCGGAATGGAGATCATGAAAACCTCCCAACTTCTCCATCCCTATTTACCTTCACACTCCTTGATCGGGGTTGATTACACCTTTATTTGTATCTCATCTCACTTTATCATCTCCCGTCTCACACACGCATTGCCCTGATGAGCAGTTGCTCGGCTTCTCAGGCTTGAATCTCGAAGTCTATTGACTTATTATGATTCTTCACCATCCTTGAATAGGGTTGGCGCCTCGGGAAGCGCGAAAAGTTCAATTTAACCCTGAGGCTAGCCCCTTTCCGATCAAGCTCTGTGAATGCAATCACGTTCCAATCACTTATCAATCACTTATTGAATCAAATTTTTCCAATTTCACGCACGGCTTACCCTATTACGGCCCTCTCCATTCAATAGCTGGCCGATTATGTTTCACATCTTCCAGATATTATCAGTTTGCTTTTGAAGAACGCTCGATCTTGGTATATCAGTCTATAAAAATCATTATTCCTTCGAATCGAGCGCCTTTGCCAATCAGACAGCGCATTCTTAGAGAACTCTTCTCCACCTCTTTCCCAATCGCTCCCGCATCACATCTCTCTCCTCTGGAAGAAATGTGTTCCCAACTTTATTATGTTTCATCAACCACTTTATTTGCCATATCAACCGTTGGAATCAATTGCAGCTACATCGATTGATGTAAAATGAGGTATTAGAACCCTCTTATTTCCCAATATCCCGCATCACTTTCTCATCTCTCTCCTCTGCAAAACAGTTGTTCCTCCCTCGCTCAAGCGCTCTCTCCATCTGCTACGGTCTCTCGCCAGTTAGAGACAGCGAGAGATCATGCGAAAGCGAGAGAGTCGCTCCTCATCTTCCATCTCCCTCCCGCCAGTCAGTCACATGTTTTGAATTTCCGAGTTAACCCAGAACTCTCAGAATTCGGGCCAGACTTTGGATAATCTCTTCTGCATTTATCTTCCATTTTGCCATGTTCTTGGATCTTTTGGACTAGAAATGTAGAGCGAATTCCACAATTCTATCGTCGTTTCTTCGGCGTTTTCCGGATCACTGAAACACGAGTCGAACTCGGGCGGCGAAAGAAGAATTTCTGCCGGTCGACTGCCTCTTCCTCTTCCCTTTCTCCCCTTTTTTTCTGCAAGGAACAAAAGAAGGAAGAAGATTTCTCTAGTTTCGCTTCGCTTTGCAATTTTTGAGCAATTGGTTTGGAAAATTTCCGGAGAAGTCATCTAATTTCACAAGCGTCATTCTTGTTCCTTCTTCTTTCACTTGCCTTCGAACTTCCGAGGTTGATTCCAAATTCCCGCGTCACTTCTGGTTGTTTCAAGAGGCTTTCTGCTCGGAAGTCTTGCAAATCTTGAAGTGTCGTCCTCCCCCAGTTCAAGTCCCTCTCCAGAAGCGCATTCACTTACAAATGCGTAGTGGCGTTTCGAAATGCGTCTCTTCATTTCGCGTGATCTCTCGACTCTCTGATCAACGAGAGAGTGCGCGGAATGAAGAGACAACACCAGAAAAGGGAAGTGGAGTTGCACTAATACGAAAAAAAAAATTGCGGTTTTGGTGATGCATTGTTAGGCAGCTTCCCTGTTGAGTGTAGACAGGAATGGCCTGACACTCTCGTTCGTCCACGCTCTCTCGTTCCTCTAACCGACGAGAGAGCATTGGGAAATGAGAGAGCCATACTCTTTCCTTCGCTTGCTATTTCGTTCTTCTAACTGGCGAGGTTCAATCGAAATGGATAGGCGCTATAGTTTGTAGTAGGGACTTGTTAAGAAATGACTCTCTTCATTCTGCACGCTCTCTCGTCTCTCTGCCCGCTGAGTGAGTACGCGAAATGAAGAGACGATTTCATGCCAAGCCATCTCTATTAGAAAGAAGCAAGAGAGATCATGCAATTCTGAGAGACCGACCCTTTTGTTTCTTCAAATGGAGGAAGAAAGGGAAGAGCCGAGTAATGATCTGACTCTCTCACTTCTCCATGTTCTCTCGCTTCTCTAACCGACGAGAGAGCATGCAATTCTGAGAGACCAACCCTTTTGTTTCTCTAAATGAGGGAAGAAAGGGAAGAGCCCTCCCACTCTGGAAAACGGGTCCATGTAATCTCTGATGTCCTTCCCTACTCCCCTTTCCTTCCTCTTCCACTATATGCGCAATACGCACTCACAAAGGAGACGAATAAAGGACCCGATTTCCTGGTTTCTTGGATTTCTTTAGATCCTATTCTTAGAGCGCAAATTCGACGGCATTCAAATAGGTTTCACAACCACTTTACCTTTCTCGACCTATTCGAAGAAATTTTATCTCGACGATCTTTACGACGGCCTATTTATGCAAATCCTCGCCCTCGATTTGGCCCTCCCCTCTGCTATTCCTAAAATAAGTCAGAAGGTCAGACATGACGTGATTTATGTAGATTGGGTCCTCCGGATTGAGGCCTCTTTGTCTGGCTCTCTCACTTTCGCGTGCTCTCTCGCTCTGTCTGACCTGAAGCCTCCAAAATAGAACCCTCCGCCTCATTCAATATCCTCGCGCTTCACTCCCAATTTCGCGCTTCACCCTGCCTTTGTTTCCTTTCTCCTCTCTCATGTTTTCCCCTCTCGCCCTAGTCTTCCTTCAAGAGAAGACAGGCACTCTCTCCATTTGCCATGCTATCTCGTGTCTCTGACCACAGAGGGATCAGAGGGAAGGAGGAGGGCCTTCTCCCATCCTTCCCTTCTCCTCTCCTGGAGACGAGCCCCCGCGCGCGCGTTAGTAGTCTCGTTCAGTCAGCATTTGGTGAGATTGAGGCAATTGCTGGCCTTTTTCTCTCACCCCTGATCTATTAGAATACAGATCCTATGTAGTAGGGTTGTCTATACGGAATGCGGAATTCCCCTTCCCTCATTCCTCTATTCCCTTCATTCCGCAATGCGGTCGGCCTCTTTAATTCGAATGCGGAATTTCCGCACTTCTCACTCTTCATCTCTCGAATTGGCGAGATCGGTTTGCCTCGCTCACTCTTTGTAGGCGAGAATGGGGTTATGTTTCAGTCTCACTTCATATAGATTTTGACTTCCCAGAGCTATTTTCAATGCGGAAATTCCGCAATTCTGCGGAATTTCCGCATTAGAATGAACCGGTGCGGCCGAGATGCGGAATGAGGAATGAGAGGGAAAATGATGCGGATTCGCGGAATAAAATTCCGTATAGACAACCCTACTATGTAGTTCAAGTAGTTGTTGTAGTCGTTCAGTCGTATTTTGGTGTATGCCGCTATCTCCTTCTCTCTGCTCTTTTAGAATCTGAATCTACTACCTAGATCTGGAAAGTTCAGTCGGGATTGGTGGTAATCGGGTCCTTTATATTAAAGATTAAAGATTAAAGATTAAAGATTAAAGATTAAAGATTAAAGATGCGCGATGGACAGGATTGGGACATATTCAGGCTGATTTGAACGTTGTTGTGATTAGATTTTCGAAATTCCTGTGTTAGGATTCCTTAGTTTGTGACAATATGCGTCGCTCAGTCAGCATTTGGTGCTGGTGAGATGTGCATTCGAAGATAGATCTGACATGTTTGACGTTTAATAATACGTTGCTTCCCGCGAAGAACGGGAAGTCATTCAGTCACTAGAGTGAGAGATCTCCTTTTTGAGATTGTGGCATGTTTTGGGATGGGCGTTCTTCATTTTTTGGAGTAATCTTTGATATTTAGTATCATCCAGTCAGTATTTTGATGGAGTTATGGCGTGTTTTGGGCTGGATCCTGCGTTTTTCTGAGCTGCCTTTCTTGCATTATCGAAACTATTTAACCAATTAATTACGCTAATTGCAGGAAATGGGGATGCACTCTGCTCGGAAGCGGATTGGCTTCGGTCAGAGGCTGAGGAGGATCAAGAACGGAATACTGGTTGGATGTTTTGCGAAATACAGGGTGAGTGTTTGAATTACAGTTTTTTTATCGATTAGACGGATTTTCAAAATTAGAGTGATTGATCTATTAAACATTGCATTAGCAGCCTCACTAATGATCGCGGTGAAGCGTATTCGACAATGATTGAGACTTGTTGGATCGATTTTGTTAGTTTGAGTTTCACCGCGCTCATAAGCCCGCTCTATTCGGGAACTATTCAATGCGAGTAGCTTAGTCCGTTGAAATTTAAAAAAAAAACTAATATTTCAGCGCTGCATGACGCACCTGAAGAAGTATCTCGTTGATGACAACACGAGCAAGGTTTGTTATTGTTATTGTTATTTTTTTGTTAATTAACTATTTTTAATTTATAATTAATAATTTCAGCTCGACGTCGAGCGGCGCCGCAGTCACGCCAAGCTGCAGCCGCCCCCAGGTATCGCAAAAGAATAAACCGTTCCGCTTATTTTGATTCCGCTCTGTCGAATGTTATCGTTGATTACGAGGTCTCAGAGTCTCGTTTATGTGCTCAATCGGTACCTATGGCCTTTAATTGAACGCATGGAGAAGAACGGAATTTTAGAAATAATCAATAATCAAATAGAAAATAAAATGTTCCGTAATGTGCGCTAA
>LS585852.1:333126-365273 GCA_900490775.1 Pristionchus maxplancki
TTAATTAATTAATTAAGTTATCATTTATCACTTCCGTTCTAGATGAGTCAAACAGCCGCCCTCTCACTTGTCTGGGGCAATTAATTAGACGGGTGAGAGAGTGTGCGAAAGTGAGAGAGCGACGAAAAACCGGGAAGATTTCGCACGTCGCCAGTGCTTTTTGTCGTGCAAAAACAGAATCCGCCAGTTGTTGAGTCATGATTATTAGAAAGATCGAGGACTTCGAAATGAAATGATCAGAAATTTATTATTGGAGGGATATTCGAAAATCCAAATCGAAACCCATGATGAAATTCCTCTCGTCTCGTCGTCGATCACTGAAAGTCTATTGCCAGGAGTGATGAGGGTGGAGGCATGACTTGAGACTCGTCTGCCCTGTCACGATTGCTGATCACTAAAAGTCCTCGCTCGTTATGAGTGACAAGTCGGGGGTGGTGACACTCGCTTCTTTTTACTCGCTTTTCCAATCAGAGAAACTGGCCTCGTGTCTCAATTCTTTCGCAACACGATTATGACTGTGTGCGGTGGGGCTATTTTCATCCTCATCTTTGTCCATTGTGAAATAAAAATTGTGAAATGATCACAGGGGATAGGATACAAGTGGAAATGAGAGATTCAGACCATCCCTTCCTCTTCCTCTTGATAGCCACGTTCTCATCCATTGTGAAATTATCATATGCAGCAGGGAAGCGAGAGTAATTGAGACTTTCTGAGTGCTGCTATACAGAAATACAAAGGTAAAGGTGGCTCCGATATTCTAGGCACTTGCGTTCTGCGTTGAGCCACTGCTATGCCACGCATCCCGATATCCCAATGCCAAATCTGCCAAATGATTTATTGATTGCTCCATTTCCCAATGAGCCAACTCCGATCATCCCTCTCCCTCTCGGCATCATTAAAGTGCCCCGCTAGCTAGCCTAGAAAGTGAGACAACTGCCCGTGGCAATGACGTCAGAGAGCAAGCCAGAAACACACTAGCCCGTCCGATTTTTCGTCTGACCCTCTCTAATCTGCTTGATCTCTCTCGTTTTCTGATCTGCGAGCTAAACCGGAAACTGATCTAGCAGCGTGGAAGAGCAGAAGAAGCGGGATGACCAGGGGAATCGGAGTGATTCAGGGATTGCGAAAGTTCGGATCAGGGTTTTCACAAGCTAAAAGATTAAAACTTGTGAAATCGTTGCATCGCCCAGTAGGAAATAACAAGCAATTATTTGAAATGGCAAGAAAAAGACTCACGTGTCTGCTATTCAATGAATAAGTGATTAGGCGGCCCAAACACAATTACTCTAATTCGATTGAGCTTGACGCGTTCCCTTATTCATGGGG
The DNA here is from genome assembly GCA_900490775.1 of Pristionchus maxplancki. NCBI lineage: Eukaryota > Metazoa > Nematoda > Chromadorea > Rhabditida > Neodiplogasteridae > Pristionchus > Pristionchus maxplancki. The sequence continues at coordinate 334,453 of LS585852.1, forward strand.
GATTCCCAATATTGTACAGCATTTTCTAACCAGACAGCCGTGTGCGGTCATCTGAAGGACGTTAGGCCCGGGGGATGCCCCAAAACATACGTTGTTTGGGAGAAGCAATTCAATGCACTTTTCCATCAACAGTGTCTATACGAAGTCTTTCCCATTTTCTTTCGGTCTTAATATCAAGCGGGTTTTTTTCAAATTTCTCATTTCCGGTAGCCATGATTTCCTTGTAACCAACGCGGGAACCCCTCAACAAGTGAGGAAACGAACAGTGCATTGAATTTACACGCAGGCATTTCTGTTTAAAACCCCTACTCTAAGACCCCTCATTATTCGAGAAGAAAAGACCCATGCATTGTAAATCCACTCGTAGGCGGTTTCGCAACGAGCGTGCTCCAGAACCTCCATTGTCTTGCGAAGCCTCCCTTAGAATTCATGGATATTCTTTAGTTTTTTCATGGTTGAGACTGTATTATAAAACACCCAGGTTAGTGAACCATATTAGTCGATCCACCACACAGTGGTGGGTGGCTCCAGAACCGCCATTGTCTTGCGAAGACCCCCTTAGAATTCATGGACATTCTTTTGTCTCTTTTGTCTTTTGTTCCGGGTTTTCACGACAGTATTGAACACCCAGCCCACGGGTTAGCGGACCAAATTAGTCGATCCACCCCCACAATGGTGGCTGCAGAATGCGAATGAGTCACTAAAGACTCGAGGCTTTGGACACCCTGCCAACTAAATGAACCACCCACAGTGGTGGGTGGTTGCAGAATACGAATGAGTCAGACTCGAAGCGTCGACTCCATTGCATTTACTTCATTGTGAACCAAATCATCCACCCACCCGAGGAAGTGGTTGCAGAATGTAGATGCAGACCCAAAACATTACTTTGTTTTCACAACCCATCTCATGTTTGGTCAGGAGTGGAACACCAGCATTCACAACAGTTATTCATTGCGTCACCGCATTTTGATTCCCCTCGAGGCGCATCTGCTCCGCAAAAACCCAAGTTATTGTAGAACACCCACCACATTTCCTAGTACGTCAATCAAGAATGATTCCCCAAGGGACGAGGCGCTTGCGTAATATACAGCAAAGATCTCGGCCAGGGACACTTATCTACAAGGAAGTGGGACTCCTAGAATTTACGATTCTAGAAATCGAGCGTCACTTGATATCTTACACGTTACCCCTTATCTGATGAAGGTAGGATTCTCTTCGTCCCGCCTTATATCTCACTAGGAAGAGACCCACGACTCGCTGCCCTTATCTGATGGAGGCAAGGAAGTCTAGAATCTCCTCCTGACTGACTCCTATGACTCGTTTGTCCTATCTGATTCAGTGACGGCATCCCCAGGGGACCGATTATGGTGCAGAGCAATCTGATGTGAACCAAGAAGGGATGCAACGTTTGAGGGACTGGAACTGCATGATCTGATAGACGGGTTGTTGGGACTAGCAAGGATGGATTCAAATTGGTTCATTGATATTTCGTGAATTGAGTAGGACTTTCCAATGTCCTGGATCTTCCAGACCCACTCACACAGAGTGACGCCAGTCTCTCCGGGTAGTTCTGCAGACTCGCCTAATCCAATTCTAAAGAGTGGGTCCTTCTAAGACGCTTTCCACGAATCGGGAGATGCAAAACGGGTCTAATCGGGTTCTCCCAAAACGCTCCTGCGAGTCAATTCTTAGATGCTATTCATGTTTCACATTGAGCAGAAGGCTTTGATCCAATCCCGCTTCCTGAATCTAAATTTCTCCTTCGGGACCCATTCTAGCAGGAAACAAGCCTGCACTTCCATCGGCTTTGGAAATAATTTATGACCCTCTCTAAGAATATCGCCCTCAAATCTCCTCTAGGGAGTTGTCTCTCGAGCACGGAAACATGGCACGTCGCCCATATTTCCTTCGTCCCTGCCCATTTCCTTGTCTTTTCTTGTCTCCCTTTCTTCTCCTCTTATTCTTCCTTCTCGTGAGCTCTCTCACTTCGTCGTCTTCTCTAGAAGAATAGACGATTCAAGAGAAGATGGATAAGAAGGAGATCTCACTTCTTCCTTTGTTCCGCCAATCAGATCGAGTGAGGCGGAAGAAGAAGAAGCGTGGACTCGGATTCAGAATCCTGATCTGACTCCATGTTAGAAATGCTCCAGAAGAAAGGAATGTCTGAGAACGCGAAAAATTCATGCTCCGAGGGTTCCAAATCATGCTGACGCACCTGCGCCATGCATGTCTGAGGATCCTCAGGACTTTCCAAAGAAGAGGCCCCGATCGAACACGGAGTGTTCTTGATGCTTGTCATAATTCATTTGGTGTCCGCACCTGCTCCATGCATGTCTGATGTGCCATCCCACTCAAATGCGGACATTCTTGAGAAATTTTCTTCTATGAACATGGGTCAGACAAGTTAAAGGTCTAATTCATCCGGAGACAGCAAGACGTACTTGAGCCATGCATGTCTGACGATCCTCTAGCACTACTCAGCGTCTTTGCCTACTTGAGAAGCAATGAGCATCTATAATGGGCTAGTGATGACGGAGTAGACTCAAACGATCTTCCTTCCTGGAACACAACGCTCGATCTTTCAGCCTACTTGAGATGCAATGGATGTCCAAATACCCGATTAGCATTTCTTCCTCCATGACGGAATGACATTGATGCGCCTATCTTTCCTGGAACATGGCACCTCACTCCGAGATGATTGAGATACAATGAGAGACGACAATGAGGCAACTCTGACGTAGTCAGTCGACCCCATGCCTGATTAGCATTCCTTCCCAAATGGCGCCATGTTCTCGAAGGCTTTTCGTTCCCGGAACACAATTATGCATCCTCGAGATCCTACTTGAGATGCAACGAGAAAGGACAATGAGATGCCTCTGACGCAATGCTTTTAACGAAGTTGACTAATTTCGTTGTACCCTCAAGCCCACCGTCTGACGAAATTCAACCACAGACCAGAACTAAATTACCGAGTCTCCTGGGCCTCGAGATTTGCGACAGGCACGTGGTCATTGTGCCTTTGTCTTCTCTGGTCCCCAACAAGTGACCAGACTCTGGTTAATTAGTGGGGCTCAAAGGCTTTGTGACGGAGACGGCCGGCGAGCCAGAGAACTCTAGTCACATGAAGTTATTGAAGATGCGGAGGAGTCCTAAATTAGCTTGATTAACAGCCATTGTGACGAAATGCCTATTCTTAGCTGAGTGGGTGCAACAGAGTCACATGGACATTGGATAATTCAGAGATCGGCCTCTCCAACTCCCATGCTGTCTCGTCAAAAGTGCGCCGTCCCTGGTCCCATTATAGCTCCGCAATTTGATACGGCGAGCTATTTTCGATAATTGCCCGCGCCTCGAGTGGAGTAGGACGGGGGGAGATCGATGACTCAGAGTCTTGAGGTCCGCACTACTCTACTTAGGTTTTCGGTGACGTCTAAGTGCCTGTGAGAGAGCAGGCGGAAGCGAGAGAGTGGAGACGAGCGGGCCACGAGAAGAAGCGCATCTCACTCCCTGGGGAATAAAAGGCGGAAGAGGGGAAGGGGCGGAGCCTGAGACCCGCAACCCGGAGGAGCTCAGTTTCTTAGTCTCTACTACTACTTTGCTCACACCATGCCGCTGAAGAGTATTTTGCAGAGGATCGCCGCGAAGTTGTTCGGTATGTCGCGCTGAATTGGTCATTGATAGGGGTAGGGGATGCTCGTTTGCTGGAGATTAATTTGATTCTGGACCGCTGCTATCCAAACATTTTGTCCTTCGTTGTGTTTCAGCGTTGGGTTATGAGCTGCGCAGCGTGTTCAGAATGATGTTGCCGTGAATTTCTGCTGAATCAAACTGTCTTCTTTCTTCCCACGGATTATTTTAAAATAATAATTAATCATAATAATAATTAATAATAATAATAATTCCAATCCCTTCAGACCGCCCGATCCGCAAGGTCGTCGCGTCCAAGATCAGCCGCAAGCCCACGAACGAGCTGGAAAGACTGCGGAAGAAGGGCGATAACTGGACCGCGAATGATCTGTTCCGCTTCCAGGTGGGTTGTTGTTGTTGTTGTTGTTGTTTTTGCTGTTGTTGTTGTTGTTTTGACCTAATCAAAATAAACAAATTTCAGTATGGTGACCCGGAGGAGGGTGAGCCCGAGGAGCGCAAGAGACTTTGCGAGGAATGGCTGGACCGCCTCCAAGCGATCCCCAAGAAGTACTGCTACCTGGCGTGGTGAGTGCCCTGGTTTCTGGTTCCTGGTACCATAATTTGGTTCCGTCTGGTTCCAAAGATGAACCCACGCGCTAGAATAGCGTCTGACCCCATGATCACTCGTGACCAAGCTGCAAACATGTCACCATCTGGTATTGGTTTGTGATCGGGTTCATCTGGTTCCGGAACGTGACTTGATGTGATCCGCACTCGTAGTTGGTTTCTGGTTCCTGGTTCACACTATAGGTTTCACCTCCTCATAACTTTAATCTTTAATCTTTACCCTATTTCAGGTACGCCTCGGCCATCTACGCCTGCTACTACCGCCTGGCGCCTCTCCTCACCGAGCCCGAGGCCAAGAGGAAGGTCTGGGAGGAGGTGAGCATTTTAAGATAATTAATTAGTTTGAATTTGGGCACTATCATGTCGAAAAACAATTACATAATGAGCTGAGTAGTAGTTTGATCTCTATATCTCATGGAATAGTGTACTAGCAAGCTAGCAACTGGCTTGAGGATTGATCTATTACCGAGCATCACAACCACCTGTTGAACACTTGCCTCTCATGTCTAAACAAACGCATTCGTATCACATCAGAGCGCTCATGTAGTGGATGTTTTGGATGGAGTATTCCTCATCCTCTCTCAATTCCCCTCGCTCCCTCGCATTTTCTGACTCCCAGAAGTAGATGTTGGGAGCTGAGCCAGAGGCACTTTACACTCCCCGCTCCTCTTTCCTCTTTCGCAGCCCCTCTTTTGATCTATTCCCCACTCTTTCTCGCTTCTTTTCCTCCTATACTCTATACCCTTTTATCCCACAAAGAAGCACGGAGCCACATGCTGAGGAAGTGATCGGGAGTGACAATGGGCCTAAAATGGCGAAATGGGACCTAAAATTGGCAAAATTAGAAAGAAAAATGGCCAAAATAGGCCCAAAGATGATGAAAATGGACCTAAAAGTGCATTTGAGGCCTGAAAAAAACCTAATATTAACTTCAGGTCAAGCAAGAGTACGCCGAGATCTTCGTGATGGGTAGGAGGATTTGGAGAAGGCCGATGCACCCGTCGAGGTGATAAAATATAAAAAAATGAATTTAAAATATAAAAAAACAAAAATAATAAATAATAATTACAGACTGCACGTCTTCTACGATCTTGCCATGCTGTGCACGCGCTTCGGCTCTGTCGCTGTGAGTTTTGAATTTTTTTATCATCCAAGGATTTGGGCTAGCGTAGGACGAGTACTAGAACAAATAAATAGATCTGATGAAACACATTTGAGCGCTGTCTCTGCCTATCATCTGAAGTCCTCTGAATGCAGCGCATAAAAAATGTTTACTTCTCACTTCTCACGAGGAGAAGCTAATTGGGTCTAACGACCCCATTGCACCGCTCTTTGCTTAGTTGAAGAAGTGAGAGAGCACGTAGAATGGAGAGTGTGGAATCGTCTCTTCATTTCGCACGCTCTCTCATCGGTCAGAGAGGCGAAAGAGCGTGCAGGATGGAGAGAGTCAATTTTTAGCGTACTGAGAGTCTCGGATCAGGCGTTGATAGCATTACAACGATGAACTGAGTCAGTCGATCTCGTGCGAGGGGCTAATGAGGCTGAGGCTCTTTAGTAGCGCTTTAGTAGCTCAACAGTTGCCTGGGGATGAGTCAGAATCTTTAAAAAAATCTTTAAAAATGTAAAAAAAACAATCTCAGGACGACCCGACGATTCTCCGCTTCAAGGAGGAGCTCAAGGACTCGACGAACTTCGACTTCAAAGTCCTCAACGAGGTCGAATTCGCCAACTCGATCGAGAAGGTGAGCGCGGCGTCAAAATTTGCATTGCGCTCAAAGCGCGTCAACACCCAAAGCGCGTCATAACCTATTCTTAGCCCAATGTATTCTGCCGCGCACTTCGTTTGATTCGGCAATGCGCGAGAATGCCTAATCACGTCGTCTCCTCATTTCGCGCGCTCTCTGGCTGGTCAGAGATAGCGAGATAGCATGCGAAACGAAGAGACGGTGGATAGCATTGCGCACTTTCTGCATAATTCAGGCGAAAGTGTGCGCAGAGTAGCAGCTGAATGCCAGATTTATTGCGAGAATAACACAAAATGACGTAATATCGATCCTGACCTACCGTAATCTACCGTACGCTCAGGTTATTCGTCTCGAGAACTTCGTTATCGATCAGTTCTACTCGCGTCGGCGGTCAACGTGCAGTTCGCGATCGTCGTTCAGGTACGGTAGCATACTGTAGACTTATTGATTAATGCAGTAGCTTAGGGTCAGTTGCCCACCGCATCTGACCGCTCCTTGGAGATTTAATAAATTAGTTTTTTTTGCGAAAGTTATGGAAGGGAAATCGATTCTATCGCGTTGCTCGCCTCATAGCTCACGCGTGAAACACATCATGATTCTTAATCTTTAATCTTTAATCTTTAATCTTTATTCACCGACGCAGCATGTACCGTTCAGGGTTTAAATGGGGGAAGGACGGTTGGTCTTGGAAGGATTCTTATTCAATATGCTACAGATCCCGCCGGTCCACGATCACTGATCACTCGCCCACGAGGAGAGGAGACAAGGGAGACGAGACGGACAGAGAGGACAATGACTATCTGGGGGCGACAAGTGGGGATGAGAGGTGAGCAGAATATCCGCATTGCATCATGGCTACGTAATAGCAGTCTAAGAATGTCAAGATTGCATCATCCCTAGGTAATCTATCCATATAAATCCACCCGTTGCAGACCCAAATCCTCTACTGAAGTAGTCACGGAGGCCATTGAGAGGCTGACGCTGTCTATTCACCACCCGGTAAGTATTTTCGAAATATTTTCGAAATTCGGGTACAAATGATCTTAAACCCGGTTAGGTTTCACACAGACTTCATTGGTTTGGGCCTTGGTCCATGTACAATTCCGTTTACGTTTCTGAGTTTGAAAAGCAATAAAACAATAATAATAAACATTAATAATAAATGCAGGAAACATCCACCCCCTCCTCCTCCACGCGCCTCGCTCCGTCGACCATCCCGACCATCGTCGTGGATGGGCCGCCGAGCAGATCCAGTTGCAGTAATTCGGCGCCGACTAGCAGAGTGAGTAGCTATTATTTTCGAAAAAAATCCGCAATATCTGGGAAATAGGGTATTTTATGGACGGTGACTAGGTGATCGGCCTGGGCGGCCGGAAATACGTGAATTATGGCTCATTTTGGCCACTTTTTGCTATGATTGGATAGGAATGATGCAATATTCACGATAATCAAGCAATGATTGCAGAACAATTCGCGCCCCACTAGCAGGAAGAGCTCCCTTGCTTCGACGACTGCAGTGTCGAGGCCGGCATCGCCAAAGTGAGTTATTAATTAATGATAATTAATAATTAATTAGCTAATTAGTAAACTTCCTCACTTAGATATTTCCGGTTCACTGGGAATCAGGGCGATCCCTGTTCTTGAGCAAGTGCTGAAACACAACCAATCCATTCCAGGCCTTCCGTTCGTTTCGAGGAGGACAAGCCTGCGGAATAAGACGGAATTATCATTTCGAAAATCGCATTATTTTTTCTTTGCAATATTTTGAATCATCTCTACGAGTATTCCTCCTTACAACAAGCTTTACGTCACCAGCCCATTTAGTGAATCGTAGTTCTACGGGTATTTTATCATTTTCTACACATTATTGTATCTAGGGCATTCATTCGGAATTGCACATTTTCGTTTGGTCTGCCCTACTAATTTCTCGTGATCGTTGTAAATATCGGAACACAAACATCGCTCATCGCTCTTTCTCACTCATTGTACTGAATTATTGCTCAACAATTGTCTTTTTGGTTTTGAATCGTCGATAAACGCAAGTATTGTAAGCTTCTCAAGCTCGAAATTTCGGAAATGGTTGCAGATTTATCTAATATTGACTCAGTATTGACGTAAATTCGCAAATTCATCCGCAGCTCGAATCTCCTGCAAAGTTCAGCGGGACGTCAGCGACATTCCCATTGTTCGACGAAACTTCCTTCCTCCTTCCATCCCCCGCTCGGTTTCAATCAGAGGCAGCTCTCTCGATTTCACACGCTCTCTAATCAGTCAGAGAAAGCGAGAGAGCAGGCGGGAATAAGAGAGCGAGGCCATTGTCCGAAACCTCGTTTGGATGTGCGTCACAGCGTTGGTTGAGTTTCAGACGCGATTTGAGAGAACTGAATTGTCTTCGCCAATGTTGGATCATGGACTGCTTATGAGAAAATCTATAATTTATCTTCTATCACAATTGTGCACAACTGTACGCAGCAATCATAACGGAGAATCGTTGGAATACAGTATAGTTATAATTTTGTACAGCCGAAGTTAGGGAATTTCACGAGAGAACTTTACAAGTAGATACTGTCAAACGACGTGTTAAACTGGTTCAGCAGCTACCTAAGGTAGTCACAATGGTATAGTGTGAACATGGAGGAGTTTAAGTACAACCGAGCGTGGATTAATCCAAGATTTCTACATGCACATATTAATCGACGTGTTCCACTGGCTCGACAGCTAACTCCAGCTAACCTTGAAAGCTGTTTACGTCGGAAAACTAATAGAAACAAAATGTACACAAAAGAGATGTCTCTGTCACATGTAAATGCTATCAAACGACGATATCAAACACTGCCTTGATAGCTAACTTCTGCTGACTTTAGAAGGGTATTCACATCAAAAATACTGTTCGAAATAACACATGTTCTACGTGTAAGATGGGAGTACATAGTGTCACATGTAAATACTATCAAACGACGAGTTCCACTGGCTCGACAGTTGACTGAAGTACTCCTTCGTCTCCAGTGAATAGCGAGACTCCGAGTCGGGCTCGATCTGGCTCTGACTGAAATTTTCAGGTTGAACAAATACTTTTAGGTTGTTTTCAGGGTGTTTTGAAATACTTTTAGGTTGATTTCAGGTTGTTTTGAAATACCTTTAGGTTGATTTCAGGTTGTTGTGAATGCATATGTATAAGTAATGATGCTAGATTTCTGGAGCGCTACAATTTTGCACACATCCTCTGCAAGAACAGGTGATTTCAGCGCATTTCTTTGAATTCGAAGAAATGAGAAAATGAAAAGATAGAAAGAAGGGGAAAATACTCACGTTGTCACCCGCCCACTCGCCTTCTGCTCCTTCGCGAGACAAGTTCGTCTCCTGAATTGAGTAATTAGTTAATTAGTTAATTAATTAAGAGCTTGGTACCAATCAATGGATACTTGGTACCAACCTGGCCTGGTACCGATCAAAGACGAAGCCAGGAACGATAAGGGGCTTCATCTTGTCCAGCGACCACGCAATGGAGGACTTGATGACGATGGTGAAACTGGAAAAGGGATAGAGTTAATGACTCTCTCCATTCCGCACGCTCTCTCTCCCGCTTCTCTGATTGTCAAGAGATCATGTAGTGGACACATTAGCATCAAGATTCAGAAATTCACTTTATTGGATTGGAAGATTCTAATGAATGTCTTTTGGAAATATAAATGATATCTCACATCGGAATCAGCAGATTTCCTACTGCAGCAATGAGCATCAGCACCCACGCGTTGTCCTTTGTGTAGGAGAGCAGAGGAGGGATGGTGACGAATAACTGAGAGATGAACTATTAAATCAATCTCATGATCGTCAGAATTGTTATATGAATCTGTCTAGTTGCTGTTAACAGTATGCTCATTGTCTTTGTTTAGGATAGAAGAAAACTGTGGATCGCCCGAATACCTTCTCGGGAAAAACCCGAAATCATGCCTAATGTTTCGCATGTGTTTCACAATTACTATTTCCTCTGTTGAAGGTAACAAGAATAGTTGGTTGTTACCCTTCACTTATTAAAAATTACAAAAAAAACTTAAAATCAAAAAAAGGTTTTATCCCTCACCGTCGCCGATACTATCCCGGTGACGAAGATGCGATTGGCTTGGCTGATTTGCTGCAAATACGAAAATTCATTCATCTCATTTCCAGCAACGTTTTCCGTAAACTCTAATGAAACACTGCCAGTGATCTAATGAAACACTGCCAGTGAGCAATATTTATTTATCTCATTCCCTGGGTTTCTATAAACTCCAGTGAAACACTGTCCGTGACAATGATCGTATCACTTCGTTTCTGCAAACTAGCAAATTTCAGGGTACAAAGGGTTCACATGCGTCAGCTGCGTGAGTTTTGCGTGGGTTTCCGCGAAAGGACCCCAACAATTATAGATTGAAACATCTCTAGCAAATCTCTCTGTCTAATTCCTTCTAGGCTTTCCTAATTCAACTAAGATCTCATAAATAAATAAAAAAAGCATAATTAATAAATTATTATTAATTTATTACCCTGCAGCACCAAATGTTCTCATCCAGCTGCAGCCGCAGACTGAGTGTGTACATGTCTTTCGAATGATCGCCGAAGAACTTTCTGGAATTGCGATACTTGCATTTTTATGTTTTTGTGTGGTCAAAAAGTTCTGGACCCACTTCGGGAACTTGCCAAACCCAGTCGCAGCCGAGCTCGGTCTTCTAATCGACCGCTGGTTGAGGTGCTCCAGACGCAGCTCGTTCTGCACGTAGAGGTTCTTGATTGCCTGATCAATAAATATATATATATATATTTATAAAAGGTAAATGCGGCCACATCAAGCGATTTTACTGTCGAAATTCGACTACGCTAGGTGGTGCTCGTCGGTGGGCCGACTGGCCGACTTATAAATATATGTAAAAATAATACTCTTTAAACGGCCTTTCAACATCCGCTGAACAGTTACAGTTACTCATTCTCCGTTCATGAAATTAAAATAAGAAGTAATTCTCACAAAGTAGAAGAAGATGTAGATGACGACGGAGACCATGGCCATTCGGTAGCCGGGCAGGATGTCTGAAAGGCTCATTCCGAATGAGATGCATCTGATGCTTAGATGATCTCGACTTATCCAGGTTCTTAAGGCAACAATGGAAAGCAACTAACACTTTCACCCGGTCTGATATGATAGTTCCGTTGTGTTCATTTAATCCTAACTAGTAAAGTATAGAAAAGGACTCACTGAACCACATAACTGCCACCAACGGAGGCGTAATGATCAGATCCGATATGATAGTATTTCATTCTACCCATTATATGTACTAACATTTTAGAAACGTATTTCCCAGTTTTTTATCGCTTAGGTTAGATAGGATGTATTGACTCACTGAACCACATAACCGCCACCAGCGGCGGTGTAATGATCAGATCCGAGATGATTATAAGAAAAGCGATGTGAAGTCTTCTATTACATTCATAGTCGCGGACGTACCGGAGGGCGAGGCAGCTGATAATATCATTTTCATCTTCTTTCTTCTCATTTTACTTGACAGCAAAAAATCAGACTAACAATCACCGCTCCACGTAGATCACAATGCTGAATCTCGCGATCGAGACGACCCCGTAGAGGCGGAGGAAGGAGAGCACGAGACAGGGGAGGGGGAAGTCGTCTGAAATTTTTCCAACTATCTGTAAATGGTTTATCTAGTTATTATTTACTAGAAATAATACTTGACGCTGCACTGAAAACGAGACCCCTAGATGCAATTTCTGTGGGCAGGTGCGGTCACAAATAGAAGCCTACTTCATGCTGTTAAAGGCATTTCGAGTGTAAATGTTGAGCTAAACTAGGGTTGATGCGAATCTCAAACACGTCTAGTTTAAAGACGAAAATTTCTGGACAGATTTGCGAATATGAGACCTACTTCCTGTTCCCAAATAAAGACGCATTTCTGTTCACAAAATATCAAGAGTTCGCATGTCAGACGTGCCATTGGAGAACGCACAACAGGTTTAAATTTTCTTTTAAAATCTTACCACTATCGAATGGAAGCAATCCCGTCTCATACAAAATCAATCCGGCCCTCGTCCCATTCGAAACTGCTATCCACGACATGTGATATGCTGTGACGAGCACGAGATTCATGTGGACGGGCTGGAAATTGTAATTATTAATTAATTAGTTAAACGAATTAATAGCTCGCATCGTAGCCGGATAAGATGTGTTTCACGAGTCAAGCAGAACTTTCTGTGCTTCCGACGATAAACCCTGTCAAGAATCTTCGTAGAAACGCTGATAATGCTCACCGGATGCCTCAGTCCCTGTAGCATGAGGAAGAGCGAGAGAACAACAGCAATGATGCAGCAGAGGGCCTGAAATTGCTTGTTGTTAATTGTTATTAATTATTAATAGCTCGCATCTAATCAATCATGACGATTGTGGATACAAAAAGATATCAATAATTAGCTAGTTTGTGGGCCACACAGAAGGCTAGTTCTCTATTCGCTACCCACCCCTAAACACTGATTCATTCTCCATGAATACAAATAAATTGTGAACGTACCTCGATGCCCACAATCGCCTTGTAGAACCAGACCAGCCCCTCCAGGTACTCTGTGTCGATGAAGTTGATCATCCAGATGTCGCCTGACATTACCATTTTACAATAATAAAGCTTGCGACTATTAATTATTAGTTATCTAGCTACCTGGAATGAGCCGACTCCTGAACAGGAACGGCCGAAGGTAGGAGTCGTTCATGCTTCTTCTGAGCTGATGAGAAGATCTAGTTCACGTTTATGCGGACCCTGTACCAAATAACAACATTAAATCATGACAAGAAGGATTGTAAGTAGCTTAAAATAGACCGAACAATGAAATCGATAGAGCCTCGTCTCGTCTCGTCTCGAAGTGGCAAATGACAACTACCAATTATGTAGGCGAGGTAATTGATGTAAACGAGAACGAGAAAGAAAGCAACAAGGTTTTTTCGAAAAGGGATCAAAAGTTTTACATTGATAGTGCAAATAAGTAGAGGAATTCGTCATTCATAACCCGCATTTATGCCGAGAACTACATCAAACGAGAAAGCCAAGGAGCGAATTCTGTCAAATTCAATCTCGAAGGGGGCCCGAAACTCGAAATGAAGTGGGAAGGCAGGTGCAAGTGAGACACCCGCAACCCGAGTTGTTGCACTGACGTATCGGATCAATGCGGATTGCAAAAGCCCCCATTCTTGCAAATAACATTTATTAGTATCTGCACATTTTGCATTTTAATATACAACAATGCATATGAATTTACGGTGATTTCTACACAATCTATGTGTCCATAATATCTTTGATCGTTGATCTTCAGCATCAGATATAGACGCTCTCAAACGAGGCATCCCATTGGTTCGATAACTGTCCGAAGTACTCGTTCGTCTCTCGCGAGTAGCGAGAATCGGAATCGGGCGCGATTTGGGTCTCACTGAAAAATCTTTTCTGGTTCCGCTCATCTCATTCTATCCATCTATCCTCCATAAACCTATTTCAACACTCACAACGTCACCCTCCTGTTCCTCTTCATTTCCCTCATCCTACTCCTCTCGTGCCATTCTCATCTCTTCTACTCTTATATGTAATTCTCAGAATATTCTCTAACAACCAAGATCCCCTTTTTCGAAACTCACAATGTCACCCTCCTGCTCCTCTTCATTTCCCTCATCCTTCTCCGCTCGTGCCACGCATTGATACAGGAAGGAACGATGAGAGGACGAAGCTTGTCAAGAGACCAGCAGATGAGACAGTGCATGACGATGGTTCCTCTATAAAAATACAGTTGATTATATTGACTTTAAAATAATTAATGTTTATTGAGTCTATAATGCACGATGATGGTGCCCTGTATAATAACGATCTTTTCATATTTCCGACGACTATTTGCTTCCCAGGCGCATATTTTCTCTTTGAATCCTTCCGTTAATAGCATGACCATGATCAGATTTAAAGTGCTCACATCGGAATCACAAGATTGCCAATCGCCATCAGTATCATGAGCGTGCCGATCGTCTCGCGGGTGTATGAGAAGATGGGAGGCACGATCTCGATGAGCTGAAAAATTAGGACAGATTACCACGTCATTATGGGTCCTCATTCTCGATTCGCAAAATCAACGGGCTGCGTATCCTTCGTGTTCTTTCTAGGGTAGTTTAAACTGAACTAGACCACAAACCGTAATAGCCGTCAGCCCAATAACGAAGATGTGGCTGCCGCGGCTGAGTTGCTGCAAATGATATCTTTCATCTCGGGACGAAAAAGAAATGAAGATTTAGTTAGAAAATAGTTAAACGTCGGTGAAAAAGTGACTGATTTGCACAGTTTTCCATGTCAAGATGTCAGTTGTTCGCCTTGTATTTGTGCTCATTGAATTCGACATACCCTGCAGCACCAGATGTTCTCATCTAACTGCAGCCGCAGACTCAGCGTGTACATGTCCTTGGCGGAATCGCCGAAGAATTTCCTGGAATATTATTTCCTTTAGGCTTATCTCTACAAGGAACCGGAGCTGTATGTGTGCAAATGTTTTTTTATTGAAAACACTTACTCACTTTGGCAGCTTGCCCAACCCTTCCTGGACACTCGGCTTCTTGATGACCGATTGCCTAACCAACTTTAGCCCATTTTAGCCCATTACACACTATGTGACGAAATGTACGGAACAAATGTGGAATGAATTCAACACCGTTTCTCACTCACTTCGGCAGTTTCCCCAGTCCTCCCTGTATACTCGGCCTCTTGATGATTCGTCGATTGAGTCGTTCAAGACGCTTCTCGTTCTGAGCGAGTAGGCGATTGAAGGCCTTAAATATTTAATTCATTTAATTGTCAAATTAAAAAGTAAACTCACGAAATACACGCCAAAATAGAAGATGAACACGACCCAGCCGACTTTGTAGTAGGACAGATAATCTGGATTGAGCAATGAGGGAATCAGGAGAGTAAAAGGTAGAGTTCGAAATACGGGTGATCGGCTCTTCGTTCCGCGCACTCTCTCCGGTCGACCGGGCGAGTGCGCAAAATGAAGAGACGATTACCCGTATTTCGAACTCTAAGCAATAAGGAAGGGAACCAGGAGAGTCAAAAGTCGTTGATGTGTTAGACCGCCGGCTGGTTTTCAGCTGTTTTCTTGAAAACTACCTGTCTTGTTTTCTGTTCTGAACAAATGGTTCAGAGTGTTAGATTAAGAGTCGCTTCCCCTCTAGACAAAGAAATGTGAACATAATTTGCCAAAATGTGAAGCACCGCTATTGTAGTGTTGACTACTAGTCGAGAAGGAGTTTCGATTCCATGTTCTACCTAACCAACCTTCCACCAGCGTGTGAGCCACAGTAAAGACTCACCCATCATCAGCAGCACCACTATCAAAGTATTAACTACGATGTCGAGCAAGATAATTAAGATTTCTTTTCCCAGTTAAAGGTTCTACCTAACCACATTCCCCCCGGCTTATAACGCCACCAATATAGACTCACCCATCATCAGCAGCACCACTATCGCTGTATTGACCACGATGTCGAGTAAGATGATCAAAATGGCGATATGGATTCGCCTATTTCTCTCGTAGTCGCGGACGTGGCGCAGCGCGAGGCATCTGAACTAGTGATGACAAATCGGCACACGCCTCTCTCGCTTCGAATGATCTCTCGCCGGTCAGAGAGACGAGAGAGCACGCGAAATGAGGAAAGACGAGTGCCGAATTTTCAACGCTAATCTGAACAGATCTATCAGGCCTCTCATCTATACTCATGGACTCTCCTTCAGGTTTAACACCGAAGAAAACGTTCAGATTGAGACTAATGATGTGTTATGGAGCCTCCTAGCGAAGGTATGGTGAAGAAAAGCGTGGAAAATGCCTCACCGTTCCATAAAAATGATCACGCTGAATCTCGTGACGGAGATGAGGCCGTAGAAGCGGAGGAAGCCGAGGACGACACAAGGAGTGGACAGTGGTTCTGGAAAGGGCTCTTTTTCGAAATTAAATTGTCCATTATAGAGTTACGGCATGCATCCTAGCACCTTTCGTTATTGACGGTATGAATGCCGAGAAGAAGAAATCACCTTTCCCTCCTTCAATCACTCCGCTCTCAAACAGTATCTGCCCGACTCTCGTCCCGTTCGAGATCACAGTAACGATGACGTCATAGGCAGTGATCAGACACGGGTTGATGTGCATTGGCTGAAAAATATAATTTAAAACAATAATTAATTAATAATAATTAATAACCGGATGCTGGAGCGCCCGTACGAGCAGAAACGACGAGACGCCGACGGCCAGGACGCAGAAAAGGGCCTGAATTTTATTCATTTTAATTATTAAAAAATAAAAATAATAAATAATTAAAAACTCGCATCCATCACCACAATCGCATTGTAGACTCTACCGCTCGTGAGATACTCGACTTGAATATAGTTCCACAAGAACAAGTCCCGGTCCACTAACTGAGTGCGGTAGAGAAAGGGCCGGATCGTCTCATTCATAGCTATTCTGAAATAAAATGAGATAAATATTGTTTGAAAAGCTGTGAAAATTGTGTGCGCAAACTGGCAATTGGAAAGACTGACTACGCAAGAGGGCAAGCGATAATGGCTAGTTATCCTTTCCGGAACGGGTACTTGCCTTGGTTGAAAGCACCACTAGCTTTGCCACTCAATCAATTTTGACTCGGCGCACTTTGGAGAAGGGGATCTGAATGCAGAACAACGGTCTCGTCTCTCCATTTAGAATGATCTCTCACCAGTCAGAGAGGCGAGAGAGCGGGTGAGGAGAGGAGAGTCAGACGACAGCTCGAGTAAAGAGCAGGTGAAAAGAAGGAGTTCTGTCTCCACGGGACAATTCGATCAAATGACTTCGAAAATCCCACTCGTGAGTGGGGTTTGACCTATTGGAACTCCTGATAAGAATTTCAGAGAGCAATACAGTTAAAATAGGATAATTGTCTCCTCATTTCACGCATTCTCAGCCCGATCTCGTGAAAAAGTGCCTGTGACTGTTATGAGAAAGCAAATTCCACTCATGAGTGGGGTTTGAGCCATTCATACTGTACCCCATTCACATCTGAGCATGTAATCGGTGAAAATAGCGTGCGAAATAAGGAGTTTGTTATTGGAATTTCGAGCAAAATAAAGTAGGAACTGTTCCCACAGTGAACTTATCAGAAAATTCGTGAGAAGTGCGAGAGTATTCCTGGCTCTTGGATTTCCCCGAACTCTACTACGTGGTAATAATAAGTTTTTCGAAATGTTCAAATTAACAATAACACAACAGCTTTTTCTCACCTGTTGCTCAGAACACAAATAAAGCTGTTATTCAAATTCTCAAATATTGTTGTTCGTTATTATTTCCTCCTTATCATTGTTATTACTGTCTGGTTCGAAGGTTATTGCTGTCTGATCTCTTGAGGATATTTTCACTACGATCTTTACAAAATTCGACAAGTGGTGAATTGAAATACACGTTTTTTTTCAAACAATGAAAGACTGGGTCGCTATTCTCTTCATGTCTCCAATTTGTGAAGAATAAGAGAGCTGCCGTTCCTCTCTCAAAAAGAACAAACGAGCATTCACCCTTGAAGTAGTGGTCTCTCTTCGCCTTTCCGAGATTTTCTCGGGATAATCTTTTCGTCTGTTGCTCCACTTTTGACGCTCCCTGTCGTCCCAGTTGATCCTCGATTATCTAGATTATCCCCCTCCCGGCCTATTATTTCCAACTGGGAAGTAGTGATGACAAGGCGCACCCTTCATTGGGCAGTTGTGTCAACGACCCAATATTTCTTGTTTATTTCTAGGTTCTGTGTTATTGCAGCTTCGTTGCTAAATGTATTCGACGTAATCTTTCAGACATCTACATTGCCTCAACGTTGGAAAATCCTCCCAAATATATTAAAATGCGAGAAAAAAGGAAAAAGGGGTAATTTTCTGCAATTTTTCTCCACATTTCTTCATCTCAATTATCAATCGCGTTCAGATAAATGCCGCCTTTCAACCAATCCTCGGCAACTTTCGGAACATATAACGGAGCCAGTCGCGGGGCAATACTCCGTCACCTGCTGATAGACCGCATGCTCTTCTGCTGATGTCTTCTTTAAATTGACATTTTGTAGATATTAGTTTGATAAACAAATGTTGTTAAGCACGTTGTTGTGTTACAGTGACCGTTTCTTTTCACCGCGCTAAAAGCCAAGCTTGATGAAAGTTTTCGGTGCTGATTCCTTCTGCTGAAGCGAACACACGCCTGATGTCTGGCGAAGTCTAAACTTCTTAAAATCCTGATCATTCCAGATGGAAACTATGGTGAAAAGGGCTGTGCGATAGAGATCGTTTGCGCTAAGAAGTGGCGGTTTAAAAAAAATTCGCGCGTTAGGCAAACATTCGGCGTCATTCATTGGCGTCCCTTTTGCGCGTTTGAATTTGCTTATTCTCTCACTTATTCAGCCGATTTCGATTCTACTATGGATGCTCAACGGGATCTCAAATCGTCGATTCAAGATGGAGTTTCGAAAAGTCACTTGGAATTGCTGCCTCGCGAACTCCTATGGAGTCTTCTTGAATACGCACCGGAATATGTGTGCGCTCTGCGATTGGTAAATTTAAATGCATTATTATAATAATAATTAATCATAATTAACTATTTTGAGGCATCGCTCATGATGAAATCACGCGTTGACAACTACGTCTCTGTTAGCACAATATCTGTCGCTGACGAGATCCAATTCTGCACAAAGAAGAAAGAAAAGTAGGATGAACGTGATCTCCCTATTTTTCATAAGCGCTTTCCTAAACCCAACTATACAACAGCACCCGTCAAAGTTTCTTACGTTTTCTGGCCTTTTTACGATATTTTTTCAGATATCGGTTCTGCTCGTGTATTTGTACGTTTCTGTTCGGAAGAAGGCGCTGTTTGAGCTGCGTAGGCTATTTTATTCCGCTTCTGGTTTGGACATGCAAATGCAATGTAGTCGGGATACATACAGTTCAAGATGCTTTGTGAGTGAAGTAGACCCGTTAATTTTGATAATTTTGATAATTTTAATAACTTTTTAGAGGTACTCGTTCGAATTCGAGATCGTGAGAGGCCGTGCGACTGTGCCAGAGCATCTAATGGATTGTCTTGGGCGTCGGGTTGCTAAGGTTGGCGTGTTTGGTGAAGCAACGGCCATGTGCGCTGATGTCTTCCGAATACTCGAAGGAAGGACGTTCCGGGAGCTCACTGCCAAAGTAAATAAACTATCGGAGGAGTCCAGGTGTGCTTATTCCCGACAAAATTTGTAGAAGACTGTCCAAACGGTGCTAGGTCGGATGAGGACCGGAAGTAGGCGAGAGTCAACTGATATGTCAGCGACGGTATTGCGAAATAGTTCTCATCCGACCTAGTGCCGTCCAAAGTCGTGTATCAACTATTGTCGAATGTATGGGGCTTATTTCAGCAATAACAATAACAATAATTAATCCACATTTCATTTCAGCAAACGTCTCCTAAATCCAGTGATAGGAGTACAACTGGACGCGTTGAGTTTGACGCTGAACAGTGTGGCAATTTCAGATCCAGGTTGATTCAAAATTTAAAGATTAATGAGGAATTATTAAAACAGAAAAATTAATCCTGGACCTGTCATCGTCAGTGAAATCAATGCACATTTATCAAGTCGAAGATCGACGTGAAGAGCATTTTCTCGGCATTCCCAGCTTCGATTGGGGTCCAACAATTCTCGAGATCTTCTCGAGAAGAGTCGACAAGCTGTGCATTCAGTTTTATAATGATTTATTATCCAGAAACAGTGCTGATATAATCAGAGAGGTTACTATGAATTGAAATCCATAGATTTTTTTTGATTGCGTGCTCTCTCGCCTCTCTGACCCGTGAGAGAGCACGCGAAATGAAGAGACGATCAATCCAGCCCTAATCCACAGTTGATTCCTTCCAGCGCCTGCCCCACATTGGGAAGAAGGTGTGGTTCAGCGTGCCATGTCGAGTGTACGACGGCTTCTGCTACGTCGACAACGACCACAGGTAACCATCCTATTGCACTTCGAAATGCTCTCTCGCCGGTCAGAATAGACGAGAGAGCACGCGAAATTGAGAGAGGCAGACAATTTTCAGGATTATTAGCAACACAAATCTGCGCATCACTCATTTGTCGAGACTGAATGAGGAGTGAACGGACGACGCGACAATAAAAATAATTTCATTTGTGTGATGTTTCGAGATATGAAGTGTTCCGAATAATTTTGAATAAAACCCATATTTATCGTGAGAATACAGCACACTAATCGTTCTGTTGTGAGCGACATGTGAACTCTTGCATCGCACTCCCACACGTCTCAAGTGAACTTATCAAAGCCTATCACAAGTTTTAAGAATTTTATCAAGTGGAAACACATTTTGGAAAGCTTTATTCCATAGATTCGTCGCGATCCTTCACATGTGCACTCTCGCCTCTCACTCCTACTTTCACTTGCTTATGTAGAAATAAAGCCAAATTGAAAAAAAAACGCTTGATCATATTTATCGAGTCTACAAATACTACCTTGAGCGACAATTATAATCTATGTTACATGTGCACCCTCGCATCGCACTCCCACACATCTGCGAGGTGGCTGAAGTAGAGGTTGCCTTCCTCCTGGACTCGGTGCGTGCGCCGACGGGGGGTTTCACTGAAATGAAATAGCTAATAACTTAATTTTTCTTCAATTTGGGTCTTTGTGAACACGAAATACCCTTCTTATAACAGGAAATAGACTAACCCAATCATTACTCCCTCCTTATTTCCCATTTTATGTACCAATAAAAAATTGAATGCTCACTCAATCATGTCTTGCTTCTTATTCCTCTCCATCCTGTCCAGTATCCACTGAGGTAGAACCAGGACTCGAAAGCGATCGAGCGAGAGTCCGATTGAGACGATGACCAGGAGGGAGACACTAAAATATTGAAATATATAATTCGATTTTTGAAAATAGCATCTTCTAGAGAGACTAATTAAGAGTTGAAACAAAGAAGAATATTGTTTTTATTTGGAAGGAAGCATCGAATGATCGTGTCGCAAACTTGTTTCAAAGGTAATATTCAGTGTGAAACTCAATCTATTCTCGCATTTTATGAAATTAATAACATTTATTTATTTATTATTAATATTAAAATAAATAAACTCACGTCGGCATGGCCATGTTCGTGAAGACGACGAACGATTGGAGGATCCACATCGTGTCGGCTGAAAAAAAGTAAAATATAATTTAAACAATTATTGCTTCACAATTCCGATAAAATGGCAGGAAATGCTAGCCATGTTTCAATGGCTAGGTAGATCATAATCAATCTCATGGAATTCCAAAATTAACTCACCCGAGTAGTGAAACAGCGGTGGAATGGACACCAGTGCGCCCGTCCCTATCAACCCAACGATGAAGATGACGTTGCCCGCAGCGATTTGCTGGAAATTATTGTTTTTATTTATTTGTGTTTTTTTTAAATTGTGAATTATCTCATTTTCTGATGGCATTAACGCCTCTGAGAGTGTAAAGCCCCTGATTATGTGTCTAACTCGATTCACTCTACTGTCCACCTGATTTATGCCGGCTTTGCAAGCGAATTCTGAGAAAACGGGTAAGATAGTGTGTAAAATTCTTTGCTACGCCCACGCTATGTGCTGCTGCATACATTTTCTCATCACAAAAGCTGGTCTCGCAGTTTATTGGGTAGCAATGGGGCAAAACACTCACCCTCAAGCACCAGATATTCTCATCCAGTTGCAATCGGAGGCTAAGCGTGTAGACATCGCGTGACTTGCCTGAAATGGTGATTACCTCTAAACCAGTATGAAAATTAATGAAACTAAGGCTTTCGACAAATTTAGCACCTGTTTTGACGAGAAACAAGTTATTCAAGCAATTCAAGCGCTGTTGATTCTTTTGAAGGAGCCACTTGTTGGCCTTAAAACAGAATGAAATTTTAAAAAAAGACGAAATTTTACTCACAAAGTAGAAGTAAAAATTGGGAATGGTGAATACGAAGAATATCGCGTACTCATTGAAGAGTGCTGAAATAGTTTTATTACTTTTTAGATCCAATAAAGTTAAAAGGAATGCTCACCATTAGTGACAATGTGAATGACAACTAAGCTGAGCGAAATCTGTGCTATACTCAAGAATATTGCAATATAAATCCGCCTATTCCTCTCATAATCACAGACGAAGTGTGTTGCCGCGTATCTAAAAATATTTTTATTTCGAAAATCTAAAAAAAAATAACCTTTCTAGGTAAATTGGCCCATTATAGTTAAGGATGACGATAACCCAAAGTAGCCTGATCTTGTTGAGCAGAGGAATAGGGTGCGCGCCGAAGTCTTATAGATTGGATGTTAGAGCGGACAAATAAAAAAATAAATAGATAAATAAAAGTAAATCTTACTCGGGACGAACAACATGCCCGATTCGAACAGAATCATGATCAGTCTGGCACTGAATGAAATGCAGAAGAGAAACAGTTCAACCAGAGTGATGATGACCAAGTTGATGTGCAGGGGCTGCAAAACCGAATTTACTCTCTTCAATTCTGATTTTCTGTTTCGTTTGCGGTACTAAAAAAACCTTCCATCTGTGGGCGACTATTGGCTTACGAGAGAATGAAATCTAGGATTTCATAAAAGATACTTTTTCACGATCTCTTTCTTTTATATTAGTTCAGTCAGCAAGTTCGATAAACACTTACCGGATGCATAATCGCTTTCGCACTGAAAAACACTATCGTTATCATTGCAGTTAGGGTTGAGACGACCTAAAATAAATTTTAATTCCCGATTAAAATCAATTCAAACCTCCACGCCTGTCGCCAAATGATAGAAGAATCGGGATCGTCCGAAATACGCGATTTGCGCCATGTTAAATATCCACACAGTCGAATTATCCTCTGTGCAGAAGCGAAACGGTGATGTCATCTCAATTTATCATTATTTACAATAAAAAAGATGTGAAAGAAGGGACAAATTCGCATTGGAATAGGCGAAATCACACTCTGGGCAGGTGAAAAGCGTACGATGAATTGCTTCTAGAAGGCAAACATGGCATTAGATGGCGGAAGCACCCGCGAAGAAGTGCCAAACCCGTAATTATTCACAATTGGAGAAGGAAAAGAGGCGAGAGAGTGTGTGAAACTGAGAGAGTGTCTAAGAAGGAGTAGCAAAAGGTTTTGTGATCAGTGGCTGACTACCTTGACGTCTTGGATACTGTCGCGGACCTTTTTTTATTTTTAATTAAATAAATAATTTATTTTGATAAGTGTGTTTTTCTTGGGCACGTGTGACCAAACGCTCTCGTGCCTGATTCTAGGAACAGGCGTGCGTTTCTGTTTTTATTCACCTGTTCTCTAGGCCGAACACTAAATGCACAAACATCAAACCACAGCATTCGATAATTAGGATTCAAATTATTTATCATCACTATTTTTCGTGAATTTTCTCGAACAACCTGCTTCGGTTCATTATCTTTTTTATCAGTAATAGAATATCTGATGTGGCGAAAACCGCCCGACTTGATATAGATTATCAACAACATTCCGCTCTTCCGAAGTTCTTGTCAATCGCGTCGTCCCACAGCGCCAGAAGGATCTCGAAGTACTCGTCGATGGAAGAGCGACGTTCTTCCAGCTCCCTAGATGAAAATGAATTTCGAAAATAAATATTTAATTTTAAAAATTATTAAAGAAACTCACACTTCGTACACGTGCGGGTTCTGCTTCTTTCGGTAGATCCTGAAAATGAAAGTATTAATTTCCGAATATTAAATTATTAAAATAATGGCGCTTCTGCCGTTGAGGGGGCCCCGCATATTGTCTACCACGATAACAATTTTTTAATGATAGGGAGGGTATCATGGTGATAGTATGAGAATGGTACTGTATTAATCCATAATATCCTATCACCATGATACCCACCCTATCCCCCTATCCTTCCTTGTAACTTGTAAAAAGTACAGGGGCCCCCTCAACGGCAGAAGCGCCCATATCTTTTTAATTCATATGGATTGTTGTATACTTACCGACGGTAAATGAACTCAGGCAGCAGGATCTCCCTCGCCCGCTCGTTGATGATACACATGCCCACGCCGACGACCAGGCCGGACCTGCAAGGTCACTAAACATTCCGCAGCACTGAGAACTTACGGTCGTTAGCAACGTCGTTTCGCGAATTACTGTCGTTGATACTTACTGCGGTTAGCAACAAATGAACAAATCTTACGTGGCCATGAACAGGTTGCCGACGGCGACGAATAGCTCCAGCATCGTGCGCGTTTCCTAAATAAAGTATATTTTCAATCTAAAATCCGAAATTTCTTGATTGATTTCAGGCACTTTTGTGTTTCACAACAGCCGCATATTCTGTGAAGCTTTGGAACTTTTAATTTCGCAAGTTTACGTAGAACAAAACCCAATTTTCTGCTCATGAGTGAATTTCTCCCAAGCTACCTTCGACTGCAGCAGTAGTGGAGGAAGGGAGATGAGAAGAGCGATGAGGGCGAAGAATGTGAACACGAGGAGGAGGGACTTGCGCATTTCCTGAAATTATTGTGATCTCAAAATGTCTTAGACTAAGCGTTTGCGGACGGCCACATGAATTGCTGATAGTGGTAATGAAGGAACGAACCCTAATACTCCAGATATTCTCCTTCAACTGCAGCTTCAGCGACAGTCCTTTGCCCCGACTTTTCATTTCCCCGATTTTCGAAAATGCTCACCCTTATACTCCAGATATTCTCCTTCAAACTTCAGCGACAGCCCTTTGCCCCGACTTTCATTTCGCCTAATTTCGAAAATGCTCACCCTAATACTCCAAATATTCTCCTTCAGCTGCAGCTTCAACGACAGCGTGTACTCACAGTAGTACTGCCGGCTGAGGTGGTCGTTGAGGCGGCGAAGGCTGTAATTTTAACGAATTATAAAAAAAAAGAAACTTCTTCAGTGAACCACTTCATTCATTGGTAAAAAAAGTAACACCGTTATTCTAGGCACTTGCGTCCTGCGGTGCGCCACTGCTAGGCCAGTGAACAATTAAGGCCAATTCAGTCCGGAGGGCCTAATCTCTTCTTCGGACCTACTTTACCGCGTGATCTATCATAAACGCAAGAAATGTTGGCATACACCACGAATAAAACGTTCCGTTTCCCGACTGTCCGAGGTTTGTACAAAACCTCGAACCGCTGAAATACTCGCTGTGCGCACTTTATACCTTTTCCAAAATGGTTCACGGTGATGTCTTGGTTAGTTAATGTAATAAAAATACCACAATATATGCAAAAACAATGAGAAACAAAAACAAAAAGGTGCGGAGCCTGCCGTTTTGTGCGCGTTTGTTGATAGACGCGTGTATCGTGTGCCCGGAACATTTTATATCTATGATAGTCACTACCAATTCCCCTTTCGGGCGCCTGGGGGGGGGGGGCGGTGTCATTCATTGAACATTTATCATTTTGGGGAAAACTAAACTAAACACGACTGAGGTGGTCGTTGAGGCGGCGCAATCTGAATTCAGAATCTGACTTCCCAGATACAAACTACCTTTATCCAGCCGCAAATTTTCACTAGGATTCGTTTGAAAAACGTTTGTTATGATAAAGACACGCTAATTACCATTTTATAAGTAATAAAAAATAGCTACCGTTGCTCATTCGCCCTTAGTATAGCGCAGAATCCGCCGACAGCGAGTGAATTGGGAATGAGCGAGGCGCCCGTCCAGAAGTACGCGTTGGATTGGGCTGAATGAATTGCTTCCTTGATTTCGTTCTAATAAAAGTATGTTTCATCGGCACATCAAGTATCACATAACTCTTCAAAAATGATGTTATCTTACTCTTCGTGTTCAAGAATATCATGAACGACTCTGAAACTTTATCCAATCGACATCACCACTAACCTATTGGGATTAAACAGCCTTTTCTTTGAGGTGTTCGACTTATCATTCTGGTCAAAGGTGCACTCACCATGCACAACCCTGAATCCATAGCCGATGGATATCGCCATCAGAAGGGAGTTGATCACGATGGGAATCTTCAATCTTCGCTGATTCTCATAGTCAGAGACGTAGCGAGTGGCGAGGTATCTGCAAAGGAATTAATTTCGAAACTATTTCATCATCTCCAAAATTCCACTACGGCAATGTAAATGATAATAACGGAAATGAATGAATTCCGTGTTTAATTTATCCCGATGAGCTAGAGGTAACCTAAGGGAGAAGTGAGATGTGGATCTGACCGCTCAATGAAGACTACGATATTGAAGAAGACGGCATGCGTGTAGTGCATGAGCCGGATGATATTCAGAGTTGGGACTGGTTCAAAGCCGACGCCTGAACAAGTTTCATATTTTGAGCCGTCTTCTAGTTTATCCACATTGCAGGAACGATACTTAACGGGGTAGGGGTACAGATATCTGGCTATGAGTTATCGGTGTCAGCTAATCAGGAGAGTGTGCATGCAAATTGACGCTCGCCTATGATAATTGAGCGTTCTTTCATTGTTTCTCCGCCTTTAAGCGAGTTACAATTACACAGCTCACCTTCATTCTTGACCAGTTCACTCTCGTAGAGGATGAGCACCAGTCGGGCGACGATCGCCATCTGACAAGGAGAATACGTTATGATGAAGTTGCAGCCAGAATCGATGCGGTTTGTCTATCCGGAGTTCGGAGTTCCCCTCCCTCTACCGGTTCGGAACCTCCGTTAGACTGAGAATGAGAGGGAAATTGACTCGGAATAGACGGATAAAAATCCGAATAGACAACCCTAGTTCCTACATGCGGGGGTATACCGGTTAGGCTGTGAACGAAGCCTTTTATGGATTTGAGGGATTTTTCATGTTATTGTATATTATTGACAGTTGAGTTTCATTCATGCATCAATATGATGGATGTGCTACGAAATTGATCCATTGAAGACTCGTGTCGTACGAAAAGATTAATTTGAACTGACTAAACAGTATTGCACCTCATAGACGGCCAGCTGCTGCAGCGCAATGTAGATGAGGTTCTCGTGAACGGGCTGAACATTTTTCACATTGAAAATTATGAACAATCTGTGGTATTCCTACTCTATTCACTTCGCATGGAGCATGTTCTCATTTTCATGCCAAACATGCCAAACTGCCAATGCCAACCTGCCAAACATGTCAAACAAAACAAATCGCCGTTCCTCACTCACTTTCATTCGCCAGATCAACCTCCCGTAGACAGGGATGAGCGCGAGACTGAGCAGGAGGAGGAGAGTCTGAAATGTATCAGCTTTTAATTTTTGTTTAAATATTACGTCCGACAAATGAGAATACAATCGATGACATCATTAATACTTCATTTTTTAGAGTACGTGAAACTCAACCCTTCAGTACCATTTATTTTCGAAAATAAGCGAAATCCAAATGTACCTCAGCGCCAACTATCCCGTAGTACACTCCCTCCAGGCCGGCCAGGTACCTGAAACACCATGATGATGAACACAACCTTCCTATCCATTGCATGTGCTCTCTTTTTAGCCTAAGTGGTAGCAATTCTTGTGAAAAAAAGGACTGCAGCGCTATTTAGACCCATAAATAACCGTAAACATACCGTATCCGCACCACCGTGTGGATCCATCTCGTGCTATTACCCGGTCCCGGCTCGAGGAACGTCGCCAGCGGGGGCGAGATCATCCTGAATAGTCTGAATCTCTTAGTTTCACGTGCTCTCTAGCTCTATCTGACCGACGGTAAACCAGAGTTGGGCAATGTTGCAAAGAAAAAACTGATAAATTAGGGAATAAGAACTGCGAAGGAGTTGAATAGAAGTTGCTAAGCTTAACGATGAACAAGTGAGCAATGTCTCAGAAAAGCCCACGATCTACCTGCTATGGCGTTTGCCAAAAGCTTCAGTGAGACCTGACGAAATTGCTGACTGCAAGG
This sequence comes from Pristionchus maxplancki, assembly GCA_900490775.1. Lineage (NCBI taxonomy): Eukaryota > Metazoa > Nematoda > Chromadorea > Rhabditida > Neodiplogasteridae > Pristionchus > Pristionchus maxplancki. The sequence goes on from LS585852.1 coordinate 362,393, forward strand.
GGGGGGGGAGGAAGCGTATCTTCAACCCTTCTGATCCATCACTAGTCAGAGAAGCGAGAGACCAGGCGAAATGAAGAGATTAAGAGCGATCGCTTCAACACTATGGTTTGGCAAGAAATGATGTCTCTATTTCGCATAGCCTATCACTAGTCAGAGCAGCGAGTGAGCATGGGAAATGAGGAGGTCTGAGCTTCCATCTCGCAAATTGCGCCAAAACAGTGCTAATTGTCGGTTGCTGCTCAGCATTTTGCGTGGACACGCCAACATTCGATGCTGAAGGGAAGGTGGAAAGATCAGGGAGACAATCGGATTGTAAATGGAAAGATAAGGGAGAGTTTCTTGAGAACCAGGAACGTGTGAAGGCCTAAATACTATGGGAAGTAACTGGCAAAAAGTACACTTGAGATTGTCTGAAACTATCAAAGCACATCCGTGATAAACGCCAAAAAGTGCTGATGTTTCTCAAAATCAGGAAATTTTCTCGTGACTTTGCACCTGCCAGTGAAACCATGGAGGCGATGTTAGTGCATTAATCAAATCATGGGACTGCTAGACCCAGAATGTAAATTTTTCCAACTCAATTTTTCATAAATATTCATTCACGAATTCATTCAGAATATGTAAGATTGATAAATGCGAGAAAAAAATAAAAAGGACAAGAAAAAAGATTTCTAATGACATTCCACATGCCAGTGAAACCATGGAGGCGAGATGTGTGTGTTGAGAACAGCAGCAAGTAAAGGGCTGTGAACCAAAGCAAAAAAAAGTATCCGATTGATTCAAAAGATTTAAATGGATGAAAAGTGTACACTAACGAGCCAATTCATGCAGTCGGACATGTTACCTTGTTCAATTAGTAGTGTCTGAAGGGAAAATGTTTCCGGTTGAATCAAAAGATCAGAAAAGTGCATGAAATGGGCGCGTTGAGAACAACTTATGGTAGATTACGCGTTGTACTTTTGAGACAACGAAGACTGAAGTGAAACTTCTACACTTTCGAAGAGAAGATGTGGCAGATTCCAGACTAAATTAGTGCGGGGATCAGTAGCAAGGAGAAGGGCGGAATGCAATTATCACGGAGCAAACGGTGTGCTCTCGAGTTGTGGCCTCGTTTATGAAAAACTTTATTGAGCGAAAAAATCAAGTTTATCAGCTATTGTGAACTGTCATCTGGTTTCTCAGCCAATTTCGAAAGGTTGCATTGATCGAGGGACGGTGGCAGCACGATGAATTTATCGGCTGCAATATTTTTCAAGAACATTCAATTATCAATTTTTTTAGAGCTTCTTCAGACGATTTTAATGTTCTAGTCTTGAATGGTTGAATCGGTCGAGGCACGCTGTCAGCACGACAGAAGGGGCACAGTATGGGACGATCGTTGACGCAACTGTCGAGCAGCAACTGGTTAGCACACGCTCCGCAACAGGTGTGCCCACACTCCTCGAAAACGCCCATCTGAAAAAGTCGGTTCGATACTTTCTCGTCAACTTCGTCCCGCATCGCCGACTAGGTCTTGTTGAAAAGCTAATTATGAATTGAGGGCTAAAAAGGATCCTAGTCCCAGGTACTTACCATTACTGGCGCTTCACAAGCGCAGACGCCGCAAGAGTCTTCCTCGAAGAGTCTCATGAACGTTGTTTGTGTCTGAATCAATTTCGAAATACCAAAAAAATAATTTCGAAATATCTATTAATTTGAGAGCAATCGTGTAAGGGATCTCACAATGTCATCGTAATGTCGGGGAGGAATGAAAAAAGATTTGTTTCCGAAAGATTGATAATATGCCTGCTGGCATGCCTTGCAGTGACGCAATTGGCGAATTAGTAATGGAAGTCCACTCTCTCTGGCGTTACGCCTCATCGAGATCGGATGCTGGTAGTGAGAGTGTCTCTCGCACTCGACCATCCCTTCCGTCTCATCATGTGTAACGATGAATCTCTCCACAACCTCACTGCCAAGAATATAATCAAGCTGAGAAGAGCCAACGATAGGAAGTGAGCAACTTTTCCATAATAAGGGATCTGCGAAAGTAGATTTGAAGCTGTTTTGGACTCTACAATGGGAGTAACTATCGGCTGGTGAGAATAAATTTGTTCGAGAGATTGGTCTATGTTTGTGGTTTCCTTGTAATTTTACATGTCGTGATACTTCACATTTTATTCATTACTTTGAACAACTTCTCTCTCGATTTCTCTTGTAAATTTACTCTGACGGAATAAATAATAAATGAGTGAATGAACGAATTTCAGCGAAGCGAAAGGAAGTGGCGCGAATCGCAGCGAGCGCGCTTGTTACCGATGCGGCAACGCGCGTCCGGACGTCCGCGTGCTAGCTGTAGCTTGCTTTCACGCGGTCTGCAGCGAGTGCGCGGACGGGAAAGAGGCGTGTCCGCTGTGCGAGGTTTGTAGTGCTTAGCTAGTCATTGTCGATAATCGCTCGCACGTTCTCTTTTATTTACACGATTGCGCTCAGATTAATAGATATTTCGAAATTATTTTTTTGGTATTTCGAAATTCATTCAGGCACAGACAACGTTTATGAGACTCTTCGAAGAGGATGAGTGTGGCGTCTGCGCTTGTGAGGCTGCAGTAATGGTGAGTACCAGGGACAAGGATCCTTTTTAGCCCTCAATTCATAATTAGCTTTTCAACAAGACCTAGTCGGCGAAACGAGGCAAAGTTAGCGAGAAAGTATCGAACCGACTTTTTCAGATGGGCGTTTTCGAGGAGTGTGGGCACACCTGTTGCGGGGCGTGCGCTAACCAGTTGCTGCTCGACAGTTGCGTCAACGATCGTCGCGTACTGTGCCCGTTTTGTCGTGCTGACAGCGTACCTAGACCAATTCAACCATTCAAGACTAGAACATTGAAATCGTCTGAAAA
>LS585852.1:388598-401409 GCA_900490775.1 Pristionchus maxplancki
AACCACTGAGCCACCGATGCTTGTTGGGAGAGAGCTGTGAAGGGGCTTTTGTACCCGCCGCGAATGCACTGTACAAAACGCACTAATTAGTAATTATCGATTTTCTCGGACCCTGTGTCTCTTTAGCAAAAATGAAGTTGACCATCGTCCTTAGAATTGAATTGCCTATCGAATGGTATAGGTCTCGTTCGGAAAGTCCATATCGAGGTTCCAACCTTCCCTTGTTAGTGCATATCCGAAATTTGAAGTCTCTAGCTCAACTTTGAAGCGAGCTATGTGCGCTCAAAGTTTTCCGATAACGCAGGGAAAATCAAGATGCGCGGTGCAAAGGGAAGGGTGAGAGGGAGAAGGGAAGGGAGAGGGGAGGAGGAAGCACTCTGTTTGTCTGACTCTCTCGCTCTCTCACCCTCTTCCCTACAGTATTTTCACTCGCGGCGCAATTCAGTCGTGGTGGGAGCCTATCATATCACCTCGTGGGACGCCTTCTTTAACGTTCGAGCTAATCTCATTTCTGAAGACCCTTCTTTCAGATGAGGGAATTGCGTAGGATCTATTTCCCTTTTTTTTGTAAATCTGTGAAATCGTTACCATAAGCCACATAATAAAATGTATTCTTATCAGAGAAGGCTCCCATGAGAATTTCACATCTCTGATAAACAGTTATCGCTCGATTCAGGGTAGTGTCGTCTTCTGTTCACGTACAAATATCAAAATGCGTAGTTTTGTTACTGTTTCTGTCAGTGACTAATGGAAAAAGATGAGCACATGCTTTCGAATGTTCTTTGAGCGTCTACTCTATTATTTGTAACCATAAAAACATACGATCATGAGACCACCTGAACTTCTTGGAAACGAAAAATATAATTTGTTTGAATTCATCACAGGTTCCTGCACACATTGCCCACTATTTCGAAACTGAGAATTGAATAATCGTTGAAACTCAACCAATCTCGCGCTCTTTCAGTCTAGCTTTCTAGAATGGTCATTCGTGCTAATGGGCCAGGCCGAAAATATCTGCGGGCGGTTTCGAAACCCCCAACGCACTTGGGATGGCAAGAAATTACTCTCTTCATTCTGCACACTCTCTCGCCTCTCTGACCGGGGAGAGAGCACGCGCAATGAGAGACTGGGAGGCCATCCCTAAACCAGAGGGGGTCATTCAACACGCAAGAACGCCTTCTCTGACCAGCGAGAGATCATGTAAAACGAGGAGAGCGCCAGTTTTTCTCCTTTTTCTCCACTGAAAGTTCCAAAATTCTGTGCTGGTGGTTTCGGAATTCGCAGAACGTTTCCCCTTGTCGTGTAGGCCCTTTTTGTACAACTTGCTCTTTTTTATTCCAGACATCTGCATTCCAACGTCATCTCTTCACGGTATTCACACTTCAGAAACAGTAAAGATATTTCGAATACGTTTACTCAACGAGACGCTTTATTCGAACGAGCATATTCAAGTGCTGTTACGGGGGTCAGGGGGTTGGTGCTAGGAGCAAAGATCAAAGATCAAAGGGCAAAGATCAAAGATCAAACTGTATGATGATGAGGGTTACTAGTACGTTGTTGGTGTTGCAAGAGGGATAGGGGATTGGTGCATAGACCTGCCGGGATCAAAGATCAGAGATCAGAGATCAAAGATCAATCTAATATCTCGCCGACGGTCGCAGCCAGTGGTTGCGCTGCAGGTACTGCGTCAGGCTCCTCTTCGGTTTCTGAAATTTTTTTATTGTTATTGTTTTGAAAACAAAAACAAAAACAACAACAGTTAAAAAACAAAAATAGCTCACCGCCTGGGCGATCAACGGCTTGAATCCGAGCACTTGACACATGACGATCAGCGATTTTTGCGTCGACGGAATCGGCACTTTTTCACTCTGAAAAAATAAGGTAAACAACATGCCAAAACAACAACAACAACAACAAAGACAAAAACAATAACAAAAACAAACCGATATCTCGCAGTAGCTCTTGATGTTGTCCTTCTCGATGGGGTCCATCTTGCTCAGCACTTCTTTGACGGCCTTTTCGAGTTCCATATTGGCTGTAATTAATTAATTAGTTAATTATTAATTAATTGACTTTGATTGAAAAATATTGAGTGCCCATTCCACTATCGTACCATGCAGTGCATTAGAAAGTTGCTTATTTTGACTATCCTTTTGAACGTTCAAATCAATAATCAATAATTCACCTCTCCTTTTCCCAGAACAATGGACAAAAAGGGAGTTCTGACTGAAATAGTCAGCAGCTCTCGGAAACGGTTCAGAATAGGGAATTGTCAATGAGTTTTTTAGTTTAAAATGCAAACAAAGGGTTCAAAAAGAGAATGGGAACATTGTCAATTCTAGATCAAAACATATTAAAATCATTTGTCATGTTGCTGCTTGCATTCGCGCATTTGCCATTCGCGCCAAAGTCATATTGTTAGCATTTCCGGTGCCGACCTCAGAACGATGGAACTAATATCCTGAGATGACGGCAAAATCTAAGCCACGAATATGAGTAGCAGACATCCCATTTTCGGACACGGAAATGATGCCTTGTGAGCGTCGGATGACATCGACACTGTTCTAGCTTCCTACAATGGTTTTTAAACCATTAAAATGTTGTCTAAACCTCTGGAGACGACTAATAAACACCAGAAACCAGTAGGTAATGTGGTTTTTATTCTGCTTTTTACTGATCAAATCAATAAGGAAACGGCTTAAAGCCCCCGTGAATGTCTTCTAACTTCCTCGAAACATCTCATTTAGCTCCTCACAATGCTGATCAGCTATTCATAAATTTCCAATTTCGCCTACGCTGTGACGACACAATTGAGGCTATTGTGCGCCCACCATCTGGCCTTTGCCATTTCTAAGGCGTGGCTGTTCAAAAATTGATGAAGCGCTTAGCGCTGATTGCAACGGGGGCTTGGATAACAAGTTTCCGGGAGAATGTCTCCGGATGAGAGAGGTCGGTCATTCGAGCGAGGTCAAATTGCGTTATCCTAACTCGACGCTTGAGTAGCTAAGCGCTAATACAAGACACGCAGCGCAATTGTACGTGAAAGGAGGAATGAAACACTCTCTTTGTTCCGCATGCTATATTCCATGCCAGAGGGCCGTCAATCGAATGGGAAGTTTCATTGTCTCCGAACTCGTCATTTTCCGATCTTTTGACACAGGGAAGTCGGAAAGCGACAAAATGATGACATTGTCATCTTCGTGAATTGGATGAGTGAAAATATCCCCTGCCACAAAGTTTCCTGGTCTGTCGGGCTATATTCGAAAAGTTCGGTCCTCTCTTTCCAGACCATTACACGAATAGTACAAAGCTCATAGTATGCGAGCATGCATTTACGAATCGTGACGCATTTCATGGGGCCAAAATGGACCTTTGTCGTACAGGAAAGACAATGGAGACGAATTTCCATTGCGTTTGCCTGATTTGCAATGCATCTCACCGCGTTTTTCTTCAGTGAGTTATGATCGAGCAGCCATTTTTCATTTTGCGACTAGACGCAGCTTGCGGGAAGTGATATCGTGCAAAACAGAGGCTAATCCGGGAAGTGTTTTTCATGTTTTGCAAGGTCGTGCTAAACTGTGGCAATTTAAAAATAAAAGTGATTTGGTGAATACTTTGACACAGAATTGTTGCACTAGGGACGGACAAATTAGTGATGCTGTGCTTGTTGGACACTATGGATGGCTTCGCAAGAAATCGTCTGTTCGTATCACGCGCTCTTTCACCGATCAGAGAAAGAGTGCAAATTGAAAAGAGGCGTTTCTTGCAAAGCGATCCTCCAATGCTACCAGTGCTCCACTTACGGTGCTGGAGTCGTGCTCATGCCAAATATTCGTTAGTTACACAAATTACCGAAGCTGTTATCGGGAGATTTCTCACGCGGAACGTAGAAGGTCAGGGCGGAGGCTTCTGGAGCCGTCAACGCGACGATACTCAGCAGCAGGGCGGCATTCACGAGCGCGGTGGACTGGAAAAACAATAACAATAACAATAACATCAAAACAACAACAACAACAAGCGTACCCGATACAGTGCTGCGGCCATTTGGGGGACGCCGAGTCTGGGAAGGTCCTGGAAGTAATTAATAATTAATATTTGTTTTCGAAAATAGCGAAATAGCGTAGGAGTAGCTACAGCGGGGCGGATGCTGATACATCATAGGAGAGATGTATTGACGAAGCAATATCAGGCGGGATTATCATCATTATGGAGCTAAAGTCTCTAGGGGCACTCGAAATCGCGTCTGGTTCTCTCCAATTTGCGTGATCTCTCGCTTACTCTGGCTAAAGATGGAACGATGAGAGGACCGATCAGTGCTCCCTAGAGCCTAGCCGACAATCGTTGAAAACACTCAAGACGTGAGATGAGTAATAGCGTGAGCCTAACACGACTCGCTAATCATCGGAAATGGAAGGATATCAGATAACATTTGAAGTGAAATTATGATGAGCAGCGATCGAAGAAGAGAAAAAAAGGAATCATATGAATCGCAAATTAAGATATCATACAAGAAGGCGAAAAACATACGAAAGTAGAAACAACTTAGTAATGACTAAGCAGCTCGCGGCTCCTCTGACTAACTCAAATTTCTCTCGCGCGTGCGCTATTTGCAGTCGAAAATGGAGAACATAATGAGTGCGTGGGGCAAAGTAAACATGAAGAATAGTTGCGACTCCAATGATCAGCCTCGATTGCTATTAACAACGATGGACAATTGCGGGCCAAGGTATATCCAAAAGAGCTAGACACCGGTATCCTGCATTCTCTACTTTTTTTACTTTTTTCGTCCGATTCCCACGGACTCGCTAGGCACCTGGTGGGAATATGCGGGGTACGCTTCCCGGAGTCGGGACGAGAATTTTTGGACTGATATCCGGAGACCTCTCCGGAATTCTCCCCAGATGTTAATGGAAAATTACTCAATTTCAGCAAATGCGAAAGGGGCGGAGCCTTTGCGCTCAGAACGTCACGAAATTAGCAAATTGGATAGATTACTGAGGAAGAAAATAGCTGGGTAATCTTCCGGATTGCCCCCACCCCGCAATTGTCTGATTCTCTCTAATACCCGTGCTCTCTCGTCTTCTCTGACCGGCTAGATAGCTCAGATAATGGGAGATTGAGTCTACCCCGCACCGAATTGGCCATTTCGAAGAGATTGCTGGAGTTCTGGACCTCTCCGTCTCTCCCCGGGACCAAACAGAGCCCGGAGCATCTTTGCCCTGGTGAGTAAGCCAATCTCTGGTAATTATTTAAGGAGCCTCCCAGTTCTGGACATCTCTCGGACCGCATGAGTAATCGACAAACACACACACAAAGTAATACGAGAACAAGCGCTTGAGCAGTCCATAGATAAGAGCGAGGGAGGCTGCGAAATTTAGTATGAACAAGGTGGTATTACGCCCGGATGGCTTTGGAATGTCGAATTCTCGGAATAAAACCGCCGAAAGTGCATTGGCAAAGGTTGAAAAGCGCTCGAAAATGTTGGGAAGGGCGGATTTCGACGAAGTATACGCCCTCGCATTCAACATGCTATAATTTCGCTTCAAATCGCAGGGTTGCGAACTAGGAGCTCATTTCAAACCCCCATTATCTCATTCCGTTCAGAGAAACGACAGAGCGTGTAGAATAGAGAGAGCAGACGAGATATTCGAAATTGCTATTTCTAAGACGGACAACCATGCTGGTGGAGCAAGTAAATATTGAAGTGTGACGCGGAATACTTTTTTGGGGCGTTTTCGCAGAGGCGTGAATAGCCCCCATGAGCGATGCAGCGTGGGTTTCACAGCAAAAAAGATGTTTTCCGCAGAATCACGCTAGATTTCATGCAAGAAAACGCTGCAAACTAGCATCGGTCATTAGACATCCGCTGACACTATTGTATACTCTATGACCGTGGGAAAAGGGCAGAACAAAAAGTAAACAATTGAAACGCGCCTTGCTTGTTCGCACTGGGTACAGAGAGCACTAGGAACCGAAAGTTGGTGTGTGGCTGGAGAGCCACTCGAGTAATTATGACGACGTTTGGAAGCGCTCATCTCGATAATTATGAAGTTTTTTGACGGCTCGCAACTATACTAGGGAAACTTTGGCTCAAATAACTCACCATCTGTGCTTCTGCATTTAGCACGCTCTCTAATGCTGCCTGACCTATCATGGAGTAGAAGTTACGGGTGGAATCACTGATATCAGGGTTCTCTACATTTAGCTGGTATTCTAATGCTGCCTAACCAACATGAAGCAGGAATAACGGATATAACGACTAATGTCTGGGTTTCGTCTTTTAGCCTCAGGCAAATTCTGGCCTACTCGGCTGATGTCTGGGCTCTCCCCTGCAGTTTGCCCTAATCAGTTAGCGGTCGCGGGGGAGTTACAGTGCGCCATTTGCGTTTAGAATGAAGGTTAATCCGGTCTGATGGTGAGAAATCTCGCGGAATGAAGAAACGATGCTAATCTGTTTTGCAGTAGAATTAGTGATTTCGACAGTCATCGAATGACGAGATTTTGGGCGAGGAGGAGACGAGAAGAAGGATTGTATCCTGGTCTTTGAAAGACTAGCAACCGAAGGTTGGGTGAGTGGCTACAATTTCAAAATTCACACACGATTCCGCCGAGCCAGAGCTTCCGCATCCATTGCATTATGGCCTTCTCTAACCGGCGAGAGAGCAGGCATAAGTGAGAGACCGGGGGCGCTTCCCCACTGCCAGCTCCTCGGACCAACAGTGTGCATAATTGCAGCACAGGCTACAGTGATGTCCGGCCCTGTCTCCCTATTTGCCGGCTCTCTCGCCGGTCCCAGATCCGAGACAGCGCGAGAAATGAGGAGACTTCTGCAGACGAAATTCGCACCGGAAGGATAGCGCCTAGCAGCAGTCGCAAAAACAACTGGAAATAGCGCGGGAGCAGCTACACTAAGAGCAATAAGCCCGAGCTCTGGCTTTCGGAATGAATCTCTGCTACGGAAATTGAGCGAAAGACGAATGGCGCAGCACAGATTATTAGCTGATATATGTGTTTTCTGTGAAAAAAGTGCTGAAAAAATGATTACAGGGTTATATATTTGCTTCTCGCTAAACTAAGAGCAGTGAGCCAAGTCTGGCTACCAGGAACGGGATGAATATCCCATGAAGACGAGGGAGAAATCCGGAAATTGGGTGAATGACAAATGACTTGGCTCTGATTCTAATCATTTTGTGGGCAAATCGCTTCAGGGTAGACGCTAACGTAACGCGCCATCGTGGGAATCAGGGCCACTTCGAGTGGGTTGCAAACAAGGGGCTTATCAACACTAGAAGGGCTCCCCGCCACTTGAAAAGGCATGTAATGCGAGCGAAAACATGCATTTCGAAAGCGTCTGATGAGGTAAAAATGGTTCTCGAACGAACACGAATAAGTCAGGAGCAAATCACGCATTGGCACTCATACAAAATGGCTCTCTCCTTTACATGAGCTCCATGGTGGGTCAGAGGACTTAATAATCACGAAATGGCGTTCGCAAAGTGCCCAGAGACCGGTGAGAGTGCGAGGGGAGCACGCAAGCATGGGCGCACCGAACGTTCGTGTTTCCGGCTCGAGGGCGGGGCTTCGGCTCTCCGCCCCTAATCGTTTCAAGCCCTCTGCTCGTCGAGGCAGAGCGATAGATAACATGGAATGACGAGAGAGCAAGGATAGCATTCAGGGGGTGAGAGGTGAGGGATTAGATGGGCAACCCCCTCGACGATGTCGTCATCTGCTTCTTTGTCGCATCACAATTTCAGGTCGCCCGAACCCGAACTAGACGAGCAAGTCAAGCGTAACTCGACTTGACCCCTCAACGAATATTTTTGAAGAATGAGAAATATTGTGATAGATAGCGTCACTCATTGGGCAGCGTAGCGTAGTGTCCAGGGGTCAGCTATCTAAGGAAAAGTATGGGAGTAGTCGGGGAGTAGTTATCTACTACGGTCACTAGGGGATGGAGGGTAGTCTACAAATAAAATTATAGAATTCAGAATTCTACTTATTCAGAATTTTTTACAATTTTACGGCTGTTATGAGTGCACGCTAGAAAAAAACATAAAGTGAAGTCTTATAGACTAGACTAGCAAGATCTCTCCCCCAGACGACAAGATTAGCACCAGCATGACTTCACCTTTTAATCAGAATTTGAAGAAGCCGGCAAAATAATGATAAATTTCCGCCTGAAGCAAAATACTTGGAGCCATCAAACATCGCTGGAAACTCTGAACAAACGGTCGTGGGCGGTCTCTTCCAATCCTTACATCGAAGCACAAAATATCTCAGGTAAACAAGGCATTGTTTCTCCGCTAAAATTAGCGCATCTATTGTTGGGTGACCGTAAATGGATTCTGCTTCCATGGAAATGCATAGCAAATGACGAGAAGTAGAAGAAAATAAGCGAGATTAGCACTATGATGCGAACTGGTAATTATCACCTCAGATAATCTAGCGCCGTGGGATTCTGTATCAGACTTGTTCGAACTTCACTGAGATACGATGATTCTCAGGAATTCTCAAACGTGTGAAATCCATGGGCGAAGATCTCATAAACCTCGCTTTTGAGGCTCGAGCACGGTTCAAGTATGCATTGCTCTGCCTCCTCAAGGGGGTCAGCAATAAATCTTTGCTCGAGTCATAGACTCCCTCGCTTATTCAGAGACTTGAGAGACATGACGAGTTCTAGAAATAGAGCAGGCTTCTAGTGTGCTCTAGCATAGGCAAAATTCGAAATGAACTACACTTCGAGCATATTCGCCTCCAACAGAGTACAGGGCTTCGGCAGTGATGAATTTCTCGAACAGAAGTCTCTTAAAGACGAACCAGACGAACCTGCCCAACGCTAATCTCGCCTGATAACGGAGTATGGAAATTCTGGGAAAGTCCTCAAGATTTCCCAACCAACGTACAGTAAGTGCGTACGCCGCTTCCTCAAATTCGCAAGCTACAGGAAGTGATAAATCTTCCCAGTGAACGGGCCAGACAGCCTCATCCATCGTCATCCGATGCAGTCATCTAAGGGATTAACGGCGAATGTCCCCGCGGTCCCGAAATAACGACGATATTAATCGTCGGGGCCGTCTGGATTTCCGGCAGTTAGGATTTAGCGGAAGATCGAGAAATGGGCGCTGCACAAAAAAGTTCTGGAACGACCACTTGATTCTCTCGATCGCGCGCGCTCTCTCGCAGAGACGGGACCATATTCCTTTTAGGAGCTATGGTTTCCGCTGACACAGTGGACTTTCCGCACGCCATCTATCATTCGCCTTGCGGAGGCGGCAATCGACAGCTAAAAGAGGGAAATATCCGAGAGATAAACGATAATCAACGATTTCCCGCTCGGAAAAGAATGAAAAAAACTAGAGTAGCTATGGCTCCCATCGTAGGGAAAAGTACCGAAAAAGTGCATGGGAGGAAAGATAAAAGAGAGCTGCCACGGAAAGGGGAGGGAGATGGGAGAGATGATGTTTGAATGCCAGATACTGAATGGAATAACGAGTAGTACTAAAAAGTGCGCCAAACGTTCTGCGGAATCGTACATGGTTTCGAAAAAAAAGGATATTTTTGGGGATTTTTACATTGTCCTTCTTTGCATGTCAGAATGAAAGAAGAGTAGGAAACGTTCAAGACTCTCCCTATTGCGTGTTGAATGACCCACACTGAAGAAATGTTCTGAGGAGGGTTTCGAAACCGCCGGGCAGATATTTTGGAATGTACTATTCGTCACGCAAACTCGGCTGATTTGTAGCAAAAGAGAAAAGAAATCACGATTCATTGGCCTACTGTTTCCACGAAACTTGGTGGGTGGTTAGCGAGTTTAGGCTACAATTTTAGATGCCGACGCCTCGCTACGCCTTACGGAGTAAACAGTAAAGTACAAATCTGGGGGAGGGGCTAGTGTCAAAGTGATGATCCATGTAGGGTTCCATTGATGGGATCGGTACCAATAAATAATAAATATAACAAAAGATTTTGCTGCTCTGGTCACGAGAGAATGTGAGTAATGAGGAGGCTTCTAATGGAATGGAATACAATTCCAACAAGAGAACGCTATTCATATTTCGTGATCACTTCCAGGGAAGTAATCAACAGAAAAGCGACATCATTCGACGGTATTTTCGCATCTATGAAATGAAGACACTACCCTGAATCGAGCGATAACTAGTTGTCATAGTTATGAGATTCTCTTGGGAATGTTCTCGATTGAGGTGAAAACATCACCTGATGTAAAAAAAACATAACAATAGCGGCGAAAAAATGGTCTATCAGTAGTATTAGTATCCTTCAGTTGCGTGTTTTTACGCATATGAACCTCATTTCATTTTCAACGGCCATATTTCAATTCCACTTCGCATATCGTTTTCCGCCCATCTTAATTGCCAAAATTCAAGGCAATTCTTTTAACTATCCATGCATTTAGATTTTTCATTTTTATTTTCAACTAATTTTATTCCTACCTAATATTTAAAACATTTACCCCTTCATTTTATACACAGGACTCATCTCTATGAGGGGCCAAATAGATCAAAGTTCATAGTCTCAAGCTACATTCCATACATTCCATACATTCCATTTGAGTATTCATCTCTATAAGGGGCCAAATAGTTCAAAGTTCACAGTTTCAAGCTACATTCCATACATTCCATTCATTTTTTACATTCATTCAAGGATACAATCCAATAGATGAGCCATCCCCGCGCGGGGGCCTTATCTCAACATTCCATCTATTGCGCAGAGATCTCTTCTCACTTCAAGTAACCATCTCGGTTCTCACTTTTTATGAATAGGCAAACATACACTGTTCAAAGAACCAAAGTGTTATAATTTACAAGAATTTAAATTCAAATTTAGCTAGTTGTTTCAATGATCTGTGACTCATCGTTCAACTATTTGAAATATTCCAAGAATTTCCACTCGGAATAGTGCCTATTTATTCTCAATAATATTAATAATAATTCAGTCATGATTTTTTACATTCTAGTAGCATGTTGTCTTGCTTATGCAAGCGAAGAATGGATCAATGATGAAGAATCGTTTCTATTCGACCAAAATGCTCTATTTCATATGAACAAGGAGAATCAAATCAGACTTTTGGAAAATATTGAAGGATATCTATTTGATAATTCAACAAAAATTATATTTTTCAAGCACGGCGATAGAGTATACTCTTCGTATGACAACTTGCCTGTGACGATTAGCTCTAACATTGTTTCCCATCTGCTCACATTTTTCAGCATTGTCGCAAATATGGTATTACTTGTGTACTGTCTCATCCTTAACAGAAATCTAGAGTCGGTACGCATTAGTCGTAGATTCGAAGCACTATAAATATAAAACATTCCCCATTTGTCGAGATTTCAATCATCATGAGTGGCTGGACTACCCCCTCGTTCTCTTTTCCCTCGTATACCGCCATGTACAAAACATTTCATCCAGACGAGACTGCTGGCTTAGCACACCTTATTGAACTCATCGTATTTCTTCACCAAGGACCAATGTCATTAAGTTGCTTGATTGAGATTATTCGTGACATTAACAAAGGTATTCAGCATACTGACATTGCGACATTTATTCGCAATAACTGTCCCAACTTGTCATTTATCATCATTAATGAGACAATTAAATGCAAGTACATGAACCGTTAAGCCATAATAGCTATGGATTCAGTTGAAATTAGTTCGCTTTTGTCCAATATTCCCAATTTTCTAGGCGTTTTCCCTTCAGACTGTATTCCTATCATCAATGATAAATCTAAAACCTTTGGTCTTGTTGTCAATACTGATTCATCGGACAAGAATGGAACTCATTGGCTAGCCATTGTCGTAAAGAATGGAATTTGTCATTATTTTGATTCTTTCGGAGGTCTGCCAAAAGTGAAAAGTATTCTCGCTTTTTGCGAACAATTCAAAAGTTGTCATTTCAACCGCGAGAAACATCAAAATATTCAAGAAATTACATGCGGTGCATATTGCATTTTTGTCATTAATGAGATGCTCTTCAACAACAAATCTTTCCGTTCCGTAGTTTCGACGTTTCATCGTATAAAAAGGGACGATGTTTACGTTCGCAAGTACCTAGCACGCCATTTTTCATTTCATTTATCCTCTCTGCAGTGATAGTGAGCTGTGGTGTTATGTCTTCTCTCTGCAACATTTGTCAAGATCAAGTCGAAGATCTTGTCAAGCATTTGACTGAGAAACATTCCAAGATTTATTGTACCGATTGCAATCGAATTTTTTCGTCGGCATTCTCCCGTAATCGTCATCTAAAAATTCACGCTGCCCCAGTCGTCCCTACAACTATCCATGCAAAGGAATTCATCGTCGACAATCAACATCAAAATCAACAACTAGTCTGCAATCTCGACATCTACAAAAGCCCAATCGACGAAACTATTTCAGTCAAAATTAATTCGTTATGAATAGTCGTATTGTCCGTCATTCATTGTTCCTACAAAACGTTCTTGGTCATACCCGACAAGCTATTAAAGTTGCAAACAAGTCAGAGATTGGTTGTCTTGTAGAACTTCTTTTTAATATTCATAAGATTGCATTAAATCGTTCCGAACGTAACATTGTTGTCAAGTTTTTGCCTATTATTCGTTACATTGGCAAGTGTAGAGACGTAGAAAAGGCCCGTGATTTATTGCTAGCTTTTGCCCATCACTTTATTTGTGTAATTATTCAAGTTGTCTTGTCTACGAAATGAAGCATACTACCCGGGTTCAACCTTTTGTTGCCGTCACACAAAAAGAAGCCAATGCTATTGAAATGGAGCAAAGACTTGACGATATTATGCAACGAAAAGACATTGATCC
>LS585852.1:439091-456930 GCA_900490775.1 Pristionchus maxplancki
CCCGCCCGTCCTCTCACTGTCAGAGGCCCACTTGATGCCGGGCGAGGTGGGCGTGCGCGGCGGCTCCGCCGCCGGCGCGCCACTGTCCCCGGCGGTGATGTTGATGACGGACGGCGACAGGGGCGCAGGCTGGCTGCCTGCAGCCGGCGCTGCCGCCGGCTCAGTGATCCACGAGACGCCCGTGGGCGTCTTGGGCGTTTGAGGCGCAGCCTCAAACTGCGCCGGAGCCGACGGCTGCGCGGGCTCTGTGATCCAGGATACGCCTCCAGGCGTCTGCGGCGTCTGGGGCGGGGCCTGACTGTCTGAAGGTGTAGGCTGAGCGGGTTCTGAAACGAACGTCGAAACGCCGGCTCCCGGACTCTTGGGCGTCTGAGGCGTGGCCTCGAATTGAGCCGGAGCTGAGGGCTGCGCGGGCTCCGTGATCCAACTGACTCCTCCTGGAGTTTGAGGTGTCTGGGGCGGCTGGGCTGGTTCCGTTGTGTTAGCGGGCTCTGTGATCCAGGAGACTCCTCCGGGGGTCTTGGGCGTGGCCGGGGGCTGCTCGGTGGTAGTGGCTGTAGCAGCAGGTGCGGAAGGCTCGGTCGCGCTCTGAAATGAAACCGTAATGCTGTGAACAGTGTCTCTGCCTAGTCTCATTCTCTGGTCAGACAAATCGACTAGAGGGGTGGGAATGAGGGGAGACGAACAATGGAATTGAGAGTTTGTCTCCCTCTCATTCCGACCCCTCTAGTCGATTCGTCTGACTAGAGAATGAGACTAGGCAGAGACACTGTTCACAGCATAATTAAGCGAGAGCTAAGTAATACTTCATTGTCGACAAAAGCTGATGGATCACTCTCTTTATTCTACGCAGCATCTCAGCCGATCGACCGGCGAGTCACTGCGCCGAATGAAGAGAGTGATCCATCAGCTTTTGTCGACAATGAATGCCCCATTAGTGAGCAACTATTACCTGGGCAGCTTCTGCAGCAGGCGCAGCTGGTTCCGAGATCCAAGACACGCCAGTGGGCGTCTTAGGAGTGGCGGGAGGCTCGGCGGCTGCTGCAGGTGCTGCATGTGCTGCAGAATCGGCCTGCGACTGCAGTTGTGGTGCAGCAGAGGCGTCGGTTACGCTCTAAAACATCATAGATCCGTGTTGACCCGGCAAATGTTAAAAATCGAGAGGAATATTCACCTGCGTGGCTGGTTCAGCGATCCAAGACACGCCAGTGGGCGTCTTAGGAGTGGCCGGAGGCTGCTCAGTCGTAGCTGCAGGAGTCGCAGGTGCTGGCTCTGCTGCAGCAGGCACGGCAGGCTCCGAGATCCAGGTGACTCCAGACGGCGTCTTGGGCGTGGGAGGGGGCTGTTCAGCTGCTCCTGTTGCTGCAGGAGTCGTAGGGGCTGCAGGCGCAGCATGCTCGCTGATCCAAGACTCGCCGGTCGGCGTCTTGGGAGTGGCTGGAGACACATCGGTGGAAGAAGCGATGGTCTGAGAGTAGGTTTATTTTTTTTAGAATGCCAAATGTGAGCACGACTAAAGTAACTGGGCTGCAATTTAGTATGATTCTTCCGTGAAACTCATTCTGATTCACATTGATGGATGAGAAAATGGCAAAAATGTTCCGATTTTTAACCTGTGCGGCATCAGTAACGGGCACGGCGGGAACAGTAGTCGTGGAGTCAGACGCGGCCTGGAATCGGTTTTGGTTTTTTGCTCTTGTTTTTTTTGGGTTGTAGTCCTTCGCCGTGGTTTAATACTAACAAATCTGTCATCTCGACGAAATGAATAAGCTGTGAAACACATTCGTCAGCATTCTCATCACAAAGGCGATTGAGCAGGACGAGTATGTAAATAGCCATGCCGACCAATTCTAATTGAGAAAGGGATAATGAGAAAGCAAATGAATTGTGTTTCACAGGTTGCTCATCTCGCTTTGAAGCCCCCTTTTCATCAGTATTAAACCATACCGTAGAACAACCACCCACTATTACCCTTGCGTACCTGAGCAGATTCAGCAGGCTGCTGCTGCTGTGGCGGCGCAGCCGCCACCACAGTAGTCGCCGGTGAATCAGGCGTTGTCGGGACGCTCTCCGTCAGCCACTGGACGCCTCCTGGCGACTTGGGCGGCGGCTTCGCCGCCTCAGAAGCCTCCGGCGCGGTCACGTCGATGACGGCGTCGGCCGTCGACGAGGCCACGGTCGCCGTGGACTCGTTCGACGGCGAGGCCGTCGAGGGCGGCAGCGTCGACTGCTCTTCCTCCTCGTCGCGAGGCGTCGCCTCGTCGACGGTGAAGAGGCAGGACGTCGAGGCCGCCTGGAAGCCGGACGTCGGGACGCCGTCGACGCCGGGCGCGACGGAGGCGCGCCTCCGGTCGACGGCAGAGGCGACGTGCACCTCGGCGTCCTCGGCGACGGGCTCGAGGCCGGGTTGGAAGCCGGAGAGCGGCTCGTGCGCGAGCAGCGACTTCTCGTGAATGGACATGGCGCGGTCCCTGTAATGTAACAATAGGCTAAAATCTGAACCAGCCAAAATGATTTCGAAGATGATACCTGAGCATTGTGGGCGGGTGCGATACGTCTTCGTCTGATGGGGTGATCTGAAGATTATTAATTTCGAAATTGCATTTTCCATCTCTCAACCCATTTGTTTGCCTATGTTTCACAGTTACCATTTCTCCGAAGCTGTGAGTCGTTTTCAATTAGATCGGCAGTCCAATCGCAACAATAAATAATAATCCTACTCTACCTGGAAGGTCGACTCCAACGACATGGGCGCGTGCGAAGTCGTCGGCGACGTCGTCGGTGCTGCAGCTGCTGCAGCATCGGCTGCGGGCGCAGCCGCAGCAGCCGCCTGCTCCTGCTGCGCGGCCGATGCGATCGGCGCAGCCTGCAGCTCGCACGCGAGCACTGGCGCTTGCTGCTGCGTAGCAGCCGGCTCGGCTGCAGCGGCAGCTGCAGGCGCCGGGTCAGCGGGCGCCTGCTCGATAGTGACTGGAATGTCCACTGGGGCTTGAGACTCCGACTGCGCCGTGATGGAGACGGGGATGTCGACAGCAGCAGCAGGTTGCTGCGGCTCCGCCGGCTGCAGCACGACCGTGAGCGGGGTGTCGTCGACTGCTGCGGGAGCTGCAGGTGTCGGGGCCTGTAACAGAGAATTAGCTATAGTGTGGATTAGATGTTTCCTTACCTGTACAGGTTCCTCCTTCTTCACCTCCTCCGTATGCGCATGCTGCGCGGCTTCGACCGCATGCGCGGCGTGAGCCGCGCTATCGGGCGACAGCACGCGCCGCTCCACCATCACGGAGCGCTCGAGCGCGTGGTGCTCCTCCGCTTCGCGCGCGAGCGGCGGCGGACCGCGCGGAGGCGCGGACGTCTCAGCTGCCTCAAGCGGCGGCTCGCGCGCCAGTGGCGGCGGGCCACTTGGCGCGATCGTGATGGGCACGGCGGTGGCGCCGGCGGCGCCAGCGTCGGCGCCCGTCGTGGGCGCCGAGTGCCAGGCGGCGGCGTCGTCCAGGTGGCGGACGATCTCGACAGGCACGTCGACGGCGGCGGGCGTGAGCGTCTGAAGAGGATTATTGGTTGTGTTCTACGTTGTGCAAAGCGATCGATTCTCTGTGGGTTGCAAGATGAATAAGGAATCGGTGAAACACACCCGAGTCTCACAATTGATCTAGAGATAATAATGAAATGGTGTATGCAAATGTCAACGGCCACGAAAGACTATGGTCCCTAAAGAGAGAAAACGTTCAAGCAGCGTTTCTAATGCAAGCATCCGTCTAATAAGCTAACAATGAGGCATACACGTCGGGTTACGGGACTGAAAATCAACCTCACCGGCGCAGCAGGTGCCGCTCTCGTCTCCTCCGCTTGCAACTCTATATGCTTAGTGGGCATGAAGTGGTCAGTGGATGCAGCCTCAGTGGAGGACGAGGTGGATGATTCGAGGGTGAATGAGGACTGAAAGAGGCGATGATAGAGAAGCTTCAACCTCTCGTGAAGTTTCTCGGGATTTTCAGTTTCTACAGAATTGGAGATGCATTTGGGAGAAAACCTGTGCTTACCTTAGTAATCGTCGCCTCACTCTGTTCCGCACTGGTCACGAATCGCTCCAGGTCTGGTTCAGGAGTGGGCCTACAAATGGTATGCTTCATGGAAAGATGATCGGATTGTGCAAAACTTGCATTCCCAAGTAGTTGTGATTTAGCAATCCCTTGCATACCTGGAAGAGGGCAGATCCACCGACAGCGATGAGATGGTGAGCTCGTGCTGCAGTGAGGCGGGAGTGGGCGTCTCAAGTATGCAAAATCAAAAGCGATTATGATAGATCTGGACAGATGAGCAATTGTGATTGGGTTGTTCTACGTAACTGTGCAAGATTAGTCTGAACAGACGATTAAGAGTTTTGCGATGAACGTGAAACTCAACTAATCAATCAAAATCTGAGCAGTATTATTTAGACAAATGGATGACGACCCTTGCAGCGGTCAAATCGAAAATATCAAGGTTTTTCGATTTTCATTTCGTCTCTTGCATGGATAGACTTATTATTGGGTTGTTCTACGTTGCTGCGCAAGATCGATTTTTGCCGACGTCAAAGAGTTATGAGAGAGCTGTGAAACTCAACAGACATACTGTATGTCACATACAGCCTTATCGAGACGCTTCATTACAGAATAAAACCCTTACCACAGCCCTCTCTCCCTCCTTTCCATCCCGACTCAACGTGGCCGACGAGGCAGCAGGGGATATTCCCGGAGATGCAGCAGGCTGCAGCTGCAGGGGCACGCCGAGGGACAGTGGGGGAGTGGTGGTGACCACACCGTCGCCTCCGGTGGAGGGAGTTGTGGACTGAAACAGAGAAATATGAAGAGACTTTGGAAATCGAGACCCCCCAGCTTGCACTCTAACTAATTGCAAGGGGAACAGGTGGAACAGACGCCGAGACTGTCACAATTCTCACTATTGTAAGGTATAAATTAATTCCATTACGGTATGATTGTCTTGTGATATCAGAGAAAGTAACGAACCGTCACAGTCTCCTCCTTTCTCGTATCCTCAATGGTCGTCTCGACTACCGTGGGAACTGCAGCCGGTGCAGCAGCTGCAGCATCACCCTCCGTCTGCAGCACGACAGAAGGCAGGACGTAGTGGTCGGTCGAGGCGGCTCCGTCCTTTGATCCGGCCTCGGTTGAGGAGAAGGTAGTGGAGGAGGTGGTCTCGAGCGAGAAGGAGGACTGGAATATATCAGAGCGTTCGCCTAAGAATCGCACACTTATATATATTTTCGTTTATCAAAGACCGATACTGAGGATCTGAAAAATTCAAGTGCGATGATGAAATTTTTAGTGTGCTCACCTTGGTAATCGTCGCTTCGCTCTGCTCTGCATTGGTGACGAATCGCTCCTGATCTGGTTCGGGCGTGGGCCTGGAATATCGACTGTTCTACTATTAATTACAACTTATTAGATACAACATCCGTTACAGATGTTTCCATACAGCAACGGTAGGACTTTTAGGAACATTTTCGAGGGTTAATAGGTCGAATTATCACTCTAACCTATCACTCGGCACGTCCACTGCCAACGAGGAGATGGTCGAGTCGTGCTGGAGGGAGGCGGGAGTGGGCGTCTTAACTTATTTATTAATTAAATTAAAAATAATATTCTTTTAAGAGGCCTTCCACGAGAGATCGTACCTACCCCACGGATGGCTTTTTTACAACCCCTTCCAATATTTCACGGGTGATGTTCCCATACCGAGTGCTGATATTTGGCCCAATATGGAGGGCCCTAGTGCACTTTCCGAAAAATGACGGACCCGCCCCAAAAAAATTCGAAAATTTCAATTTTAAAATATTGACGTTATTTTAAAGGTTTCCGTAGTATTTTTACACGCTGACTTCGAAAAAACACCTTTTGAAGCAATTGGAGATCGATGAAATGACGAAAATGGCGATTTTCATCGATTTTTATTTTTTGTGAAAAATTTTTGTTCAGCGAGACCAAAGAAACCTCAAAATTCGGATTCTACGTACAAAATTACGTCTATGGCCATTTTTGCAGATTTTTAAACCGCGCGCGCCGGAAGTTATTGAATACGGAGTTATGCCTATTGAGTGTAAATGTGCTATTATTTCCAATATCAAGAGCCGTAATCGACGAAATTGATCGAATAATGACTTTATTTTGACTCAACGGAACATAATTGTGCTAAAGAAGTGTAAATATGTTGTTTTTGCGGTCCCCGAAGCAAGAAACAAAAATTCGATTTTCAGAAAATCGAATTTTTGAAATTCTCAATTTCATCGAAAACATCGATTTTTGAACGTAAAAGTTACTAAAATCGTGTTTTTGTTTTATAAATCGCATTTTTGAGAAGTTTTACCATGAAATACACATATTATTAATTTTCGATTTTTCCATGTGGGGGACCCCATGGTCAAAATCGATTTTTTTAAAAATAAAGAAAATTCGTCAAAAAGATGTCTAATTGTTTTTAAATAACATCTGGGTAATTTTTATGTTCAAAAATCGATGTTTTCGATGAAATTGAGAATTTCAAAAATTCGATTTTCTGAAAATCGAATTTTCGTTTTTTGCTTCGGGGAACGCAAAAACAACATATTTACACTTCTTTAGCACAATTATGTTCCGTTGAGTCAAAATAAAGTCATTATTCGATCAATTTCGTCGATTACGGCTCTTGATATTGGAAATAATAGCAGATTTACACTCAATAGGCATAACTCCGTATTCAATAACTTCCGGCGCGCGCGATTTAAAAATCTGAAAAAATGGCCATAGACGTAATTTTGTACGTAGAATCCGAATTTTGAGGTTTCTTTGGTCTCGCTGTACACAAATTTTTCAGGAAAAATAAAAATCGATGAAAATCGCCATTTTCGTCATTTCATCGATCTCCAATCGCTTCAAAAGGTGTTTTTTCGAAGTCAGCGTGTAAAAATACTACGGAAACCTTCAAAATAACGTCAATATTGTAAAATTAAAATTTTCGAATTTTTTTGGGTCGACCCTGGCATTTTTCGGAAAGTGCACTAGGGCCCTCCATATTGGGCCAAATATCAGCACTCGGTATGGGAACATCACCCGTGAAATATTGGAAGGGGTTGTAAAAAAGCCATCCGCCGACCCCTTCCAGAAGGTACGTTTTCTCATGGATGGCCTCTTAAAAAAATCCCGATGAGTGTATTATTGGTGGGTTGTTCTGCGATCATGTGCGATACCGACTCTTAGTGAGTCTCTCAGGCTATGAGCGCATCGTGAAACACATCTGAACACAAAAGGAGATCCCGACAAATGACTAACATGAACTGCATAGGTAATCTACCGCGAGATAATGCAAATTGTACTTAGGGGACTAGTGAATAACCAAATGATTCACCACCGCTCTATTTCTCCCGGCGTCCTCCACGCCGAGAGCAAGAGCAAGCAATACTTAGTGTGTAGTAATAACCATCGGCCTCACATGAGAGAGAACACCATCCAGTTCTACTCAAACCATGACAAGAATCACTGAGTCACAGCGTGTCAGAGAGGGGGATCTCCTTTGTTCTCCGCGTCCGACCCCTTTTCATGGTCTCTCGAACACAATGATTTTATAAAACCTGTGAAGCATATCCCATATCTTTTTGATAAGGATAAAATATGCAAATCTAAAATATCAGGGTTGTTAATTAGTGAGTCGAGGGGCACCACAAAAAATTTGAGCTCTTTTAATTGAATTTGAATATTGTATGAAGGCGCTTTCAACATCTCATTCTCCCACGGAGTGATTTCCTATCAAGAGTCTATAGAAACCCCCACACCTATATTATTGTGGGAATGCTGTGGGAAAGCTCTAGTAATTGTATAGAGCCGATTTACGGATTTTTTTGTTTTTCTCAAGTATCGCATGAAAATAGAGTGTATTATGCATCTTTCTCGAATATGATCCGTTTTAAAGAACATCGGCTCTATACAACTACTAGAGCTTTCCCACAGCATTCCAACAATTATATTGGTGTGGGGGATTTCTATAGACTCTTGATAGGAAATCACTCGGCTGGAGTTTATTAGGTTTTCGAACTGAGACCGCGCACAATGACATGGCGCATCAAATGAATTTGTTACGTTTCACTGAGACCTATTTATCTAAACTGATCATATCGCACCAAAAGCTCTCTCTTTCTCATTCACCACCGCTCTGATCACTCGAGTTGGGCGAGAATGAGAAGGGCGACACGCATTGGCCTCGGACGCGATAATTGGATTATCTCCCTTCTCTGACACGCTGTGTGAGTATCATCTACTGAATTGGTGTGTGTTGTTCTACATTTCTCTGCGATACCAGCACTGAGTGAGCCTTTTAAACTATGAGCGAATCGTGAAACACAATTCAACAATTCCCGCGATAGCAATTTCTGAAACAAAATTACCACTGCTCTATCCCTTCCTGCGTCCTCCACGCCGAGGGTTGCCGACGAGGCCGCGGGCGACAGGGCTGGGGAAGCGGCAGGTTGCAGTTGTAGAGGCACTCCGAGGGTGACGGGGGCGGTGGTGGTGGTTAGAGAGGAAGAGGACTGTAATGGGGAATGATCATTTTGGAAGGTAGACGAGTGAAATAGGTTTCACAAGTGAGTCAAAGACGCATGGAAGATCACTGGGTCAATACAAAGGCTTTGTTGAGGAGGGAATAACCAATATTCAAAAACATTAGAACTATCGTATCATAACCTCACCTCCTTATCCGTGGTCGCAACCGTGGTCATGTTCGCGCGTTATTTGACAACGTTTCAGCGGTATTTTGCGTATTTTTTTTACAAATTTCGTCTACCATTTCACATGTACTCTGTAGATGCATTCTCACCTCCGCATCAGTAGTCGACACAGTGGTCATATTGGCCGCGATGCCCTCCAGTGCTGAGCAGATCGTCGCGTTCTGCGTGCCGACTCCTGCAGCAGCTGCAGGTGCTGCAGGTGCTGCACCGAAGGCCGGAGCTGCAGCCGCCTGGCCGGCAAGGGAGGTGGGTCTGTCTGACTCTATGTCCTTCTTGTCCGTCTGCAATGGGAATTGATGAACCCAATGAAATTCGAGAACCCCCAAAGGAAATACATCTGCCCTC
Source organism: Pristionchus maxplancki (assembly GCA_900490775.1). Taxonomy (NCBI): domain Eukaryota; kingdom Metazoa; phylum Nematoda; class Chromadorea; order Rhabditida; family Neodiplogasteridae; genus Pristionchus; species Pristionchus maxplancki. The sequence continues at coordinate 448,192 of LS585852.1, forward strand.
GTCAAGCTACATTGCATGGACAGCATTTTTTTGAGCAACGTTGTAGAGGGAGAAGGTGGTCCAGAAAGAGCATTTCACATACTTCCGGCTCCCATACGGTCACTGGAATGTCTGTAGACGTTACTGCAGGAGTAGACGAGGCGTCCTCCTTCTTGTCGGTCTGTAATTGACAGTTGCCATGATTTTATGAAGCTGACCGTGACAATAAGTGCAGCAATCTATTTTTGGTCCACCTAGTACAACATTTTAAGACGTATTTGAACGGGCTATGGCTTAGAGATTATGCCAATTTCAGCCAATCACCTCCGGAGCCCACACCGACACCGGAATGTCGGTGGCTGCAGGAGCCGCAGCCTTCTCCTTGTCCTCCTCAAGCCAGTGCGACACGGGGATCTCGATAGAGCCTGCTGCTGCAGCTGCTGCAGCTGCAGCATCTCCGGCTGCAGCAGCTGCAGCTCCGGGAGGCACGACCGAGCCGTCGTCGAACGTGATCTGTAATTGATCGATTTTCCGATTAATTTTCATCTCATTCATGCATCGACTTCAGCATCAATGTGTGATCATTCTAGATAGGGAGTGATCAGTTTCAAAAATTAGGACTCACATCAATCGGTCTCGACGAGATCTCCAGTGCGGGCGAGGGCGGCGCGCCGGCGGGCGAGGGAGGTACTGTGAGGTCTGTTGCTGCTGCAGCTGCTGCAGGGGCTGCAGCTGCTGCAGAAGGCGAGGTTGGCGACACAGCCTGAAATGATCATTTTTTTAAAGGGAGAACTTTAAGAGCACTGAGAAAGGCGATCACCAACTGAGATAAGTTTTCTGTGAAACACATCTGATTTTGGAGAAATAAGAGTAGGAAAGTCCCGGATTAAAGCAAATTCCTCACCGACATGTCGGGCTCCGACCCAGCTATTGCGCCCGTGGAAGAGATTGCTGAGGTGATGGAGGAGGAGGAGAACTGTAATTTGTCATTATTATCATATTTATTGTATCATATTTATTGGGTACTTTTCTCTTATATCGAATCGATTACGTTTCATCATTCAGATATGTCTGCTTGAGATCAGGGACTTGTCAATCCGCCTCCTCCTGATCATCCAAAATAATCTCGAATGATTCTCACCTGCGTCGAGAAGGTCGTGGTGGACGCCGTCCCTGCAGCTGCTGCAACTGCTGCAGGAGCTGCAGCGTCATCCTTCTTGTCGGTCTGTGATGGAATTTGAGGTGAATTTTGCATGAGTAAACTGAAAAATTGTGCTTTCGGAAAGTAATTGATAGTTACCTCCGGCGCCCACACCGACACGGGGATGTCAGTGGAGGGTGCTGCAGGGGCTGCAGGGGCTGCAGGGGCTGCAGGAGCTGCAGCTGCAGCTTCCTCCTTCGTCTCCTCCTCCTTCTTAGTAGTGGGCAAGGTGCCGAGCATCTGAGAAGCTTTGTCACATAAAGACACCATGAAAATCCTGAATAAAGCTGACAAATACGTCTAAATCTGTCTCTATTCTGTGGAGCGAAATGAATTGGGTATCCAGCCTTAAATTTCACCTGAGTGCTCTCTCCGAGCAGCGCCATCAACTGTCTCGTAGCCTCCTGTGCGTCGAGCAGTTTCTTGAGGTAGCTGAAAATCTGATTTAAAAAGACTAAAATAATATTCCGAAACGCTCTCAAGGATTAAAGGACATTTGAAAATCTGAAAAAAGCAACTGATTCTCTGCACTCTTATCGTGTTTTTTAAGGACAAATGCGTCAAAATTGACTACTCACGGGCTCGGCTCATCTGCTGCCGGTGCTGCATCAGCTGCAGCTGCGACTGCCGCAGCGGCGGACTCGGCGGCCTGAGATGCTCAATATTATTTCGAGAATTTTCTCAATCATTCAGTCGTGTTTCGCTTTCTTCACAAATTCAGCTCAGAACTTGTGGAATCGATTCTTGGTGTTTTCGCCTGAAGAACAAAAAAGATAAAATAGTCTGCATGCGCACAAGGCTGAGACTATTCCTGTCAAATGCCAGGTCTAATCCAGTCCCTAGCTATACACTACCTCGAAGATCGTCGGCTGCGAGGGCGCGATGTACGTTGTCGCCGAGACGGGCACGCCCGTGAGCGAGACGCGACGGTCGAGGGCTGGAATTCAAACTGGTTCTGATTTCGATAATCTCAAGAATACCAAGCTTTTGTATTATTTTTAATTTATTGCAATTTAAAAAAATTCGTGAGAGCAGAGACAGACAGTTCTGGTTATCAGAAGGTTTGGAAATGCTCACGATAGCTCTCCTCTGGTTTCTTCTCCTCAGTGGCAGTAGTGGAGCTGCCGACGGGGATCTGCAAATGTATTTATTTAATATTTTATTTATTTATTTTTTGTTATTATTTTTTATTTTCGAATATTTCACAAGATCACATTGTGATCGTAGATGATTTTCACACAACCTTCGAATGCCTTTTGATTTAATTGAATCGATTGCCCTTCGTCCGTTTTGTCGATAACAGTAAAAACTACATCTCTCGCTTATTGGCGTTCGCATCACACTATGGTATTCATTAGAGTCAGAAATACGGGTAATCGTTTCTTCATTCCGCGTACTCTTATCGGTCAGAGTGACGAGAGAGCGTGTGTGAAATAAAGAAACGATTACCCGTTTTTCGAACTCTTCAGTGGACCACTACCACCTCTTTCTACCAACCGCTTGATGTTTCGAATGAAACAGCGCGTCCCTCACAAACCGGGAAGCGAGATCACAGAATAACGTCACTCTTTCTCTTGTCCCGCGCGCCCCATGGACACCCATCTTTCTTCCCACTAGAAGTCAGCATTAATATTCATTTTGTTGTTGTTGTTGTTGTTGTTGCTGCTGTTGTTGTTTGTTTCATTTAATTTCTCTCAGCGAATTAAGGATGTGGACCCCATCACCATCTCTCTCGCCATCAACAGAGCAGGAAATTGCGGCATCCTTTATGGTCAAGAGACCGCGATTCAATAAGACATCAGGACCGGGTGAGTGGCTCATGAAATTAAACTTGTTGAAATAAAAAAAGGCAATAAAAATAAAATATTTATTGTTAGGCTGGTCCCCTATCGAGCAACTGCCAAACGAGCTGGTGTGGATGATCATAGAAAAAGCGGAGAAGTGGATGTTCGAACTCAGATTGGTATTCCATTTTAAATATTTAAAAATAATTAATAATTAAATAATTATTTTTAATTATTTAAGGCGTCTCGTGTTCTGAATTGGCGCGTGCGCGAGTACGCTCTTCTCAAGGCAAAAGTTGCCGAAAACGTCGCCTTCGTCAGCGCATATCGGGTATTTTGCCTATTTTTTATCCCGATTTCCTCTCAGTTAAACCTGTATCGCGAAATAATAATATACCAAATAATATACCCAGCCGCCCACTCGAGAGTCGACATTGTCGCACGCGTTTCTGAAGGAATTACGACTCGAAATGACGATTGACGCCTCGAAAATGGGCGCGTTCAACCTACGATATCTGTTGTTGCCTGACGACATCACAGATCGCGTCTTTCGAGGCGGGCAGAGGGTGAGCGACCCACCTGGGACTTTCCTAGTTTCGTGCCAAGCCCCCGTTTGGCAAAATAATAACAAATGATGGCATCTTAGTTGAAGGTTGATTGCAATTCTCGCAGTACAGGGGGCCGTTTATTGAACGTCAAGTGTGGTCCAAAAGTTCTTTCAGAAGTACTCGTTCACTTTCGGCGAGGAGCAGGCGCAGGGTGACCACGAGAAAGCGCGAGCCTTGCTGGGAGAAAAGATAGGAGAGCTGGAGCTGCATGATTGCAATGAGCCAGGGCAAGATAATTTGCTTTTTTAAAAATAAATAATTAGCATAATTAGCATAATTAGCATAATTAGCTTTTTGATCAGTTTTGTTATTTGATTGACTCAGCTACTTGGAAATCGTATCGAAAGTAATTGAACCGATGGAATTTCGCGAGATGAAGATACGCTCGCAAGAACTCTCCAGAGAAGCTTCGTAAGCTTGTCATTTTTTAAAAATAATTATCATAAATTTCATTCTAGAGACCATTTGCTGGCAACAATAGCTGCGCACAAAGTGGGTCATCTAGAGATGTTTGTCGGCAAAGTCAGCATTGTCAGTCCTGGTAAGGTTTTCATTGCTGTGGAAGGCAAAGTCCTTTTCAGAAACACTCCTTCTCGCGATTTCCTCGCTTGTGGCCAAATTGAGGATCTACCAATGGAAAGTACCCAACATTGCAAGATTTTACTTCTTCGGGGTCGAAGAAAGGCAGTGGGCGCCGTTATTTGTCGATATGTTCTCGAGAAGACTCGACAAGCTGGAGATTGAGAACAGCTGGTATCGTGACTATCTGTCAAATAATGACGCTACTGTGCTTATGCGGGTGATTTTTTTGTTTTTATTTTAAAAATTATGTTGTTGTTGCTGCAGAGGCTGCCACAGATGGCTAAAAAGCTGTGGTTCCGCACGGATTATGTCAATAATGCGCACTCGACCACAACAGTGAACAATGTTCTTTGTCAAGGTGCGAATTTTTTCTTTCTTTTTTATTTGTTAACATTTTTTTAACAGATTTTTTAAATATTACTTTTGCACTTTCAGTTGGTGGAGGATTACTGAGTATCATGCATGCATCGAGAAGGGAAGAGCCAGATTGGAATTAAGGAAAAATTCTACCGATATTTGATCATTAAAATTACATGGTTTCATGTTTCATTTAATTGATAAACGACGTTTAATTGCCTCACCTCCTCCTCATTCTCATCCCTGATCGTGTCCATAGTGCTAGCGAGTGAGTGAAGGTCGTGAGCGAGCATCGACCTCTCGTGCATGGACATGGCGCGGTCTCTGATTTATTATTATTAAATTTGTAATTAGTAATCAATTTTTAGTATCCTAAATTTCGGTTATTGCAAAGATATATATGGCGCCGTCCCTGTAACGAAAAATGCTAAGCAGATGTTCCCACTTCAATTTCCAAACGTCATTCAATCAAATGTGTTTCACAGAGCAGTCAAAGTTCAAGATGCGCCCCTTCAAATAATTGCAAACAGCAACGTAGAACTAAAAAACGAATGGGAGCCGAAAAACATCAACGTTATCTCGTTTTCGAATGTGCAGGAATCTCTCAGGATTCGTGTCAAACAACAACTTCTCTTGATGATTAACGATGATCGATCACTGGTTCTGCTTTTCTCCACTACTCAACTGCTCAATTCCTGTCTAAATCCCTCCAATCGATCTCGAATCCGTGTTTATTCGAATACGTTTCACAGTGTATTCAGCTGTTAGAGTCTCGTCTCGATTCAATCGCTTGTTGCAACGTAGAACAGAACAACCAACAACTATCTCTCTGCCCTTCCCTCTATCCTTAATCAGTGATCATCACTGATCATCACTAACCTAGGTCTCTCCGGAGCCACCGCGTGCTCTTCATGGGTGTCCTCCATCAGGGACATCTTAATTAAGGTAATTAATTAAGTTAATTAGCTAATCAATAACCTGGAAAGTGCTGCCGGGCGCCTGCTGCGTGTGCGTTGTCACAGCGGCATCGGATGAGGTTACGGTACCATCAGATACGGTAGTCGACGAGGAGGTTACTGTAGCTCCCGAAGATGAGGTTACGGTAGTCTGCTCGGTCGACGAGGATGACGTTACGGTGGGTCCAGAGGTTATGGTACTCGTCGAGGTGGAGGTTACGGTGGTTTCTCCCGAGGTTACGGTAGGTCCAGAGATTACGGTAGTCGATGAGGAGGAGGTTACAGTAGTATCTCCTGTCGGGACATGACCATTGCCGACGAGCACTGGCGTCGGGGTGATCATCTCACAGGAGATGGATCCGCGATCTGGAAATATTTGTTTATAATCTTTTTTTCGGAACAGGAAACGGTTTCAGTTATGCTTCATAAGAGTATCAAATACTCATCAGTTACTTCAAAGTCGATTTTTTATATTTTCCTTCTTTACAAAAAATAAAAACTCACCAGTCTCTGCAAAGCCCACAGGTCGCATCTCGATCGACGTCGACACGGCGTCTGCGGAAGGCCTTACGGTGCCCTCAGATGCCGTAGTCGTTGACGAGGAGGTGACGGTAGTCGACACGGCGTCTGATTGTGCTGCAGGGGCAACGAAGGCGGTGGCGGCGGAAGATGGAGGAACGGAGAGGCCACCATCTGGAATTTGAAGGGTGAATTTGGGTAATTTCTTACGTTGCTACACCGAGCCAAAGACAGTATGCAAGAAGTTTGGCTGCGTTTCACACGTGTACTAAAGGTGTATAATTTCCTCGTCCTTCGATTTCTCGTAATTTATGTCTCTTAGAAATAATTAACCAGTCTCGGAATCCAACCGACTAATATCGCAAATTCTTCTGCATCTCCGAAGCCATGCTGACCTCGTTTCAACCATTTTGCCTTTTGATTTTAAACGGATCTTCATTCTGACCTGTCTCAGACAGGGACAGCGAGGAGTGCTCACTCATTCTTTTCTCACCTCCCACATCTCCAAAGCCGTTCTGAGCATCGCCAAGACCAGTAGAGACGCCCCCATTCATGTAGGAAGATTCTTTCGTGGAGATGAACTCGACCTGTAACATTGCCATCATATAGTATTCCGACAATTTTTCTTATTTCCACCGTTTTCTCCTCCAGCTCTTGCGTCATCACTAATACACCTGTGATCCCGACTTGACTCGATCTTGTTTCTCTCCCGTCTAGCAGCTGACATTCCGTCGAGCAAGTGTGCATTCTAGTTTACGGACTCAAAAAAGGTTTCCCGGTTCTCCAGCCTATCCAAAAAAAATAGAGGCGCTGTACAATTATCAGCATGTTTACCTTACAAGTAGGTTTTCAACCCGGTATAACCAAAACTGGCGAATTCTCTTGTCATTTCTTCAATAACAGCTGACATCAGTCTCCAACAAGTGTGCCCCTCTCCTCCTCTCTAACCCCCTCAAATTCTTCCCCTCGGCGACAAGGGGATGATTGAAAACACGCAGTCACTATTCTTAGGATATTAGTTATCCGGTAAAAAAAAATTTTCGAAATGAAAACCCACAGCAAAGCCGTCGAACGAGTCCTGGCTGAGCGAGGTACCAGAGTTCACCTGAAAATAAATTATAGTTTTCCCAAGAAATATTATTCTTCAGCCAACTCGAAACTATACTCTAGTTTCGATAATTTCGAAAGCATTGGACCAGATGGGTCACCACAGTCATTCTGACTACACTACACTTCACACTCCCACTCGAAACTATACTCTAGTTTCGAGGTTTCACTAACCATTGGATCGAAGCTCTCCGACTCGATGTCCGTCGACTCGCCGAACGCATTGGACCAGATGGGCCGACGCGGTTGCTGCTGCAGGTCGGAGGAAGGCCGATCCTGGAATAGCATCAACTCTGTTTGGAAAACAGGCAAGTGTTAATTTTCGGTCAGTTATTTCAGGTAAATTCATTCCTCTATTACGTATTTTTTCAAGGACAATGAGCTCCTATTGAAGTCGGCTCAAATGTCTGCACTTCAGAAACAGCTGAAACGCATCTGAACTAGCAAGAGGAAAGTGCATTCTCGACATTCCAACCCGTCTGTTTTCAGCCGCTGTTATTCAGCTTTTATGATCGGTTTTGAGCATTTTGTCTCCCAGATCGATCAATTTTACATGATTCATGACCGAAAATCATGAAAGAGAATAGGTTTTGAGCATTTTCTCTCTCAGATCAATCGATTTGTTCATGCAATCTCTCTCCTTGTCATGAGGAGTGAACCGAGGCGCTTGAAAACAGCGGAAAACGAGTGGGTGCCGTGAGGAAGAAAAAGAGAGTGAATAATCGCACTCTCTCCATTCCACACGCTCCCTCGCCTGCTCTGACAGGCGAAAGAGTGTGCGGAACGAACGCGGAGAGTCAAGAGAGCCACAAGAACGACTCGGGTTGATTGATGATCCGCATTCGAAGCGATCAACTGTCTCTCTATATTCAGCACGTTCTCTCGCCGGTCAGAGAGGACGAGAGACCGTGCGGAATAGAGAGATTGGGGTTCTTCGAAGCACATAACATTGTGCTGATCCCGACGCTCCGTGTGATTTTCAGCAAATCGTTTTTTGCAGTGTGAGAAATTCGATCAACAAGTAAGATTTTCCGGGATTTCGGGAAAATTTCGAAATACTGCGAGAAAAGGGAACAAGGCTCACTAGAGTCCAGGAAGTCTCTCACAAAAGAGATGAGATGTTTGAAATCGGATACCTAGCACTTAACAGAGACTATCTGAGAGAATTGAGAAACTTTCTTCATGTGCCGTACAACGATTTTTTACCCTATGCTGAAAAAATGGCCCTAGGGGTACTTTTTCATGTAGAGTCCGAAAATCGACCATAGGAAGCCGTATCTCTAACCCCCAATACCCTGTGGCACGCTTCACTCTGCCAGGGGGTAAAGGCAATTTCGCGAGGGGCGCTCCAAACCCCTACAAATTATATATCATCTTGTAGATCTCGACGAGACAAACATTTCTTGTGTTGGAAGTGAAAGCCTAACTCTTCCGTGAAAAAAAATATTTCGGTCGAAAAATTTATTTTTTCCGTCCTGAAAATTTTTTGGCCTGCTTGTGCAAAATAAACTTTTCCAATCGATTCGCAATCCATTTTTACCCCTTATGGCAAAAATTGAGGGAAATTCATCCCGTGCAATGTTGTTTCGTGATCCGCCAAACGAGCGCAACTTCAATTTTTGGCCATTTTTCCGACTTTCCAAATC
>LS585852.1:457861-468859 GCA_900490775.1 Pristionchus maxplancki
GATTTGGAAAGTCGGAAAAATGGCCAAAAATTGAAGTTGCGCTCGTTTGGCGGATCACGAAACAACATTGCACGGGATGAATTTCCCTCAATTTTTGCCATAAGGGGTAAAAATGGATTGCGAATCGATTGGAAAAGTTTATTTTGCACAAGCAGGCCAAAAAATTTTCAGGACGGAAAAAATAAATTTTTCGACCGAATTATTTTTTTTCACAGAAGAGTTAGGCTTTCACTTCCAACACAAGAAATGTTTGTCTCGTCGAGATCTACAAGATGATATATAATTTGTAGGGGTTTGGAGCGCCCCTCGCGAAATTGCATGTGCCCCCTGGCAGGGTGGAGTGTGCCACAGGGTATTGGGGGTTAGAGATACGGCTTCCTAAGGTCGATTTTCGAACTCTACATGAAAAAGTACCCTTAGGGCCAATTTTTCAGCCTAGGGTCAAAAATCGTTGTACGGTCCTATCTAAATTCTCTCAGATAGTCTCTGTTAAAGCGTAAATTGCTGTTCCCTGTTCGAGAGAAAAGTCTCTTTTTTCTATGAATTTAAGACGTGTTTCAGCTAGCGCTAAATTGCAACCTTTTTTTAAGAATCTTGAGTATCAAAGTGATTTTTTGGCATCAATGATATCCAAAAGATCTAAAGCAATACAATCCTGTTCCCATTTTTTTTCTATGTTGATCTTCCGACAGCGTTCTGCCCCTACAGAAAACACTTTACATATCGAACTGCAAATTCGAAACTTGACAGATTGCTGAAACATATCGCAATTCTCTTTCTGAACAAGGGGATTAATTTTTGAATTTTCCCGCTTTGCCGTATTCGCGATATGTTTCAGCGATATTTCAAATTGCGAAGGTGTTTGGCAGTTCGATAACGGTAACGCGGGAAAATTCAAAAATTAATCCCCTTGTTCACCCTTATCTGGAGAGAACAAAGGGGGTCAGAACGCTGTGTTCCAACATCAATTTAAGAAATAACTACTAACCTGCCACTGCACATCACTCGCAATCACCGTCGCGTGGAAGGACCGATTCGGCGCGGTGATCGAGACCTAGAATTCATTTTTTTGGACTTTTGCGTCTCCGGAATCGTCTTTTAGGCCCGCCAGATCTGCATCTCCAGAATCGGCTTTCGGTACTGCCAGATCTCTAGCTACGAAACCGGCCTTTATTCCCACTGGAGCCGGATTTTAGTTCAAAAATAGAGGAAAAAATAGATCAACCTCAATGTCCTGGGCCGATTCGCCGGACATCTCGATCTGTGGTCACCTGCTGCGAGGGTCGATTGAGTCTGGGAAAATTATTTGAGGTATCGTTTAAGGTGAAAAGATTGGTCAATATATTACGGAAATGTTAGACACATTATTATCAGAAAAATGCGCGCGATTGTATCGATTCTGAGGGTGGATTGAGGTGGGTTTGGAAACTTTGGAATAATGTGGGAGATGCACTCCTCGTTAGCACGCTCTCTCGCCGAGTGGACTTGATTCAACGAACAACAAAAAATTAACGTAATACAATCAGCAAAACTCGAATGCTCGATAATATTTTCCATACACGGAATGAAAAAAATTGTCTGGCAAACTGTGGGGAAATGGAGAATAGGACATCACACAGTAACAGAGTATCGATACTCATCAAATGGAATCATAAATTGATTCTTTCACAAAATATTTCGATTACATCGAAAACCGCTTAATATAGGACCTTTGAGCTACACGTGAAACCTATCTCGAACATTGAACATCTGGATTCCAAAATATCCGGAAATCGTAACCACAATTGACGATCGATTAGGAGCTCGTTGCTATCCTTCTCAAGAGAAAAGAGGGAAGACTCGGGAGGGAGAGGGGAGAGGGCTCTCTCACTTTTGCGTGCTCTCTCGCTCACTCTGACCGGTGAGAGAGTGGGTTAAAGATGGAGAGGCAATCCACGCATTCATGAACAGATGCCATTACAACACGAGAGAGAGGGGGAGAGGCCCGGGATTTCTTTGGCCCCTCTCCTCCTCCTTTACCCCTCCTCCCCTGATCCCTCTCTCACCTCACCCCCACCCACCTCCCCCCTCAGGGCCTCATGGATACTAACATCGGGAGTGATTGAGAAGGGGGGAGGGGCAGTGTTGCTGGACATTGAGAGAGGTAAAGGTAAAGTTGCTTCCACAATCAAGGCGATTTTACAGTCGGCCACGCCTGGTGGAGTACACCGATAAGATCGGATACTGACAGACCAACGCAACCCATTGGGAGAGGGGATCATTGGTAATTCAAACTTCCACTGATTGATAGGCACAAAGTTGGATTATGACACGAATGCAGCGCAAAGTACTGATGAGATGAACACGAATCAAGAGAGATTTCTCAGAGTTTGAGCCCTCATGGATACTAACATCGGGAGTGATTGAGAGGGGGGGGGGGAGGGGAGGAGAGAGAGGAGGCAGTGTTGCCGGACATTAGGAGAGGGGATCAAAGGTGTTTAATATTTTTACTGGTTGCAAGGTACAAACTTAGGTTATTGATCTCTTTTCAGAGGTTTCATGCTCAAACTACCAAGCTCAGTGTGAATGCGAACAACATCAAGACATGCACATTTTCTCCACGCAATGCGATGTATTTAGATAAATCGTTGGTTGTAAGACGAATGCAGAGTGAAGTAGTGACAAGTTAAATACGACAAATCGATGGATATTTCTAAGAAATTGAGTCCGCATGGATGCTAAATTCAAGCGTGAGGAGGAGAGATGAGAGAATGGAGGAGGAGAGAAGAGGCGGCAGTGTTGCCGGACATTGGGAGAGGGATCAAAGGTGTTTAATAATTGGATAATTTTACTGGCGAGAGATTGAGAGCTCATAAATATTACATTCAAGCAAAATTTATCCGACTAGCATACATGAAAAATGTAAAATATATCCCGATGAGTTATAGTTACCTATCTGTGTACAACCAAATATGAAAAAAACGGACCTTGTGATAAGCGCTGTGGAATTTTGGGAGCAAAGAGAAGATACCAATGCAAATACACAACTCTAAAGTCGATTTCACAAGTTATTAGGGTAGAGAAGGGACAAAGAGGACCATAATAATACATAAATGTTTTCGTCTCTCAATTTCACACCATCTCTCGCCAGTCAGAAAAGCGAGAGAGCGCATAGAAACGAGAGAGTCAGATAATGGCTCTGGTTTCAGAAGTTATTAGGATGATGGTCCTCTCTTGTTCTCGTCTTATGAATAACGCTGAAGTGAACGTCGAATTGATGGATTCCTGAATGAGATTTTATGAATATTTAGTCGTAAAGAGCAAATCTTCTCCTTCTTCACATTTTAATAAAAAATTACTCGCTACACTTATGTTTCCTCGCACTCCGCGATATATTTATTGTTATTAAAATCATAGGCATACCATGCCTTTCTATAGGTAAAACAACATCAAGGAAAACATACGATGACACTCACCGGGTGGATTGAAATACTTCACTTCATAAGATTTGTCTTGACGCCTCTCTCCCAATCCGCAATAGTTGAGACGAGACGCAGTGAAGTAGATCGGCTTTGCAAGATTGGGTAATTTCTGCAAAATTGCGAATTAAAAAAGCGATTTATTGACAGTTTCAAGCGGGTCAAGCTTGCAATCAGTGCCTGCAAGCAACTAGTGATGACAATTCGGCACGCGCCTCTCTCGATTAGAATGATCTTTCGCCGGTCAGAGATATGAGAGAGTGCGCAAAATGAGGAGAGACGAGTGCCGATTTGTCAAGACTACAAGCAACCTTTCGAAGCGCCGCAGTGCCGGCGCCAGCGAGGAACAGCGGGAACGCCTGAATTAATTAAATACTTGGTTTGCAAAATGTAAAAATAGGAAAGACTGCTAGAGAACTACTAAAAAGAGAGGCTTCCTAAGATGATTGTAAGATGATTTCAGAAGATGATTGTTGAGGTTGGAACCATTTGTCCATTTTCAAACTTTTTTCTCCAAAAATATCAAATTGCTTACATCGTTCTTGATGAAGAGCGTGTCCATTTTGTTCGTGTACATTCTCAGAATGATGCGGGACCAATCAGCGTCTTGTATGCCTGAAGGACGGGTTTCTTCTCTCAAGAACCAAAACATACGATGAAAGGCCGAAAACGATGAAAAAGGACCATTTTGCGTATATATTTTTGCCCAAAAATGATAATATTACCCAGCAGGAAGGTGCCCGCTTGCGGTAGGTATTGACAGCGTTGCTCAATCACGACAACGCGAGCCACCTTGGAGACGTCGAGCAAGAATTTTTCTGAATAAATAAAATAAAATAAAAGATAAATTGTCAGTCAATAAGCATACCTGCATCAGGTATGGTTTGCCTTGATGTTGTCAGACAGAGGGCATTCACATCGTGGTCGTGGATTAACTTGAGAATGAAGGATCTGAGAAATAATCATGGAGCTGCGTTTAGTGGAGCAAGGAAGAAGCTCGAGTGACTCACAAGTCTTCAGCCGACGGCCTTGCCTTCGCAATGAATAACGAGAACTTCAGTTTGGGAAAGGCAACGCCTTCGATAAGAGAGGAAATGGCCTCTCGGAGCTCGTCAATCTTAGTGGTGCAATCGACCAGGCTGACGCACCTACAACTGCTCCTTTGAACCTCTTTGATCTGCTCATAAATTAGGGTTGACAATTCAAGAAGGAGAGGCAGATGAGAAATAACGTACCCAACGCAACTGGGCTCGAGAGCTGCAGATCCTTTCAAGACGTCCCGCAGGCACAGCAGCATACGACTGTCGCACACGAGCGCGTACCACTGCATTATTACTTTGGAATATGGCTGGCAAATGAAGAAAAACTCTCCTTATTCTGCGCTCTCTCTCGCCGAGCGGACCGGTGAGAGAGAATGCGAAATGAAGATTGCATTCTCTTCATATGCCAGCCCTACTTTGGAACTCATTCCGAACAAGTTACGGCATTGACTGTTTGCTATTTTGTGTGCTTCACAACTCGTCTCTCCGCGTACTTTCTCAGACAGAGTGGCGAGTGAGTGTGCAGAATAAAAAAGACCTTTCTTGCCCAGCCTAGTCCATATTATCGTCTAAGATCACCTTGTCGAAGCTCGATCTCTTCCTCCTCCTCTCCTCCCTGTTCCCATCATTGCTCTCGTCGCTATCAGGCCATAACTCACGGGGGTAGGTCCTGCGACAGGTCTGAAGGTAGTGAGGCCGATTCCGGGTCCGGGTTTTAGGGTGATCTGGGGAATTTTATGTGGTAGGCCTGTAAGAAAACGAGGCCGAGTCCGGATCCAGGTTTTAGGGGGCTCTGGGGGAGGGATTTTATGCGGCAAAACCCGGGTGTGCGTGGGATTTTCGGCGAGTATTGATGACGATTAGTGACTGGTCTAGCGAATCTCTGCTACTGGACAATGGGTGGGTACGTTCTACGACACGCCTGGAATCTACAGTTTCGAAAATCTAGGAAATTGATGATACGCCAAATCATCGCTGCGCGCGAATTGGAGGGAACATGAAGCTCACTTCGACGAAATTTATGTTGCTCGCTCCGAACGCGGCCATCATTCGCAGCTCGAAGAGACGCGTCTGGAAGCAGGCAAATATGGGCCGTCGTCTCTTCAGTCAGCACGATCTCTCGGCACTCTGACTGGCGAGAGAGCGTGCGGAATGAAGAGTGTCTCTTCAAGAGATTACGAACCTTGTGGCCAGCTACACGCATCTTCACACCAATCGCCGTTGCGTCCCACTCTAGCGAAGATGCATGGTCAAATGAGGAACGCTGTAGAGATAATTGAAAACTTCACCAAACCAAGCTCACCTTGTCAACGAATATCTCCAGCCTGTCAACCAGATTAACCGCTTCTTTCTGCATTGCATATTTGTCGATTGCCTCCTTTATGCATATTTGTCGATTGCCTCCCGAGATGACTGAGTTACAAAACATTTAGTAATTATTATTTATTAATTATTAACTAATTTTAAAGTATTCTAGAACGCACCTCTCTTAGCGCATACACATCATCGGGGACGTATTCGAACAGGATCCATAAAAAGGTTTCGGGCAATTTTTCGAACCGCGGCAACGGTTTTTCCATTTCGCACGTTGTCTGTGCAAGTAAACTGTCATTATGGAGCGATTAGCGGAGAAATGATCTGACTCTCTCATTTCGCAATGCTATCTCGTCGGTTAGAGAAGCGAGAGAGCATGGGAAAGTGAGAGAGTCAGATCATTCCTCGATTAGCGAGTGCGAAATTGGAGACGATTATGAACTCAGACGATGAGGAAACGAGCGTTCAAGTGCGAACGCGAAAGTGAATGGAGGAACGGAGGGGAAGAGCAAACTTCGAGCGAGGGGCTAAGCAGAATGGACAAGTAAGAGTGATGCAACATTATGTGAGACCACAGCTGGTGGCACGAGGGGCTAGAGCAACGTTCTCCGGTCAAGCAGGATTGCTCAATCTGATTGACTTTTGACGAGGAATGATCAGACTCTCTCATTTCGCAATGCTATCTCGTCGGTTAGAGAAGCGAGAGAGCATGGGAAAGTGAGAGAGTCAGATCATTCCTCCTTTTGACCGCACATGATCTCTATCCGGTCAGACAAAGTGAGAGATAATGTGAAATTGAGAGAGATCGACTGAAAGCGCGCGACTACAAGGGCTAGGTTTGGGTGAGCATTGTCTTTTTTATCCCTGTTGTAATGCAAAGGGCGTGAGGTTGTGCGTCAGCTACTGTGAGCAAAATGGGCATTATGTATTGTTTGAACAAGCATTACGCATCCGATTATACCAAAAAACATCACGGTCGACTCAAATCAAGGTCGTTTGCGGAGCGATTTCGGTTTCACACTAGTGCAATCGAAAAAAGTTGAATTGGAATGAAGGGAACGGCTAAAGGAGTATGCAGGTTAGAGAAAGCGAGAACCGAAGAGGAGCGAACGGAAAGGTTTAGAGATTTTACTTACAGTAAGATATTTGAGCTGGACCGTCAGATTGTGTCATGCACGCAATTTCGTTATTTAATTGCATCGTCACTTATTAAAATATATTCGATTATTACATAGTGAAGTATCATTCATGCTGAACCTTCAATTTATGTAGTTGGTTCCATTCGGGAAGATAGAGAGAACGCTGGAAAATGGAGACCGCGTTCTTATTTTGAGATATTTTTTAAAATAGAGACACATCGCGTCTCAAGCCCTTACTTTGTCTAGTTCAGCCCAACTTCCCTCAAAATTTCTGAGAGAAGTTCATAGAAGACCTACTCGACGGGATGTCTCCTCCTGCAAAGAAGTCTCGAGCTGAGCACAAATCACTCTGTGATCAGGTATTTTGCAAGCTCTCTGTTGATATCTTTCCACATTATTCTCATTCAGGCGCCTCGTCTGAGCCTTCAAACTGCTCTGAACATTCTCGAGCTGCCCGATGAATTGTTGCAACTCATCTTCAGCCATTTATCCATGACAGATCGCGAACCGCTCGGTTTCGTGTGCAAACGATTCAGGGAAATGGACTTCGAACTGGGCCAAAAGACGTTCCACACCATCCAAGTCTTCATGGTGCGTGTGGCGCTTGTTTGACGCCGCAAACTTCATTTATTTCAGAGCCCATACCTGAGAAAGATCATTAGGGGCTTCACGCACCGGTGCACGACAGACTATCGGATTACGGGCAAAAACGAGAAGGCGCCGATAGAAGCGACGCCGCATCACCTCAGATTTTTCAGAAGAGCGAAAACAAAGAAGCTGAACATAGTAGTAAGTACCTTATTCTTCGAACATATGAAACGGTTGTCTCATTTTTTAATAGTCATATCGCGTCTCCAGCCATTATTATGTTAGTTGAACATAATCGCAAATATTTCAGTACAATCAAGCTAGAAGAGACGTAGAAGAGAAGAAGATGGAATTTGCTCTCATCGAAGCGCTGCTCAAGACTGTCACGTATGATAGCTTAGATGTAGCCTTTCTAAGCGATGCTGATTACTCGGACAAGTGAGCTTTTTTAATTTATATTTTTTATATTTAAAAATATTTTCAGTTTCATTCCAACGCTGATGCTCAATAGAGATCTGTCAGCGTCTCGAGTGAAGATCAGCTACAGCTACAGCACATCTAACCGCTATAGGATGAGACAATTCTTGCTTCGGTTGCCCAAGATCAAGGCGTTTTGCTTGCTCTGGGGCGCCCTGCACAATTCTGTAGGCTGAATAATGTTATTTCGTTTTAATATTCACATCCTGACGCGTTGAACTTGTATGAGCTTAAAAAAGAAAAAGAAAAAAGTAAATTAAATACTTATCACTCCAGGCAGCTTCCACATCCGCCAGCTCCGGATACGGCACCAAGTTCTATACGCGCGGTCGAGGGGTGGGCTCTCAAATCTTGCTTGCCTACAATTTTAGTTATTACAATTTTAATTAATTAAAATTGCAGACGGAATCACTCGAGAGCAATTACAATCTACTCAATGATTCCACGCTTCAGCGCATTATCACTTCGACCAATCATTCGGAATTGTGTCATGGTGAATTCACGAAGCGAGGCCTTCTCGACGCATTTGAGGTGCGCGGACTTTTTTCTCACTATTTCAACCATAATACAGTGCCGAATAATGATCATTTTTGGGTCAATATGACAAAGATGATCCATCAAATCGACCAATCATTTTGATCACTCAAAAAGGCTCAAAAGGCATCATTCTTATTGTTTCAGCTCGTCTGTCAATCAACCAGTCCTGATAAGTATATTTCCTTCTATACGCACCCTCCTACCACGGTTTTGGATCAGTTGTTCTTATCTGCAAGTCGCAATTTTGTGAAAAAGGAAGATGGGAAGTCGCGGCGGATCATTGACAGGTAATTTTATAATTATTAATTATTAATTTATGATTATTAATAATAAATTAATAACTAGGCAACGTCGAGCCGCACTCATCACGACTACCTCAGAGTCTTACTTACCTCTCCATTATCGAGTGGAAATGGGCAGGATCGACGATAAGGAGTGCCTTGTGGTGCAGCCAATCTTTGGAACATAAAATCAGTTAGATACAAGTATCTTTTGCATCAATAATCAAACCTTGGAATGTTCTAGACGATTGTTTTGGACTTGCATAAACGAGTTCACTACGTTCGATGTTCGAGATAAATCGTCGTTGTTTGGAATTTATGCAGAGTGTGTGAGATACTTGGAACAGAGAACGATAGAATTTTTTTAAGAGTCTCAACACAACGAGTCGATTGTGCGAGACCAGATTTCAAATTATTCTAAGCGTCGTTTCATTGGAATACCGGGACGCTAATTTCCTACCGAAGCGTTGACTTTGGCGCCAAAGTAGCTGATTGAATGTTGTCGCGTTGCTAGTATTTAACATTTTTAAAGATATTTAGATGGAGTTAAACTTGTGCAGTCTTCCTCAGCATGCGCTCAGCGAGATCTGTCACTTCGTGGAGAATCAGTCCTTGCTGGAAATGAGAAAAGTACGAGACCTCATTAAATTATTTTTGCAAATCTTCAATTTTCCTTTTCTTTTCAGACCTGCAAATCGATGAAGGGAATTGTTGACGGGTTAGTTGCAACTAAGAATACAACGATTTTTGAAATGGATCTCGACACATCTGTGTTTTTGCATGATATAATTGAGGAAGACCAGGAGGACATGATAAAGGTGTTATTGCTTATTATTAATATTTAAAAAAAATTATTTTGCTCGTTAATACTCCATTTTGCAGCCCGAAATGATACTGGCCACCTTTAAAATTGTAAATAGAAGGCACTTCACTTTGTGGAAGTTTTGCATATTATCAGCCATGACTGAAGTCGGCCTGTCCTTGTTTGACGCAGATATTGAGCTACAAGGGAGGTTCTTTCGTATTCTTTTCGCTCATCATCTTATATTTTCAGTATTGTATGCAACATCATTATATAAAATAAGTATCATAGCTTCAAGAGATGAATATGAGAAATTGCTCGCTTATTTGAAGCCTTTTACTGCACGGACGAAAGTAGAGCGTCTATCAATGCTAGAGCTCAGTCCGCAATTTGTTTGCGCTTCCACGGATTTTTTCGACGGACTTCACGTCTCAGCCATTAAAGTATGCCTCTCGGACAATTTTAATGATGCGTGAGTGAATATGTACATGAATTATGCTTGAAACGTGCTATTTCAGCTCTATTTTTCTTGGATTAATTCGAAACGCCAACCCAGACAAGGTTTACTTCAGCAGTCTTCCTCGCACTAACGGTTTGATGCAAAATGTTGAACCCGCCTTTCCTGCTCTTATTTAGAAAGTTTCGATTTTCTGCTGACCTTGGCGAATATTGTGAGTGAGATGAGTATTTCTCTGGCCCTGAATGAACAGTTACCTATTCCTGCACCTGTTTGGCTAGTTCGGGAAATTTTGAGTCGGAAATGCAACCTCCTACAAATTCATGACGAAATTCAACATCGTTCCGCATATTCGATATCAGATGCCGAAAAGCTGGTCAAAGTAAGTATTTAACAGTTTATTTTACGATTTAAATGTCAAAAATAAAACTTTCAGTTTTTGAATCTCATTGAAAAGCGCGTACTTTTTCAATCCTTCATTCACTCGGTTGAAAATTTTGACAAACACGTTGGCATGGTTCACGCACAAACAAGACCTCATTATGGAAACAATCGAACTTTTAGGAAAGCCTTTGTTATCAAGCATTGTCAATTCTACGCAACTCAGTGATTATATTTTAAATATACCAAGTCTTGCATTGTTTGCTAACGAATAAAAATAATAAGACATTCATAAGTGGAACAATAATTCAAAATAACGTCTGAACATATAGCACGCCGTTAACTAAAAATTCTGCACCAGGTGCCGGGCACCCCTTCTCCTAAAAAAGTTGCAGTGGGAAAGAAGAATTTTAATATTAGGTCAAAATAATTAGATTCATGAAGCTTTTGCATCGAAAATTGAATCCGCAAAAAAAGTGCACGGCACTTTTTGGCCAATATTTCCGTGAAAATTTTGCAATGCA